>JAUPFT010000016.1:36307223-36854723 GCA_036936625.1 Parnassius smintheus behrii
TCCTTGTAAAACGTTATGAATACACTCACAAATACAGTTAATTTCTTCTTCATCAAACGTTTTAAGTAATGCTCTTTGATATTTTGGTTTAAGCGTATGCAAAGCGTTTAGCAAATGTTTATGCGTTGTGAGTCGACGATGCATCATTTAGCAATGATTTGAAATGTTTGATTCTTGGTGTATTTAAACTCTTTTGTGGGGACGTAGACTGTGCAGAAACCATTAAATGGGAAGACATTTGTCTTGATACGACAAAAATCATTGGTATTCTGTTTTAAATCTACCATTAAATATCCATGCGCCTCTAGAGTTGCATCCCTGTAGGCATCTTCAATAAATTTTGGGTTATCTGGTGACACTTGTCGTGCTAAATATCTTATTTGAGTTTTATCTCGAGGGTTTTTAAAATATATTATATAACTTGAGTTTAAGGATATGTCTCTTTGCCCTTTACCCTGATGAAATAAATTTTGTGTTAAATAAAATACACTAAAATTCCTGTGATGACTACCTTTTGTAAATATATCCACAATTCTTCCATCGGACTCTCTCATTAGATCATCAATAATAACAAGATGTGGGTTTTCACCGTCAAACATATTAACATTTGGAATTCCTTGATGGTAGTTAACATTTGGTAAATTATATAAAGGTTGCATTTCATCAAAGCACCATGTGATCTGATTAAAATCACAATTACATATTTCTGTAACTGATTTTATGAAATTTTTACAAAATTTGACTTCCCACATCCACTTGGCCCCGCCACAATAGCAGTAAACGGATGGATAAAGTGAAACATTATACACGTCTAAAGTTCTAAGGGGTGAAATAAAAAATGAAAGTGTTGGTGTTAACAATTAATATATATTGCAAACATTATATAAAACAGAATGATCTGTATACTATTTCTAACACAATTAGTACATTATAATTTTACAATCAACTCAATCTCAAATAAATGCACACACACACACACACACACACCCACACACGCAAATATAAACAACAATTAACTTAAATTATTTACAATAAAACAACGATTAAATATGTAATAAACTCTACGTCATATTATACTATTATCATTATTTTACAATCAATACAAATTTTATTTACATGCAGACATAAAATTAAAAACTATCAACACTTACATAACGCAGTTTATAATGACCCCAAGCTAATGTTTCAATATTATTATCTAAAATATGCCTCTTTGTGTCATTATATGATAAACCAATCTTATTTAATTTTTGTGTAAAAATTGTGTGTTTAATTGATTTAAATCTAAGCATACTATAATATTGCACTTTTTTATTAAATAGAGAAGACTTATAATTATCCATGGTCATCTTTTTAGTGATACATTTATTTACGCCTTTTGCCTTGGCTATAGTCTTATTCTCTAAGTTAAAAGCGTACATTTTGGATCGTAAACACACAAATTCTTTCATGATTTTACCATTATTTTCATCTTTAAAAATCCTAATTTCTTTTTATTTAATTTTGGATATTCAAAAATATTATTTGCATCATAAGCTGAGGTATCAAAGTATGATGAAAGGTCAGGTTTTATATCAGAGTAAAAATCATCTGTAAATATATGATATATTAAACTATCCGTATCTGTATACAATAATTTGATTTTACTAAACTTTTTAACCATATAGTTATAATGAAAATCATACATTAATGTTTTTGAAATATCTAAAATGCAAAACCCTAAATAAATTGGTTTGTTATATATTAACTTTGTTTTTCGCAACTGAACCGCAACTAGGTTTTCCGAAAATACTGAAAGACTATGAAATTGTGGTTTAGCGATTAGATCTTGAGCACCTAAAGCTTTGCCCTGGTTCTCCCAGTGTGTAACTAATTTTATGTTAACCCTTTTTTCAATATTCTCCATAGTCTTTCCGAAGACTGAATTATTCATTAATTTATAAAAATCTTTTTCGAAATCTGATTTTGCTAACGTTCTTAATTTTGTGTTTAGATCTATGTACATCTTCAACCAGCGAGACTGTTTAAATTTTAAAACTCTATGAATTTTAGTTAATTTAACCCCCATTTCTATGCACTGCTTTAAATTTCTGTAATGAATTACATATTTATCTTTATTATTTAAATTTGGGACTAGTTTATTTTCATTAATATTGTCTGCACAAATGTTTTCGGGGCATAAAGGAAAGTCCGAATGTAAATCATGAAGTTCATCTGGATATTCCAAATCAACTTCTAAAATAAAACCGAAGTTCGATGTCTCAGACACATTAAATTCTGTATTCGGATTTACCCATTCGAATCCACCAGTAGGAAGACATTGAGACATAGCCCAACCATATAAATTGTTGGCATCAAAATATGTGATATATGAATTTGGTTTCCCTGCATCATAATCCCCCATATATTTGTTATTAGCTCTAGCATAACGATTACTACATTGAGATACACCACCCCTGATACCTGATCTAATAAATGCAATTTTCTCATAATCTGTTAAAAGTTCTAATTCTATTTTTGTATATTTTAACATTGCTTCCCAACTTAAACCGGGTGCTGTGTAATAATGGGCAGGGTCTAAATCATAAGTATATAACTTTCTAAAGTTTTCAAATACATCGGTTAAAAGTAAAACGTCTGTCTTTAAATACAGGTTTGAATAATCTAGCATATTACAACACCCAAAGTGTTTCCAAACATCTTTAGCATGATTGTAATCATCATTTGAAATATGGGAATCTGTGAGCGAGCTATAAAAAAATTTTTGTTCGGGGAGCGATGTTAGGCTTAAACTATCATAATTAGTCATAAGTTCATATGGATAAACGCCTTTCCGTTTTAAACGAAAGAAATCTTCATCATTAGGATAATTTCTACGTTATTCTTGAAATTGATCATTACTGAGATTTTTGGCCAATTCTTCTAATTTACATGATAAAAACTTAAATGAATCTATGAATCTTAATATAATTTCGTGGTTATTCATTTTTAATTTTTTGGAAAAGGATATATATTTTTCTTTATTTTGAGGGATAACTTCGACTTCACCATCACAAAAGTTTAACGCGTGAACAATAAAATGAGCATCATAGTGACTAAGGTTGTGTAAAAATATTGGTATATAACGAGGTTTTCTGAACTTCGAGCTACATGATTCGTGAGCAACACCTATAAAACTACCGGTGTACCAATCAAAATCATAAAAATGTTCTGCTAACTCTGTTTCACAAATATGACAAATGGTTGCATTTGAAATTTGGTTTTTGTCTTCATTTGTTAGCGGAAGTGGAGGATATTTTTGAAGTCTATTTATTTCTTTGAGATTGTTAGATAAACTTTCCATAAACACTTGTGCACAGTTGGGTCCGCAATACGTTACATATTTTGATAATTTATCATCATATGAACATTTAATATAATAACCAAAACTATGTACTTCATGTTTCTGAATATTGTGTGTGAAAGGTTTGGAAGGATCGTTAGAACATGATTCTATTGGTTTTAAAAATGCTTCAAAATCAGCATAAACTACGAATGGTATCTTCAACTTTTTTTCATAACTATCAAATTTAATTTTATCATTTGAAATAGGTTGACCAAACCAATTCTTTTTTTTTAAAGTTTCACTGTTTGGTAATTCTGTACAAATGTGGGCACAATCGTATTGTTCATGGTTATTTAAACTTTCCTTAGATGGAAAGTGAAGTAGACATGCTTCGCAAATGTACATGATGTGACCGTCTTTTGAAATTTGTTTACTAACTAACCGCGATAAATTTTTTATGTAACAATAATGATTTTTTGTATCCTTGGAAAAAAATAATAAATTGATATGTCTATCTTTACGACACTTTGTTAAAAATAATGGACCTACTATAGAATTACATCGTTTTTCTTTATTATATTCTAACCCGAAAACATTAATACTAATATCATTTAATTTCTCTACTTTTGCTATGTCAGAAATTTTAACTGGAAAGGAAATACCATCAAATTTAAGTTTATTTGCATGTTTAACGTACGATGATACACGATCCGCGTCTTTGTTTACGGGATATAACGCCGAGAGTAACGCCCATTTAAAACAAAAATAATCCTTGCTTTTTACATTTATAACAGCCTTTTTTAATTTTATGTCACGAGGAAGATCTATGTATGAAGTACCGCGTAGGGGGTTAAATTAACATTCATGTCTATAGATTTTATGTTTTTTAGACTCCATCCACTATCTTTTTTTTCAAATGCACTAATTTTAGTAGTAATTGTATCATTTAAAGATGAAAAAAAATATTTAAGTCATCTCCTTGACAAATAATATAGTTAAGCGTTTGAAAATCGAACGTATCATGAATATCTTTAGTTTGTTGAACAAAATCAGCATGCAATATGAAGTTTACTTTAAAAATTATGTGTTGATGAATACACTCTTGTATTAAAAATAAAATATCATCTTTAATAGAATTTAAAAATAGTTCAGGAGTTTCAAAATTTACCAATGTCGAACTATCTACTCTACTCTTGATTTTATAAGTTAAAATCCTATTTCCAAAAGCAGATTCAATAACACTAACGTTTGATAAAGAATTATGTGAATTTAAAAGATTATTTTTGTGAACATTACTTTTAAAATGATTAGCTAAATACCGTTTCTTGATAAATATATGACACGTTAGACATTCCACTTGATCATCGTTACTGATACTGTTCCCTGCAGAGGTAGGCGCTTCTGCTTCCGTTGTTGGTTTTTTGATGATCTTGGGTTCTTTGCTGCTCGTTCGCTTCGTTCCTCTTCCAAGTTGTAGTGGTTGACTACTAAAATATTTAAATTTATTAAAAACTGTACAAGACATTGTGTAAATTATGATCGAAATGAATGTTTATTTTACTTACTTAAACTGTGTTTCAACCATCGCACAGTGATTATACAACTCATCATCATACGATGAATCGAACAGTTGATCCTTCTCCATTTCATCACAAACTTTAGACAACTCCTGATTTAATTCGCTGTTGAATAGTTCCGTATTCTCTTCCATGGTTGTGGAGAAGAAAGCACTGGTGCACACTTCACTGAAGTTTGCCATCCTTATAGTAAAGAAGAAAATAGGTAGCAGAGTAGGTAACAGTTCAGTGTTGGTAGACCAACTGATACCCAAATTTCAAATAATGTCCGATATTTAAGTCTAACAAAGGATTAGAAATAGAATATAATGAGTACACGGAAGTAATTTAAGTAAACAGAATCACATTCACTAATGATCAGCTAATGACTGTCATTGTTAAAAAAGTATTTTTTAACTTTTTCACTTTCTGCTATTGTCTTTGTAATATTGTATACGAGGGCGTTTGTGTTGTCGTAGATGCTATCCTTATTAGTCTTTACGTAATATTTAATCCTCGTGGAAGCATGTTTCCAATGATCAGTAGTTGGAATCTTGGATAGCTTCTTCATATCGTACATTTCAATTTTGATGAGATGCGTCGCTTGGTCTCCGTCGTCAGAATTAGTAGAAATGTATGATACACCATCTCTAGCGGCTCGTGCTACGGTTGATGATAACAGCTCCCTCTTTTTTATTTTTGATTCAGCTTCAAAAAAATGATCAATCGATTGCGATTTTCTTTTTCCACCATCGCATGTGTTATTATTAATGACGATGTCATCACTCTCTTCTTGAGGGGAGAGTGGCGAGTAGTAATACTGTTTATAGGTATTTTCATCGAAGCTCAATGATTTCTGCAACAACACAGTTATCATGTTAATATCAATTTGTTAACACTTAATCATAAAAGTTAAAAAAGCTAAAGTTACAACCTATTAAAGTCCACTGCTGAACATAGGCCTCCTCTCATTTCTGAGAGAGTTTTAGGGCTACGCTGAGCACGTGGTAAATCAGCACTTAAAATTGTTATTAACAATTTAATTGGTGCCGGCGGGGATCGAACCCGGGTCGTGTACTGTGAATTTTACATTTTGCGCTAACCATCTGAGCTACCACGGCTTAACCATATACACACACATAATATTCAAATATAATTTGTTAACACTAAATCATACACACGTAAGAAAATAACAGAAAGAAAAGTAAGTTTGTCAATAGAATAAACACTTACATCCATGGCCTTTGATGCGTTGAAGTAACACAAACGTAGTATTGATAGATCCACTGCGGTCAAACGACCATACACTAACTCCATGACTGCAGTTGCTTGGTCTTATATAGTACCAGTGAGTAATAATTCTAATCTAAAGAATTTCTGCAGTAGAATTGATAGTATCTTTATGCGTCAACAAGCTTACCTTACATTCTGTTGCTTATCTCTACATTCCTACGTCCTTCCTGTCGTGTCTTGTTCAGTGTATTGGTGACTCAAATACGATTTGTATAACACAAAGAATGCAATTTAATATTTAGAAATCACTATAATTGATCACTCCTATATTAGTCATTGAGTAGATTGGTACTGTAATAATCTACTAATAGCAGTAATATTATGGATACACTAGATGTACAACAACATCTGAAAAAGATTCACCCCACTCTAGAAAATAATGTTTATGCTGCCAATAAACTACCCATGTACACCCACGTACCAACGTATATAATATGCAATTTGGATACAGATGATAAACCAGGGTCACATTGGGTAGCTTTATATATCGATACGAATGACGTCGGTCAATATTTTGATTCATTCGGACGGGCACCTGTACGATATCATCCAGAGTTTTTTAAAAGAAATTGTAAAAGATGGAACTGGAATGTTGATAGGATTCAGAATGAGTGGACTTCAGTTTGTGGCGAATATTGCTTAATGTATTTGCTATATAAGTTTCAGGCATGTTCAATGCATAGTTTTACGAGTATATTTACAGGGAACACAATATTGTACAACGATATTTTAGTGGATGAGATGTTTCGCTCCTATTTTATAGATAATAAGTAATAAGATTTTGTATTTTATAAATAAAACTTTTAACAAAATTGGGTAATGTGTTTTATTAATGAGTCAGATTAGTGTAGATAGGAACAAAGGAGTATAATACAATAGCACCACGCTGAGGAAGAATAGATAATGACGGTATTGAACGAACAATAGATAAGTAGATAAGAACAATGGAGCGGTAGTGACGGTGGAGGCTCGCAGCGGATATCAATTAGATAAGAGTTAATTGATCTGCACATCTCCGGAACCGTGCATCCTACGCAAAAATGGACCGCAGATTCGTGATCAGAGCATGCCAAAACCTTTCTTTTTATTTTTTAGGATCGTGAGTCGACGAACGTCGTACTTGTGACTCAGTGCGCCAGAACTGGTACAACCTCTCTACAAGTGCGCCAGAACTGGTACATCGTAACTACTGCTGTTCAAATGGATAATTTTACTAGCTCCATTAAAAACTTATCCTACGGCTGTCTCCAAGGCTCAATTATAAGCCCATTACTGTTTTTAATTTATATAAATAATATAAACAAAATTGGGCTGAGAAGGTACCTAACATTATATGCCGACGACACGTCTCTTCTATCTCGATAAATCTACTCACAACATTATAAACTATGCTCAAAAAGATCTTGACTTACTCATTTAAAATATAACCTGCTAACAATTAATATGTAAAAAACATCTTTCATGATTTTTTCTACAAAGAATAAACCTTTACCAGAGTTTGCACATCTTACTATTGAAGATAAAATAATAAAACGTTCAACTCAGGAAAAATATATAGGTGTATTGGTAGATGATAAACTCACTCGGAAAATGGATATTGATCACGTCAAATCAAAACTGACGGCATTACTAAGTGCATTACGTAAAGTCGCAAACTGTATTCCGGAAAAGGTACGTACAATTATATAGAACTCTTTAGTTAAATACATATCGAATATCTAATTGTGATATGGGGATCAGCCGCTAAAACAAATCTCAATCCACTTCAAAGGACACAAAATAAAATTATCAAAACATTATTCCACTACCATTATTTAACTCCAACAAAAGTACTATACGAATAAACTTACTAAACCTTACACAACTATACAATTATTGCACTTGCACTGTACTAAAAAATATTACCACTAATTCTATTCAATCAAACATACAATTGCATAAAAAACAACAACTCACCTTAAGAAGTAAAAATAAACCACAATTAATAACTGCACGAACTAACTATGGCAAAAAAACCCTGTTGTTTGAGGGAGCACAGCTGTTCAATAAATTATCAGATGACATAAAAATGGCAATAATATGAAATTATTTAAAAGTAAACTTAGGAAATACATACGTACAGTGTAATCTTTCTTGAATACGTGGTATCTCATATGTATAAGTAAATAAGCTTAAACTATAACAGTTCCAGCACTAGAGCTAGATGTGATTAGTGTAATAATTAATTTGTATCTCATTAGAAGTGTACCATTGTACGTTTTTATGAGAAATAAATTTCTTTAAACCGAAAAATTCAATTAAAAAGTAGCAAACATCGTCTAAGACAAGTTTAGCTTAATATGTTCTAAATGAAAGTGGATGATCCCCTTTAGGCTTTGCATCCATCTTCCAAACGCCCTGTATAATTAACATATAAAAATTATACTATATTTATGAAAGTTTCTCACAGCATTTTAATAGAAGCGGAGTCATAAAGTTTACAGCTCACTACCGGAGGAGTTGCACGTTTTCGGCATTTTCGAAGAAAGTAGGCTGTTTTCTTGAGTGTCTCTTAATCGGTCCAGAAAAAAAAACCGCTGCCGACAGTAAATTCCACAATGTAAACCTCACGGCTGTGAACTACGGATGTGGATGTTTTTTTTAAATTCATACAATGTAGTCAGCACACCGCTCTATTATGACTGGCAGTAGCTTAAGTAAAACCATGGATAGTAAAAAAAAAACATATATTCAATGCTTATTTATATTTGAGTACGTAAGCATAACATTTCTTTCATATATTAAATCATATCTACAAGGAATTAAAAGATTAGTCTAATTTTCAACGTTGTTTATAAGTTAAATGTTGAAATAATACAAAAACAAAACCTTAAATGACATAGACAGGTAGGAGTAGATTTTTTCAATCTTTGTCAGCATTTTTTTACATTAATGTTTCGGGTGAATGGCACCCAATGTTCAGTGATACAAAGAGAAAAATTATAAATAACAGTAAGACTTTATGGACAACGTTAAAATCTTTAGCAGAAGTTTATATATATTCTTAAACAGAAACTTTGATATATCTATTACCTATACACGAGCAAACCCTAGTGTGAGCTAGGGGTTTTAAAAACTTGACTCTTCTGTTACTATCCATTTATGTGGACTACTAATAATTATTTTATTTTATTAAAAATTAACTACCATTAATTTTGAATCAAGCCTTTTGAAATAACACATTTTACGACAGATGCCATTGTCAACAGATTCCACACAATTTAAATATATTGGCATCGTCTTATTTTCTAAATCCTACTTTATGTACACATATATTACATTTATAAAGAAGGGATCGCTTACCATCCTGATAATTGCTCTAACTTAAAAAATAATCGTTTATAGTGGTGTTTAGAATAAAATGCCTAAAAAAAGGCCACACACGTCAATTCTTTCGTACGTTCAATACTTTTTTTAAAATATTACCTAATATCAGACAGTTCGCTATTCCATTGTGCTAAGTCACTTAATGGAAGGAATAGGTATTTCGGGAATTCGTTCACCGTTTTACCGATCACAACGAAACGTGATTGTAATCGTTCCTGGCTTAACGCTTCTGCGAGGAAATTCTTCGCTTCCAGAATTTGAGCCTGTTTGAGCCTCTTGAGTGTAGTTACCTGAAAATTATTTAGAAGAACGTATATTTAAATTAAATTTGTTTTACACGTCAGCTTGAAATTGACTTTATACAATGTCAAATATATAATATCAATGTCAATTGTCAATGATGTGAATACAGTTGATGGTATTTATAATAATAATAGTCGATTGAATACACATTAAGCTAAGACAAGAATAAGGGTTTTGTACTTATTGCAGCGGGTTTAATTGTTATGAAGGATTAAATACCAAATTTTGGGATATTTGACATAAAACATAATTTTCACGATAACTGGAAATTCTAAGATCTAAGTTGATCTGTCACCCCTCAAGGCTTCTCATTGACCTGTATACTAGTAACATAGTCAATTTTTCTAATAAATCAATAAAATCTCATCAGCACATAAAGCGCAATTAAAAAAAAAGCTACTAAAATCCTTACGCTCGTAATATTTTTTTGAAAACTGAAGTGAAAAGCAAAATTACAGTCCAACTGATGGTTTTATACGTAGTGAAGCCATGCTGCAGTTATATTAGTAGTACAGTTGTAGCACGAATGAGTCGGCTCGACCGGGGAAGGACCACATTCTCACAGAATACCAGCGTGAAATAGTAGCTACATGCTGCTGTGTTTGGTATGGTGAATGTAGAAAATCGAAGACCCTTTTTACTGGAAACGAGGAATTCCATCTTAGATACATCTTAGACTTCTTACATCTTAGATTCCATTTTGATTCGTAATCGAGGATAGATGTAGATGTCTAAGGGCCACAGCAACCACTTACCATCAGGCGGACTGTGTGCTCGTTTGTATTCCTATTTTTGTTTTTGTATTATTGTTTGTAACCAACTTAAAACCAAGAAGGTCACAGATGTGCTGTCACCTCTGAGGCATACTGAATGCCTCCCAGCCTGAAATCATACTGACTGTGCAATGTGTACACTCTGCAAGCTGGAACACAGCAGTGAAAATACTATTGACGATTTTCGACTAACAATATCTTCAAATTTGTCAACGAATTACAGATTAAAAATTATTTGTTATCTGCCTTTGTCTATCAACAGGCGTTTCCATTAATATGAACATGTTATTATATATTTATTTTGGCATAATAACTTAATTTCTCGATATATTTATGTTGCGCGCTATAATTAGCGCCTGGTATGTGGCGGCTGATTATTAGCGCCATCTGGTATCAAGCAGCAGAAATAGGAGCGGGTAAGATCTTTTTAGAACTCTCCTACTAGTGCTATTGAATTGGCGATACGAGCGAAGTTTTCTGAGTGAAATAAAGTGAACTAAAGTGTTAAGTGTGAATAATTATTAGTGTGATTTAAGTTTTAATAGGTGTTCAGTAATTAAAGTGTCAATTTTGGTAATTTAATCGGCAGTTTTTATTGTCACGTACCCTAAGCTCGTAACACTTATTTAAATGGGTTAAAATGTGACGGCTGTGAGGCCTGGAAACACATACAGTGTTCACTGCGAAAAGTTAAGAGGTATTACCTAAATTTCCTGGCTGTAACATATTAAAATTTGTTTCTGTACTTAAAGTAGCCAAAACTTAATAAAAGCACATTTTTTAAAGATTACCTATAAAAGCTAACACTAAGGTATCCGCAGAGTATTGAGAAAACCGGCGACCGTCTTCTCCAACCGAGAGCTTCGAACGTCTCCCCATCTGACGATATCATGAAGTTATACGGTATACTTGATGTGTTTGTCGCCTGTAAATATAATTACCAATTGAATTAGTTAGTGTTTATATCACTGCTAGTAGTCTTAAAAGAAACGCCCTCATCAATCACCTAACTTATTCAAAGTGGAGAGAATTTGCCATAATCCATGCGCTTGGTAGTTAGATTGTTGATCGCAATACCAGATGATGCTGCTTCTCTCGACGCTGCTTAGCCACGCAGGTCTCAGAATTTTACTATAATGCCATCTATAGGTGGCCACAAGAATATGTTGTCATGCATTTTCTAAATTAGAAACTTATGTCTTTTACGATGCTTTTTTCCAAAATGTCAACCTCACTTGAACTCACTAATCGGTCAGCTCATTGAGTTTAATTAAAATCTATTTAGGCGTTTAGGAGTGATTGTGTAATGAACATCCAAAAATATTCAAAAACTTTCACATGTATATTTACACATTATAAGATTCTTATTTTATAACCTATAAATATGAGTGGCAGCTTCATACCGGTATGCGAAATTTTTAAATTTTTAATAAATTTATAAAAGACTAGCAATCTGTCCCGGCTTCGCACGGGTGATATCTGGATTCTACAATAGCGCCAACTACCGGATCCTACTATGCATATAGTCTTCGCGGAAGTGCAAACAATATGGTGACAAAGTTTTATCGCAATCTGTTGAACGGTATGGCAGCGCACGAAATACAAACAAACAAATATTAATTTTTATATATTAGATTACGTTAACTATTAGATTACTATTAGATTATCCGCTTTTTAGGTACAGCAATAATATAGTGATATAACATTGTAGTGGCGGTGCAAGAATATTTACTACCTCATATCGTCCCGAGGGTGCCGTAAGAGGCGATAGAGGGTAAATAAAACAAGATGAGCTGCAGCAGTATCTTCGTGATAACAATTCCAAATCATTAAAAAAACCTGCGGTTACGAACCCGCATGCCAAGCGTGGCAACTATGGTAAAATTCCCCCATTAGGCAACCTATGAACATAAACAACTAACATATATAAAATAAGAGATCGAATAATATGGGAAGACGTATTAGGTATTAATAATGCACAGACCAACTTTTAGTATGTAAATATAATTGTCATTAAAGATAATTAACGTATGCGGTATGGTGTACGTCTACGTATGAAGATGATGCAGTTATAATACTGTGGGATAATTTTCAGGATTCTATAATAAGTTATTTCAGGTAACTTTAGGCAGATTTGCTATTCTATTGTGTTCCTTAGCTATCTTACAAACGTGGTTAGAAAATGAATGGGAATGACATATCCGAACGTAAAGTCACGTCACCGTCCGTGGCTTACCGTTGATTTCATTCATTGTAGTAGTTTCATAAAGCGATAATGATCGTACAATGTTATCTTGACTAACCCTGCAGGAATGATTTCGCCGTGGGGGACGGCGAAAGAGAATCGCATCACCGTCTACTAAGTGCGTGTCATATGAATCGATTATAATAATTGTATATAGGTACTGCGTGCGTGCGTGCGTGTGCGTGTGCGCGTGTCCGGGTGTGCGCGTGTGCCAGTGCATGCGCGTGTGTGCGTGTGCGTGGTGTGTGGGGGCGTGTGAAGGGGCAAACGAGCATACGGTTCACCTGATGTTAGGTGACTACCACCGTCCATGAACAACTGCAACACCAGGGGAATTGCAGGTGCGTTGCCGGCCTTTAGAAAGGAGTAAGCTCTTTTCTTGAAGGTCCCCAGGTCGTATCGGTCCGAAAAATCGCAGGTGGTAATATATTCCACAGAGAGGTCGTACGCGGAAGAAAACTCCTAGTGAAATGTACAGTGGTGGACCGCCAAGCATCCATATGGTGTGGATGGTATAGGAAGGTTTGCCACGTAGTGCGTTTATGAAATTTGGCAGCTGGGATTAACCCGAACAATTCCAGAGCACTCCACGTGGTAGATGTGAAAGAAAATGCAAAGAGATGTAACATCTCTTCGCAGCGCCAGTGAATCGAGCCGATCGGAAAGCACTCGGTCGTCGACGGTTCAAGTCGCCCTGCGCTGGATGCGTTGAAGTGGACGGAGCTGGCTCTGGGGAGGCCCAGCCCAGAGATGGGAACAGTATTCCATGTGAGAGCGAATCTGCGCCTTGTAAAGTTGCAGGCGATGTGCCGCCATGAAATACTGTCCTGCTCTGTTGAGCACGCCAAGCTTCTTAGAGGCCAATTTGGCCTTCCCCTCTAAGTGACGACGAAACTGCACATTATTCGATATGTCAACGCCCCGAGGACTCCGATGCTAGCTAAGGCAGCAATGGCATTGCCTTGAAACTGAGTAGATAGGACAAAAGGGGTTCTTTTTAGCGGAAACACGCAAACTTGTGTCTTCTGGGGATTGACACAGTAAGTATTTTAGAGAGCAATTGGGCCTTCTCTTCCAAGTGACCACAAAACTGCACGTCGCTCGATATGTCGACGCCGAAGATTCCGATACCGGCTGATGCAACAAGGGGAGTGCCTTGAAACTGAGGAAATACGACAAAGGGGTTTTTTTAGAGGTTAACGCGCAAGCTTGTGTCTTCTGAGGGTCAAAATGGACTAGATTTAGTCACCCCTAATCCGAGATGAGAAAATATGGAGAAGAAACAGCGTTGGTGATAGCACGCAGCCTTGTGGAATTGCAGCAATAATAGGCTCGTAATGGGAGCATGCTCCGTCTACAACAACCTTGATACTCCGATCTGCAAAAAAGCTGGTGATCCAATTGCACAATTTCACGGGAAGCCCATCATAGGAAGAGAGCTTCGAAAGAAGCGCTTTGTGCCAAACCCAATCGAAGGCTTTCGCAAAGTCCAAACTAACGGCCGATGCCTCCCCCTTGGGATCTGCTGCTTTCACCCATCCATGAGTCATGTAAACCAGATCACCAGCTGATCGACCCCGACGAAAACCGTATTGGCGGTCACTAATCAGCTGGTGAGCCTCAAGGTACCGCATTAGCGGGCAGTTTGTAATGGATTCCATTATTTTGGAGAACAAGGAGGTGATGACCCTTTTACTGGTAACGAGGCGTTCCATCTTTGTCCTCAGGGCTGGCAACGCATCTGCATCTTGATTCTTAATGAAATATTGATGTAGGTGTCTATGGGTCACAACATCCAGTTACCATCGGGTGGACTATATCCTTGTTAGTCATCCTTATTCTATTAAAAAAACGTGAAATAACTTTCAATCTTATAACTAAATTTACCTGTATCACATTCAGCAGCTTAGCGCGGTCCGATGTGCCGTAACACCGCCTCGTGCCCGTCTCGACGACTATCACCTGAGTTGCCTTTGTTGAAGGTTTATGGAAAAATGTCTGGATCTGGTTGATCTTATCCCATTGGAAATGACTCATCACAAGCACCGGCGACTCGACTGGCGGTAGAACGTTCTCTGTAAAATATGTCACAAATCTTATAAGAATTTTGATGTTTTCCAGGCTGGAATTGACCGCATTGTGCTTGCATGTTAATATTTATTTTTATTTATTTATTTAAGTACACCAACGATTGTTGCAACAATGCAGAAACAGTAAGCACACATCAACTTTAGAAATGTCAAATTTAAATGTGGAATAAGAGGTCCAGTGAAAACCTGGTTTAAAAATATTTACAAAATAGAAATATGTTGTTTGTGTAAGTATAGTTTAGTATGGTATTTAATTCCTTTTATTATGATTTTTTTACTAGCAGTACAAAAATATAAGAAAGAGAGTATGGATTCCTAGGCTACAAAAGCAACTTAAAAGGTTAAGTATTAACTTAAGAAAACCAATTTAATAACTAAAAGTAATATAAATTTTTAATAAAATAAAAATTATTAATAAAATAACTTCAAATTACAAAGTCCGTGATATAGTGTATGGAAAAAATAAAGAAATTTCACAAGCTAACTACCTATATACAATATAAAAAATATTTAATCTGTACGGGTTACCGCACATATTTTATGTAATTTTATTTCAATGACTCGTTTATTTAGGTCACGCAGAAACAATGCATTTGTCACTTGTGAAATCATGTAACTTCCGTACTTTTGCCTATACATCAATTTATAATTCTTTACAATAAATTCAGTGTTAGATCGACTTTCATTGGGTTTGTTTCGTACACCAACTTTCCCGTGCATCCCATCTGCACTCATTCATCTTATATACTGTATACACCTTACATAATTAAAAATAGCCTAAAGTGTGAAATAAACGCTAATAAAGCACAATAATCAAGTTTATTATGCAATATTGATGGACAGACAATCGAATAAAATAAATTGTTAACTTAACAAATATCAAATATTTGTTAAGATTAGGTTACATAGATGATAGACAACAGACAGGCTCATATCTAGTTTGCGCGTTACACATTACCCGCATGTAATTTATGCATGTTGTCTCGAGTGACAATGAAAAGTACCTCAAGGATATATTCTAAGAACCTTCTAAATAACCTATATACTCATGACCTAGATAGATCCGTGAACTGTCTGTGCAACATGCTTCAATAGGCTGATGATCTGGCTTTCTAAGTTATTGACTATTCTGTTCTCTGCGGTACATTACTTTAAATACTTTTTTATACTTAGTCAGGTCATAAGTTCTGTCAAAAACTTTTTATAAAATTAATGATACACTTTTTGAATATTACATAGAAATTATATATGAAATGAAAGGTAACTTAATTTAGAATACAATTTTGTTTACATTATTCAAAATGCCTTGCCCTATTTTGAATACATCCCTAATCAACGCGGCCAATTATCAATCGCAGCAGCGTACCACACTTATATTTATTTCTGCCGCTGCTTTAGCCAAAGATGCTCAGAGAGATTCCAAATTCGAATGAAGTTAGGCGCAGACTTTCTCTTCCAAATATAGCCATATCTTATAATCGTCTGAGATTAAATCTGGACTAGAAGAGGGCCAGCCTTCAAGTCCGATAAAGTCAATTTCATGGGCGGTGAACCAGTTTGGCGTGCATCGTGCCCTATGAGCTGGTGTAGTCCTGTTGGAATATCCAATATCTGTTTTCGAACATTGTTTGAGAAAGAGGTTCCACTATGTTTGTAAGGACGGTATTTTGGTACACCTCGGCACTGGTTTGTATACCTTTTTCATAGAAAAACACCTCAGTTAAACCTGAATATGAGACTCCAAGCCAAACCATGAGCGACGAAGGATAATGTACTCGTTGAACCCTCGGAATACGAGTGCTGGCTTCTTCACTGCTGTGGGCATACACCTTATCATTTTGTTTATTTTATTAACTTTCTTCGATGTTAAAATTTTTTCATCCGAAAATAAAATTTTGCGGTATTTTATTCCCGCGTACCGCCGTAACAAAGCGCGAGATCTACCTAGTCTATTTTTTTTCTAACGCTCGTTCAAAAGACGCCCGTTCTTCTTACGATAAGCTCGTAGTCCTAGGTCTTCATTGATCACTCTTTTGAGTGTGGTTCTGCTTGGCCCATCTATAGAGCTAAGATTCTTGTTTACGTACAGGATTTCGTTGGATTCGCGCCTTCACTGCTTTGATAATAGCGGGTATCCTAACTGTACGAGGTCGGCCGGTCCTCTTACGATCTTCGAAGCTTGAATCTTCAGTGAATCGTTGAATAAGGCGACAAACAAATCATAGGGTTATTTTCAATTTTTGCAGAATATTGAAAATCTCTTTTGGCGCGTAACAACAGCGGTGCAACGCGATAACCGCTACTCTGTCTTCTACCTTCGACCACTCCATATTTAAAAATGAATAAAAATTAATATCCTTTTTATTTTCGGTAAGCGCAAACGTTATATTTTTAAAATTGGTGAAGTTCATCTAGCCAGTGTTCAAAAATTTTAAATAATAAGGTGTTGACAGAACTTATGACCCAACTAAGTAACTATTATAAGGGTTACAAGCAAGCACACAATCCATTTAAAGTATGTGGATGTGATAATCCATAGACATCTACACCTATCCTCAATCAAGAATGGAATGCAGATGCGTTGTCAACCCTGGGTACCAGATGAAATTTCTCATTTCCAATAAAAAACGGCTCCGTGACGGAGTGTCATAGTAATGACTTGCAGCGTCGAGGACCATGGGTTCAAATCCTGCATGAATCAAGTATTTCTCTGACCTACAAATATTTTTTACAGGATAGGGTGACAAATGAGCAGACAGTCCACCTGGTGGCTAGTGGTGCTGTGGCCCAAAGATGTAGCCTATATCTACATATAGTTTCCAGTAAAAAAAGGTTTCTGGTTCTCGACACTCACCATACGAAACACTTGTTTTGGTTCAGGATGTTTGTCTTTGTGAAAGATATGTATGTAAAATGCCATATAATTCCACCTAATTTGGAGGTGGTTTTTTTTAAATAAAAACACTTTTTCCTCCTTAAATGAAACAGCAGCATTGTTTTGCTGTCTCATGCTCATATTCTGTGAGAGTGAAGTAAATGGTGAGTGTGGCTACCAAAAAAACATTTTTTAACAAAAATTTATAAAAAGGCAGCCTGCAAAGCAACAGAGGACCATCATCAAATACAATATAAAGATACTATTGAGTGAGATAGTTTATTTTATTTTTTTATTTTATTGAATAAGCTACACAAACAGACAGTAGTTATATAAAGGTCTAAAATTAAAAGTATATTTGTGTTGATCTAAACTACAATCCAAAAAAGTGTATACAATCCAAAAAATGTGGGTATGTCACAGAACATCGGTAACTGAGTAACATGAAACTGGTAGGAAACTGTCAGTTTGCGACGTGTTTTACGCACGCCTGACTAAAGTGCTTAACAGCCTTTTGTCCGGTGTGAATAAGACACACGCATACAACGGTTGGGTCATGTCCTCATGTATACCTCTGGCATACTCAGGTGGACTCACATTGAACTTAATGCCCTGGATAGAAAAGTCCGCACTACCGCCGGTAATGAGTGTACTTGCCGCGAAAGCATGGTGGGCGTGACTTTCTGAGCGCGCTCACCATGCATAATCGCGAAGTTTGCAGGCGTTTTCTTTTATACGACGTCATTTCTTGTCATAAAGGACTTACCCCTCTATCTTTAGCCTACGAGCAATGGCAAGACCCAGCAGTACATAGCATTTCAGACTGGGAGACAGTATGGAAGGAGAAGGAGCTCCACGGGAGGTACTACAAGGCTCTACACGACCCCTTCGTAGATACAGTGGCCTCTCTCAACTGGCTACGTTTCGGTGATCTCTTCGGGGAAGCCGAGGGTTTTGTCTGTGCAATACCGGATCAGGTTTTTAAGACCAACAACTTTCGGAGATACATCATATAAAAGGATGGAATAAGGATGGCACCGCCGACATCTGTCGCGCTCGTCGTCATCCTGGCGAGTCATTTAGGCATGTCATCTCCGGTTGCTCAGCGTTTTCTAACTCTGAGTACTTGCACAGGCACAACCTAGTAGCCAGAATTCTACACCAGGAGCTCGCTCTGAAACACGGTCTCGTCGACCGGAAATTGTCGTATTACAAGTACTTGCCGGACGTCGTGCTCGAAAATGACCGTGCCAGGTTCAACTGGGATTGGGCCATCATCACAGACAGGACTATTCTTGCGAATAAGCCTGATATTGTGCTGATGGACCGGGCACAGCCAAGGAAACTTTTGATCGACATTACCATTCCGTATGACGAGAACCTCGTAAAAGCCGAAACAGATAAATAAACAAAATGTCTGCACCTAGCTCACGAGGTGACCGACATGTGGGGTTGTTGGCCGACCGAAATTTTTCCTGTGGTCGTTTCAGCACATGGGTCAATACCAGTCAGCCTCTCGGGTCATCTGAGGCGGCTGGGATACCGTGACGGAATGCTCCATGCTCAAATGCAGAAGGCGGTGCTCTTCGATACCTCCCGCATCGTCCATCGGTTTCTTTCCCTTTCCCCCTTACCCTTAGCCGTTTGGTCTCCCTTGCCGAGGGCCTCCATCCGGTTAGAGGTTGGCTTTTAATGAACTCTCGGCTCCATATGTATACGTATTACATATTATATGTATGATAATTTTAGATTTACCATATTTTATCCAATTGCGTTCTTATATTTAACGTAATATTAAAATTTCCGCTGTGCAGTATCAAAATACGTTTACTCGTATTTCTATCCTGCACATTGGATTTTATTGATTTTGCTAATTTTATTGCTATTCATTTTCTAGCTTTTTTAAATTAATAACAAAGTTGGGAACCTGAGGAACTAATAAGCTAAATTTGTATGTAATTAAATCTTTGCAATATAGGTAAATAAATAATAAATAAATAATTTTTATTTAATTTTCAATTACACATGTTTACATACTGGAACAAATATGATTACAATTAAAGAAAGTAACAATTAGTCTAATAAAAATGACATGCAATGATAAAAATTAAAACTATGTGTAGCTTAAATAACGTAGAATCTACAAAAGAAAAAAATGAAAACTTAAGTTTATAATATTAGCTACCTGTCTGAACTAGGTTGAGTACCTGAGACCATCACTTACACTATGGGTTTAAAATGTGGGACGCAAGTTAATTTAAACAATTAAACTATATTATATAAGAAATAAAATAACTAAATAACAATTATTTCGAACCTACAATTAATACAAAACTATTTTAGAATTTCTGACAACTTCTCTGTCTTCATAATTTAATTTATTCAGTAATTCCCTTACAATTATATTACATTTCTTATAACTTATACTATAAGTCTTTAGTGCCTTGATGAGCTTGTTATATAGAAATGGTCCTAAAAATATGTAAAATCTGTCCATTCTTCTTCTGTCTATGGATTTTGAGTTAAATGAAAGTTCGGTATGCTGTTTATCATGTTCAGAATAAACAACTGACGGACAGTTAGTACACTACATGCCGAGTAAAGTTGATGTGTAGGAAACATGAAAGGACGAAATGATCTTTAGAACTGCTCTATGAGCAGTGAGCAGTGGGAGCAATATTGTTTTAGAATCTCCACCCCAGAAAGCAATGCACGCAGTAAGTGAGTACGGAGTGACACAAAGCTAAATAGACCTGTCTGTATGTTCAAGTACTCTTTTTAAACTAAGTACTGTAACTGTTTCACAGTGGCGTAGTTATGCAACTAAGGGCCCCGGGCAAAAATAAAATTGGAGGCCCATTCAAACTTAACTCAAAACCTACTTTAAAGTTGCAAAACTAATTATTCAACAGCTCCTTACAGCTACAACACAACATACACACAACACTGCAGGGCATAATAAAAGCAAAGTTGATATGTAGTATGTGTAAGGCGGCACATAATATTTAACCGTACTTGCTTTTATGTATATATATATATATATATATATATATATATATATATATATATATATATATATATATATATACAACACGTAACATAATTAACGCACTTTGAGACAGTAGTTTGTTCAGAATCGTTTACTGAATCGATTCCTATCATTTTTGATATAGGTAATTTTTTATCCCAAAAGTAATGAAAACTACGTAAATTACAGTCACACTAAATCTATACAGTGAAAAAAAACTGAAATGGACCGTAACTTAAGGCAATAAGACTTTTAAAATTACTGTTTTATTTGTATTATTACTATTTCTGGCATTCAATAAAAATAAAGAAAAATGAACTTTATTTCAAGCACGTTAATGTCTTTGCGTTCGTGGAGTTGTACTGTGACCACAACATTGTTCCGGAATTAGTATAACTAATTTGATCAATAATCAGTGCATTAAAATGTTTAACTAAAATTCAGTGTATGTATTATAATTTTAACATAATATACTAATTGGGGTCTGAGGGTGTGCGTTAATTACGTTACATATATGCCCTATGTCATGTCCTATTAAAAATCCTTGTAAAAATATGGGTAACTCACGGGCAAACAAACTATGCTATCTCTTAAGTTAGACCACTGAACACGGTGTGCAAATTTGATTAAAATCGGTTAGGTAGTTTAGGAGTCCATCGCGGACAAACAACGTGACACGTAATTTATAGTTTGTATGAACCTTTTAATTTTACGGGGCGATTAACTTGAAACTTATAAAGGTACTCTGTATATTATATGTAGAGCCACGCTGAAGCTGTGTTATGGTTGTAGTACGAATGGGTCGGCTCGACCGGGGTAAGACCACACTTTCACATAATACCAGTGTAAAGCTCAAATTGCAGAACGTAGAAGCAAGAAAACAACATAGTTTCATTTTATTATGTAGGTAATTAATTAAGATAAATTTTTGAAAAATTTAAACCCTCGGAGGAAGAATAATATGTTAAAGTTTGTATGACACTTTTTATTTTACGGGGCGGTTGACTGTTGAGCACTTTTAATTTTATTATTATACTTCAACTTTAATATTAGAGTATTAAATTAAATTAATACGTAGTTTTCCATTGAATGAAACTAAATTTACGGATTCTATCGCGTTTATTTAACTGATTTTACATATTTTTTATTCCCGACGTTTCGGGTGCTTTACAGCACCAATGGTCACGGGGCGGGGGGGGGGGGGGGACTGAGATGTTTGACGTCCCAATGTCATTGTTAGCCCGGCTACCTTCAGTTTTTGAATATTAATTTTTGGTCCGATTTACGCAAAACGAACTTACAGTATCTTGAAGTCTTGCAGTGGTATGCTTGGGTTTGGGTTTAATTTTGTTAAATATAGGATCCCAAGCAGATGGCAGCACCCAACCATCTTCTCTATTGAAATTAGGATATTTTTCAATTTCAATAGCCTCACGTATCATCCTCGGTAGGAATCGGTGTTCTTTTGCGAGGATTTGTGGTTTATCAAATCTGATGTAATGGTGGGGACGATCTTGAACATGTTCACAGACTGCAGACTTCCCGGAGCGTCGGTGCTTTACGAAACGTCTGGAATTAAAAATAAGTCAAATCAGTTAAATAAACGTGATAGAATCCGTAAATTTAGTTTTATTCAATGTGTAGTGTTCGCGTATGACACAATACGTTTTTCAGTGCCATTTAGAGATGTGTTATGGAAGGTAAGTATGTACAATACATTCTAGTTAAATTTGAATAGTAGAAAAAGTTCAATATTTTGTAATTAAGTCGTCAAAAATCAATATTAGGGCACTTACTTTGCTGGCTAAACTTTAATAGATACCTCGAAACTATGTACTAAGGAATCGTAGTTCTTAAAAAGTCTGGACCAAAAGTCCGCGCTAGCCTAATAATATGTCTATCTCTTAAGATTGACTCACAGTAACCATTTTTATCTTTGAAATTTTAATTAAAAAGATTTGTTAATTAGCGAAGATGTTTTCTCTAATTCAGTATTACTATTCACCCTAATAAATTTGTGTGTTAACTTGGGCATTTCATCTTAATTAAAATTATCCCTTGAATTATATCATTTAAATGAACACTTTAGAAGCTATTACAGTTTCAAAATTACGTGCAACCATAAAAAATCACGTTCGTTTGGCGCATGTAAATTATTTCCATTACTAATATTAATAAAAAAGTCATTAAAAAACGTTGCTATTTGGGTAGGATTATGAATAATATTTCCGTCGTTTTGTATTGATTTCACACTGTTAATCGAGTTGATATTATTATTTTTATCTTTTATTATGTTCCAAGTGGCTTTTCCTTTATTTTTTGCCCGCTTAAGATGTTTTCTGTTGATATTTTTTTTTGACCATATTATGCATTTCTTTAATATTTTTCCATAAATATTATATTTTTCCAATGTATCTTGTTTCTTAAATTTATAATATGAAAACCTTAACTGTCTTTTAATGGCACTGGCTTTTCTCAGGCCTTTAGTGATCCATGCAGGAGATCGACTGTTTGTAGTTATTTTAGATTTATGGTAGGGAAAACATAATTCATAATACTGTGTAAGTTCTTGATGAAAAATACTAAATGATTTATTTACGTCTGATTCCGCGTAGACTTCATGCCATGATAATTGTGATATATAATATAGAAATTTTTCTATATTTTCATCACTGAAATCTCTTTTCTTGACGTACCAATATTGTGACATTTTTTCACACTTTCCAGGAAATTCTAACACTTGCGCGGTATCGTGATCAGATAGATAGAGCCGGTGTACTGTACCATATGCCTCTTCGTGATTACTTGCTATGAGATCTATACAGCTATTTTGTCGTGTTGGCTCATTTATATGTAAAGTTAAATTAAAATTTGAGAGGATATTTTTTAAGGTAATTGTACTTTTATTATTTAACAGTATATTAATGTTTAAATCACCTGTTAATATGAGTTTTTTATTTATAATTTTGAATCTTAATTTATGTAACAGTATTTCCAATTTATTAAAAAATTAATTAATGTTAGATGTAGGTGTTCTGTATAAACATATTACTACTGTATTTAAACTGGGTATAGTATAGTATAGTAAGTATTCTTTACATATTTCTATTGGCTTGCAATCAATTCCGCAATATGTTAGAATGCACGTACCACCACGCTTTTGTGTTTTCCTAGAATAGTAACTGCCCATGGTATATCCCTTAAAAGTAATATGTGACTCATCCCCTCTTTTTATAAGAGTTTCACTAAAGCATAAAATTTGTATTGGATAGTTATTTTTGGAAAGTTCAATTAGACATAGTTCAATGGTGTCAATTTTGTTTAAAATACCTGCTATGTTTTGATAGAGTAATCTTATTTTATTTTTTTTTATCTGCTTTTAATTTTAATTCCCGTGGCTTACTCATAAAAAATTCTTATTGTTAAATATTTTAGATGAAGTAGTTGAATTACGTTTAATGATAGGAAAATAATATGGGATGGTCCCTTTTACTCTGCTGATCTCCAATACTCATGCTCAAATTGTTTTCTTGTAGATTTTTTTGTATTTTTTTCGTTACTAGAGAATAAGTGATTTTTTGAACTTGTGACGAACCCTTACAGATTTGTTTTAACTGCAGAATTTTCCTTTCCTGCTCATTAATTTGCTGTTTAAGATTGCTGTTTTCCGAGTTTAAATTATCTATTTCAGCATGCGCTATTTGTAGTTGCTCCTGTAATTGTAATATTTGCTCTTTGTAGCACTCACAATCCTCGTTATATAACTGTGCAGTGGATAAATCTGGTAAGCTTCTAGCCAGATAATCCGAGTTGGTCGATATAAATGACATGTTTAGTGATTCATTTAATTTTTTGGTCTTTTGAGAACGAAAGGTAACATTCTGGTTCTCCATTTCAGTCTTTACAAGTCTTTATTATCTTTCTGTCTAGTAATGTTATTCAATGCCCTCTTTCGGCTAATTTAAGTACTATATTAGTATTACAATATCGATCAACTGTACTAGTTTAGCAATTCGTCGATAGATGTCGTACAATATTTTTCCTATAAGAATGAGTTGAGCGGTTTTTGAATTTTGTAACGATTTATATTTTCCACACACTTTTCAAAAGATTTTTTATGTTTTTACGCACTGGAAAATTATTTTATTCGCTATAAACTGTTGTCCGTAGGGATTTACATAGCTTTTAAGCACTTTTAGAGTTAAACACCCTTTAATAATTCTTATCTCGATTTGATGTTCAAGGCACTTTATCACTTATTGTTTATTGTTCTTTTAGCTGTTATTATTATATTATTTTTGTTTGGATTACACTTTCACTTGTAATTTACATTTCACTTTAACTAATTAAACTAAATATATGGCTGATAATTTACTTTAACTATTTTTATTTAGAGAAAATTTATAGATGGCTTTAATTAACTTGTTCACTCACGCCGCCTACCCTCGAACTAGCAACTTCCAAGAGATCCCAAGACCGGGTCTAGAAGATGGACATATCCGACCATGGGTGCTGTAAAGTGCTCGAAATGTCGTCAATATAAAAAGTTGATGCACGCGATAAAATTCGTAAAAACTGGTTTTATTTAGATTATATTTTTCCAAAACTATTCAAAATTTATAGCGTCCACAAATAATACAAAAATTACGCATAAATGGTTTTCGCGCACTTATATGTCTTTCTGAAGTGACTTCTATGTAGTGAGTAGGTTTAGATGTTTTCTAAAAAGAAGCCATTCATAACTGATTTCAGAAAAAGTTCTTAAGTTCAATGTAGACTAAATATATGTAATATTAGAACTGCTACCATTTTCATTCTTCATGAGCCCATTAGTAAAGAGGTAATATACACTTGTTATTTTTAAGTGTTGGTGAATACACCAACAAAATGGTGAAGTTATTTTGTTAGTAGTAGGAGGCCTGTGTCACTTCGCGCTTTAGACATAAAAATATACCTAGGCTGCGAGGTCTCCTGCAAGAGGCTAATTCAGTGCTCGAAACGCCGGGAAATAAGAAAGTTAATATCTTACGCGATAAAATCCGTAAAAATAGTTTTATTTTATTTGTTTATGTAAGTTTTTAAATGAAAACGTGATTTTGAAAACGGGAATTAATGTAAGTGATGAAACCAAAAATGTACTACGACATTTGACAAATTGCTGTAGATAAACTAATCTCGAAAATCAAGTCTTAGAACGCTACAAGTTACCTTGAGCTTTGAATACGGAAGATGCAAGAGAATGTTGTGACAAAAATATTATCTTTATTTTGCTGTAAGCATATATGTACCTACAATAACCAAATTTTTGCCAACATTTAACTTAGGGAGGAAAATAGAAAACTAACTCATAAACGGCGTGTTTTTTTTTTCGGCATAGAGACGTTTCAACACGTGTCTTTTTCTGATTTGACGTTTAAAAAAACTCAATTAGGAAGGTAAATAGAAAACTATCTCATAAACGGCGTGATTTTTTTTCTGCATAGAGACGTTTCAACACGTCTCTTTTTCTGATTTGAAGTTTAGATAAACTCTATTCCTACTTACAGAAAATTGTGTTCTTCCCACTTCGATATTTTAAATTTTTTTTAGGCTATGTCATCGCTGTACCTGTGCTCCTATCGGAACAATTAGGAAGCTTTTTACGTGTTAATAATGGTTGAGCAGAAACCCATTCGTATTTTATTTTATATTGGACGGTAGGTGCCAAGTCGCTTGTTCCTTTCCGAAAACGATATCATTCATACCCTCCTATCGACACATCGGGATGGTGGGGTGGGAGGGGCAAGAAGATGATTCTAGAATGTCACGTAATCATCGGAACCGAGGATATATAAGGCACGCGCGACCGTTGCGCGTCCTCTTCCCGCCGCAGTTGTCGTTGAAACCGCTTTAGCCTGGAAGCAGTCGAGCTCCAGGAAACCCGCCTCACCTCGTGTGAGATATAGTCGCGCACCGCCTCTCTCCGGAGTGTTCCAGAAGAAGTTCCAGAAGTTGCAGCTATCGTGCTCAACAGGATAGAAGAAACCCCGGTGAGTCAATATTCCTTTATTTACTGCCTGATTAATATAATTGTTTTAACCCGCTCCAATTCTGTGTTCTCCTAATCAGGCAGGATTCCTTTTCATCGATTTGGCACAATAATAGTTTTAGTTTAGGGAAGAGCGAGTGCATTGTACCGCATGCTATAGTAGTCGCTTTTATGTAAGCGTAGAAGCAATCGCATATACAGTACACTTTAGTTAATATCTCGCGTAATAAGTTTAAGGTTCGACCGGGGAACTAGATTTTCGGCAGCCTTAGACACGTGGCTCCACCATTTTATGATCACTTCGGCAGGATTTGGTCGAATTGTTGAATTAATTAATTAGATAATGCACTCTAATTTATGGAATAGACTTAAATAGTGTTCGTTTAAATTTAAATTTTGATTAGGTACTCGCAAACAGAATTATTCGTTTTATAGCGTTCGTATTTGGTTAAATTTAAAGCTTATTAAATAATTGAAACAGTGTAATAGGAACCGTTTGATACGCTTACACCACAATCTTCGACTCGACTCGCTGTGCAGGTGTTCGATTTAATTACGTAATACGGCATACCGAGTGTCCATCCTTCATTGTTTGTGCGTTGTGAGATTAATTGTGATTAATATAACTTTATTATAATAATTTAAAATGGCAGTTAGTGGAAGTGAAATCAAAATTAAAACGCTTTATGCCAAGAGGGACATACTTTTTTCGCGTATGCAGAATATAAGTGATTATATAAAGAACATTAATATAGAAGCAGTGCGAGAAACCTTTTTGAATGAAATCGAAACGGTAGATTCTTTGCGGATAGATTACGAAAGAATATTAGACCAAATTAATCATTTGGAATTACAAATCGACCCGAAATACATGGTGAACTACCAACCGCTGCTGTCATTCGAAGATATGTTGTGTCGCGTGAAAAGAACTGCGAAATCCCTACAATCTCAAAACGAAGCAAAGCCGGAAACACAGGTACGTCCAAGTGACTCAATTAGGTTGCCGCCAATAGATATTCCTGTATTCAATGGTGATATTAAGACGTGGCCCTTCTTCTTCAGTAGTTTTCAAAACAATATACACAATAACCCATCGTTATCGGACGCTGAAAAATTATATTACTTAATTAGTAAACTTAGTGGCAGGGCACAGTCGATCTGCTCTGGTTTTACACCTACAGCAAACAATTACTTATTAATATTCGAAACGCTTAAAACTAAATATGAAGATAGGAGAATGTTAGCTTGCGAATATTTGAACCAGATATTCGATCTTAAACCTATATCATCCGCGAACATCAACGGCTTAGAGCAGTTTCTAGATAAATTTGTGGCATCGGTGGCTGCACTTAAGAATTTGAAATTTAATGATCTTATGGACGTGGTGTTTCTCCTTGTTGCACTAAAGAAATTAGACCCCGACACCGTGCGTGCGTTTGAAATGGAGCATCGTAGCTCGGAGATGCCTTCCTTTCATTCATTGGCATCGTTCGTGCGAGATCAAATAAAGGTGATGCAGCGCTCTCCGAACGTTAAACAGGAGATTAAAAGGTGCGTCGACCGTAGACAGACTCAACCATCTAAAATAGCAGGGTCGTTAACTTACGTAACCGCTACGCCAACATCACTCCAGCATACTTGTATAGTATGTAAAGATAAACACGGTAATTTATATAATTGTGCGACTTTTCGTAAATATTCACCAAGCGAACGTTATAAATTAGTAAAGACAAACAACCTATGTTTGAACTGCTTAAGCGATAAGCATTTAGTTGCAAAATGCAATTCGAGTTCCGTATGTAGCAAGTGCGCCAGGAAACATCACACGCTATTACATTTTGAAAATAGCAACATAGCGGCGTCAAGTAAAGCGGACAAGGAATTCGCCCCTACTAAGGTCAACGATTCTAGCGGTCGACCTGGTGATGTCGCTCTGTGCTCATTGGCAAATATGGGAGCATAACCTCCTTCAACCGTGTTACTGGGTACGGCACGTATTTTGGTTAGGGATTCGCGTGGAAACGAACAAAGCGTCCGTGCACTGCTGGACAGCGGAGCCCAAAATAGCTTTATAACGCGACAATGTTGTCAGCGCTTAGGCTTAGTAATAAATAGGTCACTTTCATGTCCTGTAATTAAAGGCATCGGAGGTACTAGTAAAGCGACACAGGGATATATAAATTTAAAATTTTATTCTCGGATAGATCGTAATGTTAACTTTGATATAAATGCACTAGTAGTAGATAGGGTCACTGAACGGTTGCCAACCGTTTCGGTTGACACCTCGGCAATGATCGAATTTAAGAATTTGACTCTAGCGGACGACACTTACGCCGTTCCTGGAAACATAGACATGCTCATTGGAGCATCGCTTTTCCCTCATCTTTTGTTAAACAATAAGGTCAGGGGCAACTCCTCGCATACCGCGCCTTACGCACTGGAAACCGTATTGGGCTATGTGATCCTTGGCTCCGCCCCCATCATAGATAGTATTTCGGCAACCTCTTATTGTGGTATGGCTGTCGAACCGCTCGAGTCGTTAGTCCGCAAATTTTGGGAGATGGAGGAGGTGAACGTCCCACCCATAGCTAGCTCAGATGACAGGTTATGCGAGGAAATTTACGTCCGCACGACCGTTCGTGATCGCGACGGTAGATATAGTGTAGCGCTACCCTTTAAAGGAGATGTTTTATCTCTCGGCGATTCGCGTCAAATGGCGGAAAAACGTTTCTACAGCTTGGAGCGTAGGATGCTCGCTTCACCCCAGTTAAAGGAAGCTTACGACGGCGTCATTAACGAATATATAAGAGAAGGTTACATATCCCTTGTGGCTTCGAAATTAGATAACTACGAAGACACACCGTCGTATTTCATACCACACCACGGGGTCATTAGAGAGGACAAACTTACATCTAAGTTACGTGTAGTGCTCGACGCTAGTGCTAAAACTAGCACTCACCTGTCGCTTAACGATATCCTCTATAGTGGGCAAAATTTACAGGGCAGTTTATTTAATATAATAGTCAATTTTCGTTTGTTTAGTATAGCACTATCCGCCGATATTCGCCAAATGTTTCTTTGCATAGGGGTCCGTGAATGCGACCGTAGATTCCAACGCATTTTATATCGTTTCAACCCAAAGGAACCTCTAATGGTGTTTGAATTTAACCGCGTTTGTTTTGGTTTAAAGTCGAGCCCATTTCATGCGTTACGCACGGTGAGACAGCTCGCTCACGATGAAGGTCCCTCTTATCCTAAAGCTAAGAGGGCAATTGAGAGCGGATTATATATGGATGATTTTGTGTACTCGGTCGATAGCGTGGAGGAGGCCACCCTAACCACCGCCGAGGTTATAAGGCTCATGAAATCGGGTCAATTCGATCTTGTGAAGTGGACTAGTAATTCGCGTCCGGTTTTGGATACAATCTCACTATCCCACCGTCTTTCGGCGATAAAGGAATTCGACGATTCTGATACACACAAGGTGCTCGGTCTGTGTTGGTCACCAGAGTCCGACGTGTTTAGCCTTAAGGTAAAACCGCCCGTAGAGAAATGCACAAAGCGCACAATACTGTCATGCGTTGCTAGATTATGGGACGTCATGGGTTTCGTAGCTCCGGTGGTATTATACGCTAAGCTTTTAATTAAACAACTTTGGTTATTGGAATGCGACTGGGATGACTCGCCGCCTGACAGCATTGTTCGGTTGTGGCAGCGCTTTAGAGAGGAACTTCCTTTATTAAGAGAAATTAAAATACCGCTTCATATAAACGTAGATAGAAATAGCGCCATAACGGTCGTTGGGTTGCAGACGCCAGCGAGAAGGCTTAAGGGGGCGTTGTATATTTCCACGTCCAGAATAATGGTAGAAATTCAATTAGCCTCATTAGTTCTAAGTCGAGAGTCTCCCCCCGTAAGGTTGTCTCTCTGGCGCGCTTAGAGCTTTGCGCAATATTAGTACTCACCAAGCTTATTACCGCAGTTATCAGCGCATGTAGGGATAGAGTTCACATAGAAAGGATATTTGCCTTTTCCGACTCCACCGTCGCCTTATGCTGGGTTCATTCTTCACCCCACCGTTGGGATACGTTTGTCGCGAACCGAGTGGCCAAGATCCAAGACGAGTTAAAAACGCGGAATTTTTATCACGTGTCCGGTACGGAAAACCCCGCCGATTGTCTATCCCGTGGACTCACCCCGATGCAAATAATGAACCACCCGCTTTGGTTCCACGGACCTGCTTGGGTTCACTTGGATCCCTCGCAATGGCCAATAACCGATTTCGAACCTTCGTCAGTGTCACAACCGCCGGAAGAGGAGAGACACGCTCTAGTGGCGAACGTTTCGAGCGAGGTTTCTCCAATCATTGCTTTGGCGAACCGCTTGTCCTCTTGGTCGAAATTATTGCGTAGCGTAATTTACGTTTGTCGATTCGCGAAGCTGTTACCGCGACGTTCGTATGTCTTAGCACCCGATTACAACTATGCCGAGTCGCTAGTATTACGTGAACTTCAACGTGCGCATTTCTCTGAAGAAATTAGAAGATTACAATCGAATAGAGCTTGTAGTCGCGCATTTCAACGCCTTAAGCCATTTTTACAGGATGGGATTGTAAGGGTAGGTGGACGCTTGTCCAACTCGCAATTGAGTTTCGACCAACGGCACCCTATTGTTTTACCGCGTAAAGACCATATCATGAACTTATTAGTCGATTACCATCATAAATTGAACTCGCACGCTGGCCCCGACTTGTTGATGTCGATTTTGCGTCAGAATTATTGGATTCTTTCTGCACGTAGTTTAATACGCAATCGGGTGCACAGATGTATAGCTTGCTTTCGAGCACGCCCCAAGCCGTCATTTCCGGAAATGGCGGAACTTAGATCTTGTAGAGTAATACAATCAGTAAAGCCCTTCACGCACACCGGGTCTGATTTCGCTGGTCCGTTTAAGGTCACGCTCAACCGCGGGCGTGGTATAAGATCCACAAAGGCTTACGTCTGCATTTTCGTATGTCTAACTACTCGAGCGGTGCATATAGAACTCGTTGGTGATCTAAGCACAGCAGGCTTTATGGGTGCATTTAAAAGATTTCTTTCCCGCCGTGGCCCTGTAAGTAGATTGTATTCGGATAACGGTACGAACTACGTCGGTGCAAAACGTATTCTATCGGAACTACATGAGCTCTTAGCTAGCAAGTATTATAATTCGGAGTTCGCTCACATTCTAGCCGAGAACCGCATTGAGTGGCCTCTGAACGTCCCAGCCGCGAGTCATTTTGGGGGCAATTGGGATACTAATATCAAGAGTCTAAAGAGTCATTTATACCGAGTAATAGGAGATCAGATTTTGTCCTTCGAAGAGCTAAGTACGATGCTCGCTCAAATTGAATGCGTAATGAATAGTCGCCCACTTTGTCGTACGTTGTCTAGTGACCCCTCGGAACCGCTGGCTCTAACTCCAGCACATTTTTTGAATTTTACGCCTTTAAAGTATTTGCCAGCCGCAGATATGGATGAAAACGGACTTAGCATTTCCGCACGCCACAAATTATTAGATCGGTTAGTGCAATCGTTTTGGAAACGATGGAGGATGGAATACTTGCATACTTTGCAGTCTCGACAAAAATGGAACACAGCAACTGAGCCTTTAGCTGTAGGAACTGTAGTTGTGCTCACCAAAGAGAATACGCCGCCTCTCCACTGGCCGTTAGGAATTGTCGAAGAGGTCTTTCCCGGTTCCGACGGAGTAATTAGGATAGCTCGCGTTAAGACCACGGTTGGGTCTTACCTGCGTCCGGTTGTCCGTTTGTGCCCTGCCTGCCTCTTCCATAATTTAAATTAGCTTTCTAGATTAAAATTGTAGTTGAATTTAGGTAATCTTAGCGTTAGTTAGTTATTTTGTTAGTTGATCTTAGCTCTAGTTGTTTAAGTTAATTTTGAAGGAAATCCTTCAAGGGCGGGGGAGATGGTTGCGCGGAAACCTATTCGTATTTTATTTTATATTGGACGGTAGGTGCCAAGTCGCTTGTTCTTTTCCGAAAACGATATCATTCATACCCTCCTATCGACACATCGGGGTGGTGGGGTGGGAGGGGCAAGAAGATGATTCTAGAATGTCACGTAATCATCGGAACCGAGGATATATAAGGCACGCGCGACCGTTGCGCGTCCTCTTCCCGCCGCAGTCGTCATTGAAACCGCTTTAGCCTGGAAGCAGTCGAGCTCCAGGAAACCCGCCTCACCTCGTGTGAGATATAGTCGCGCACCGCCTCTCTCCGGAGTGTTCCAGAAGAAGTTCCAGAAGTTGCAGCTATCGTGCTCAACAGGATAGAAGAAACCCCGGTGAGTCAATATTCCTTTATTTACTGCCTGATTAATATAATTGTTTTAACCCGCTCCACTTCTGTGTTCTCCAGTTTTTTCAGCATTCAGTTTTAGTTTAGGGAAGAGCGAGTGCATTGTACCGCATGCTATAGTAGTCGCTTTTACGTAAGCGTAGAAGCAATCGCATATACAGTCCACTTTAGTTAATATCTCGCGTAATAGGTTTAAGGTTCGACCGGGGAACTAGATTTTCGGCAGCCTTAGACACGTGGCTCCACCAAATAAATCGGAATATTTATATTTATGTATTCGATTGTGTTTATTTTATAGTTATATAATGTGATTGTAATTGATTATTATTTATCAATGGTTAGCATTGAACTTTAATATACTGCATATTTAAGTTCCAAAATCGGTAACAGTAACAATAGTATTTATATATATAGGTACATTATATATATTTTATGTATTTCTCACCACTGACTTATATTTCTCACATGCAAATTTCCTTATAGTACTTTCTTCAACGTCGGGCACGTGGTAAATGTTAAACTATTTACTATGTTATAGTAATATTATCTGCTTGATACTCGTAAAAACACTATAACGTAGTAAATAGTTTTAAGTGGTTTCTTAAAGAAATATATTTCGCTAAGTAAGCAAATTTTTAGATTACAATACTTTTATGACTATATTCAAACGACATTTTGAAATAGTGTCGTAGTTGCTAGGCACTTGTAGTCAATAAATAATTATGACTGCACTGTAATGCAGTGGCTATGCACGCGGCGGAGTTACAGTGCTTGTGGATTGGAATTAAGTACAGATCAAGTGTTTGTATGACCTACGAATAATTGTATCTGTCCTTGGGCAATTTATATATGTAAATCGCCTCCACTAGAGAAAAGAAAATGCTTATGGGGTGACGATTTAAAAAAATATCCAATAATATTAAAATTAAAAAATGTTGTTAGTAACCAAATCGTTGATGGCTTTATTAAACGTCACCTTTACTTATTCATCATCATCATCAGACATAGGCCTCTCCCAAGGCGCGCCACTTAGCCCGATCTTCGGCTGCACGCATCCAGTTTCTATCAGCCACCTTGCGCAGATCGTCGCTCCATCTGGTTAGGGGGCGTCCCACACTACGTTGCCTAGACGCGGTCTCCACTCCATAACACGTCTACTCCACCGGTTGTCACCTCTGCGACGGACATGACCAGCCCATTGCCACTACAGCTTACAAACACGGAAAGCTATGTCAGTAACCTTGGTTCTCCGGCGAATTTCTTCGTTTCGAATTTTGTCTACCAGAGAAACTCACTTATTCGTAAAGTTATTAAGGTTATAATCAAGTTCTTCATTAAATAATATTTACCTCGATAAATATCACGAGAAAAGTTCTCGAATTTGATATTAATGACGCAATTTTAAGTTGCCCGCTCCACAGCATAATAAAAGACTTCCGTTTAAAGTAAAATTTATTTGTAAACAACATTGTATGATTTATTATTTTGAGTTAGTACGTACAAATTTTGATCCAAACTCTCAAAAAGTCAATATACAGCTGACCATTTGAAAAATACGTAGATCCGAAATGTATATTCTTTTATGATTATTATTGATTATGATTAAGATTTGTTTCTATTACTTATAACAAATAAACATATCATAATGAAGGTTAGCTCCAGCGGGAATGGTAGCTTTTTAAATTTAAGTAGTAACTTATTTAGAATAACTAAAACTAAGTGAACCAAAGCAAACTGTCCTTTAGCTGTTTGATTAAGAATAGTAACGTTTAAAACGATATTCATTCAATGCTCCGTGATCTGCAGCTTGGCACCACTGCCTGCAACTGCAATATACATAATTATTGTTCCCATCACTGGGCTAGAACTCCACAGTGCCAGCTACTTCCATTTGATCGCATCCAGCTCAGAGCCGTTCGAATCATTGGCGACCGAGCTCTTTCCGATCGTCTTGACTCACTGGCACTGCCAATAGGTGATGCTTCTCTTTTTGTATTTTATCGCATTTACCACTAAATTTCAAGACTAACTCCAGCCGCACAATTTCACCATTGGTCATCGACAAACTTCGCGATACCATTTATACCATCTGGATAACCGGCGGTCCACCACTGTACGATTTAAAAGAAGTTTTCTTCCTCGCACAACTTCCTTGTGGAATCGGATACGATTTTGGAACCTTCAAGAAAAGAGAAAAGACACTTTAGAGCTTTAGACGCAATTTTGTCATTGTCGAATGGCTCTACCGGCGGCATTGACGGGATTATGCCTCATCATCTCAAATATCTTGTATGCACGTCTGTGGGTAGAGTATTTTTTAATGACATTACAAATTATGTAATTTTATGCTTTCTGATAATGTCAATTCCAATTTCATTCCCTACTTGTATGGGGCAAGATTGTGTACCTTCATAAAAAAGAATAACGATGTCCGTCCTTTTGCTGTTAGTTCCACATTTCGACGCATAACTCCAAAATTAGCTTGCAGGTACATAATCTCAAACCTTAAGACAAAATTTCAGCCTACTCAACTAGGTTTTGGCACCAAAGGTGGTTGTGAGGCGGCGGTACCCACGTTTGGTGCGTACTTTCTTAACAAATTCTAATGCAGATGTACTTCTGAAGGTTGACCTTAGAAATACTTTTAACTCTATTTGATAGGACAACCCTGCTGAAAGAAGTTTATCATAACGTTTGACAATGTTACAGTGAAAATTCGAACTTGTTTTGTCAAAACCATATACCTATTCAGTCTGCTGTCGGTGTTCAGCAGGGTGATCCATGAATAATAATAATAAATGTATTCATAAGATATATAGTACAAAGTTGTTCTTATAAAATAATAATGTATCACTCACATATTTCACCAATTTTGGTATATGAAAACTTATGGTTAGAATATACAAAATGTAAGTAAAATTAAACATGCATCTGTATACAATTTTGATATTAATCCTTTAAAACACGATTAAATAAGAAACAGATTTTAATAGTCAATAGAAACATGCTTTTATTTTTAGGAGTTCATTTGCCGAATAAAATCAACCCCCTATGTCAGAGGTTCGTATCACAAATAATGAGGTTCTTGAAACCTTGCGGTGTCTAGACGTCAATAAATCTAGTGGACCAGATGGTATACCAGCTGTAGTTCTAAAGGCCTGTGCACCTGAGTCGTCTCCTGTGTTGACACAGTTGTTCCGCCTCTCATTTAGAACTGGAATAGTGTCAAAATCCTGGAAGCTGGCCAACGTGCAGCCGAAAAGGCAGTCGTGCCGATCCGGCCAATTATCGGCTAATCTCAATAACCTCCATACTCTAAAAGATTATGGAGTGCATATTGAACAACCGCTTAATGGTATATCTAGAACAGAATGACCTCCTTAGTGACCGGCAATACGGGTTTCACCGAAATCGGTCAGCTGGGGACCTTCTAGCGCATGCTATACACGTATGTAACAAGGCGCTCGAGAACAGTAGGGAATCACTTGCTGTTTTCCTTGATGTCTTAAATGCCTTTGACAGAGTTTGGTACGCTAGCCATCTGGCTAAGCTTCGAGCGTACGGCTTATCTCCTGATCTGATTGACTGGGTAAAGGACTTCCTGAGTGAACGGTCTCTCGGAGTCGTTGTCGATGGCTTCTCATCCGATCCTGTGACGACTAACGCCGGTGTCCCTCAGGGGTCCGTTCTCTCCGCAACTCTCTTCCTGCTGCATATTAATGATTTGCATATACCCGATATCTATGGGTTCGCAGACGACAGCATTATCGAGAGATACCAACCAAGCCCTCGGGCCAGTCAGGATCAAATCCAGTCTGAAAGAGAGGCTATGGTAGAGCGTATGAATCTCACACTACAGGTAGTTTCCAAATGGGGTGATGCTAATCTTGTAAAAAAGGAGCCAGCTCACCTTGGCTCCTTCTTTCCGAAATGTTTCACTGGAATACACCGACCGCCTTCAGTTGCTGGGGTCTGAGATATCCCCAAATCTGAACTTCGGGTAGTTCATTGAATCCAAGGCCAAAGCTGCAAGCAAGCTAGGTGTCCTTGCAAATGTGCGGTAATACTTCACACCGGTACAGATTCTTACTTTATATAAAGCGCAAGTCTGGTCGTGTATGGAGAGTTGCTGCCATATATGGGCTGGTGCTGCGAAATGTCACCTAGCAGCTTTGGACTCAATAGAAAGGCGTGCTAAGAGGATTATTGGTTACCAGAATTTGGCTAAATCCAATCTTACCAGCCTCGAACACAGGCGCAAAGCTTTTTAGTCTTCTATAGGATGCATTTCGGAGAGTGTACGCAGGAATTGTATAATTTAATTCCTCCCTCTCCTTACACCATTGGACAACCAGACGATCGGCCAGTCTCCACCCTTTTTTGTTGACTTACCACGCATTCGAACCAAACGGTTTGCAACGTCGTCCGTCATGCGTACAGCAAAGGAGTGGAATTAGTTGCCAGCATCTGTCTTTCCATCCGATTTTTTTAAAGGATAGGGTGATAAACAAGCTCACAGTCCACCCGATGGTAAGTGGTTGCTGTGGCCCATAGACATCTACATCTATCATTGATTACGAATCAAAATGCAGATTTGTTGTCACCTTTGAGGACTAAGATGGAATGCCTCGTTTTCAGTAAAAGGGTGTCCGGTTCTCTACATTTACCATACGAAAGACAGCAGCATTAAGCTACTATTTACGATGGTATTCTGTGAGAGCAAGGTCCTTCCGCAGTCGAGCCGACCCGTTCGCGCTACAACTATACTATTGATATAACTGTAGTTTGGTTCTTACGGACGGCGAAGAAGTAATCGTCCGTCGCCCCGCACTGCACTGGCATCGACACGTCTTCTGCACCCCGCATCAGAACAGGGCCCCGCAAGTACAAACGCTTGCACCAACTCTGTGTCTATGTAACACCGGCCGTCGAAATAAAACAAACGCTTCTGGCGAGATTTTGTGATTCGCTCGGCTACAGTTCTCAAGACAGAACAAGCAAGAAAGAATCCCTCAAAATCCCTATTAGGTTTATGTAGTAATGAAATGGTGTTTTAGTATTAACTGTCGCAATTTAATTATAAATAGTGTACAATATAGTTATTATTTCGAAGATCTTTAATTTCGTCTTAACCCCTGCTAGTTTAAAATAGCAACTATCATCGAATAAGTGTTTAGTCAGACAGATATCACAGTAATTAACTTTCTTCATAGTAGTTCAGTTTCTCCCTTATAATAAAACATATATACAGTCCACTTATCTTTCATCCCCTACAATGGCTCAACAATGTTAGAACTTTTTTACCACGTAAGAACATTACAATATGGATGTCTTCAAGACAAGAGTGAATAGATTTATGTTAAGTCAGTGCGGTTTACCATCTTAAGCTACATCACCACCTAACATCAGGTGGGATTGCAGCTAAGTGCTAGCTTAGAATAATAATAAAAAATTCAGAATTAAATTTTCATTTCCTGACAAGAGTTGAATACGATTGGTTTTAAGTGATAACAATAAGCTTTTTTTGACCAATTTCGACAGCAGCAAAAACTTTCCTTCACGATGGAAAATTGTCGAATTTGCTTGCAATGTAACTGCCATTGTAAGAAGTACAGAGTTTTTACGCCAGAGCGAGCGCAGTCTTCATTTACACGCTGATCTATATTACCTACTTCGTTTTATTATCGAAATAGCAAATAAGACAGTTCACGATCGGTTACTAACCACGCCGCGTGTGCTTATACCATTAAATATTACCATATTACAAATTCTTTTAATAACGTAATTACTTCCATGTTTTGACTTTATAATTGATAAATTTTTTGGACTTACATTCGACAGTAATAGTACCGATAGTCTATGAATTAGGTGACGATGAATTCAATACGATATAGTTCTATTATTTTGGTAAGTGCCCACTTTGATTTTGTTGGAGTCAATAAACTTTTGAAAGCCTACTTTTACAACATATTTTCTCGTCTTTAAGCTACTAAAATCTACTTCTGTTCCGATGTTCTGTTTTTAGGAATATATTTGTGTGTATTCATTTGTAAGGGAATACGTTTTGTGGAACATGGTAGAGCAATGCTTAAACTGTTCTACGACAACCACACGAATACGTTGGCTTGAGTGAAACGAACCATGCTTACATAATATAATAGCAACTTAATGCCTTTATGTTTATATGTTCGGTGTAGAGAAGCGGTGACTTTTTTTACGGGGAAAAGAGGGATTTCATCATCGTTATTGGGGATTCTCAATCAAGTACGACACAACATCAACTTATCATCAGGTTAAAAATAATTGTTCAGGGTCTGGATGTTAGTCCTTTAAAATTTATGAATGTAAACTTCTCCACGATGAAGGCGATAATCCTAATGTGAAAGTAGACAAACCTCGAACAAACCTCGAAGCGATTCCACATTCCTTTATAGAATATGAACGACAGCTCATAAGTTCGCTTCAGAAGTAGTTTCATTAACTATTGTGTAATTGATGTTTTAATTGTGGAACACTTATAACTTACCTCTAGTTTGTAACCCGATTTTGAAACGAAGGCTACAAAATTACAGTCTATATTTTTTCTATAGAAGCTTAATTTATGTTATTTTTTTAAATAAATTGCTTCACAAAAGTGATTTTAAAATATTATGTTAGAAATACTTACGTGTAAACGAAAAACATAGCATTAAATTAGAATAAAGGAATGCACGAGTTCGTTAGTTAAAAATAATCACCTAGCAATAATATTGTAGACAGAATAGTCGCGTCTTCATCTGCTACTGTACTAAAACGAAATTGGTAATTTCTTATTCATAAACATATTCTTCTATTACGCCTGCGTATCTATCTATATATGAGCCACATGTATCAATTGAATTTCTGCAGGTTTTAAGAGGCTGCCACTTGAGAAACTTTTTCCTCAATCGGTTTTCTGTTCTACGAGCTATATGGCCAGCTTAATTTACTGATAAAATATTTATATTAATTAGTTTACTTCCACAATAATTCTTGGTGAATGTGAATTCATTTTAAATCTCTGTTCTTTTGAGTTTGGTTCCGAACATAGAGTTAGAAGACTAATTACTGCATACTAGTGTCCTCTCTTTGATTGCGTAAAAGAGAGTATTTTATTATAGTGAATGAAAATATTCTATTCTACTAGATATACTAAGTAAATCTTATTGAAAGTATTTTTTGTACATTTACTACTGCTTCGAAGAAAACTCTGTCCTGGTACAAGACAACAAGAATTATAACAATAGGTTGCGCAGTTGCTGTCAAAACTCATATATGAAACAGTTTGGAATTTTAGTAGTGGTAGAGCCACGCTGCAAGTACATTATAGTTGTATGTTGCTAGACCGGGGTAAGTCTACGCTCCCACAGAATAACGGTTTGAAATAGCAGCGTAATGCTGCTGTGTTTCGTATGGTGAATGTAGAGAACTGGAGACCCTTTTTACTGGAAACAAGGCATCTGCATTTTGATTCTTTATTGAAAATAAATGTAGATGTCTATAAGGCACAGTATCCACTTACCATTAGATGAACTTTGTGCATGTTTGGCATCCTGTTTTATAAAAAAATTAATCACATCACCTCAGGGGTTGTCATCAACAATTTACCCATTTATATTAAAAAAGTTGTCTTAATTAAGTCTGTGTTAAATTTGAAAAACTTGTGGGATTATGTTGTAAAAGGGTGCACGTTCCCACATGAATGACTTTTTAGTGACCGTGGAGTCGAGTCACTGGTATCATATCCTTTTTCATTTAAATTACTATAATTATTGTAAGCATACATGAAATTTTCTTAAATATACTTAGATACCAAAGGCCTATGTTCAGCAGTGGACTTGTGAAGGGCTGTAATGATGATGATGAAGAGATACCAAAGTTCATATATTTCTTTCTTTTAAATTTTCTTTGAGAGACAGTTCTAGAATATACTAGGTTGATCAATAAGTTTTCTGAAACTGTAAACTTAAAGTGATCGCCTTTTGAGCTAAGATTCCTTGCATAGCGTTTTGGAAGTTAATTCTCTTGGAAAAAAGTCTTGATCTGTGACTCGAAAAAGCGTCTAATTTGCAAGCAATTCACTGATCTAATCAGAATAATTATCCGGTAGCTTGTTTTAATTATTTGAGACACATTTAATTTAATTTAATCCTGTTGATACTAAGAGTGAGTATGTATTTCTCAAAAGAATAGAGAAGACTGTGCCTAGTAATACGACTTAAAATACTTTACTTACTTTTTGTACAGAGTTTAAAAATACGTATTAAAATTTACATTATTAAAATGTCTTTATAAAATAGCTGGTGTTCTTACCCAGCTGTTTTTATAAAGATTAGTTTATGATGACAGCAAGTCTTCGATAAATCCTTACTTGTGTTAGCAAACATTTTAACATAATATGGTGTGTTAAAGAAACTGATATAACATACAAAATATTGTATTAATTGTATTAAGAAGAATTGATAAATCTGTTTATATACAAACTATGATGCATATGGTGTTGTCAAAGTATTCAGAAAATATACGATAAATGTATTGCAAAAAAATTTTCCTACACTGCGTAGTAAGTTCGTAGCTCATGCTACCGATATTTCAGTACGGTACGGTAATCTCCACAACTATAGGGAGATTTGAGTTTTTAACAATGAATAATTCCTCAAATTTTGTATTTAAATCAAGAAATGTGTTTCTATTCAAATTATGCATCTAACTCCAACTTTATCGCTCAAGTTACAAAAGATAATTACAAGAGGTGCAATTTGTCATAAATGAAAAGTGAATTATTCTGTGTTTATATATTTTAAGAGTTAACAGCACCTCAATTAGTAAATTTTTCGATTAAACAGTCCAAAATTAGGTTCATAATTATTTATATATCTATATTATATTATCGTATTTCTAAACATGTAATTTATTGTTTAATGTTGTCCAGTTTTAATTTTACTTCAGAAAATATAAGATAAAATCATAATCTGCTGCCAAAATGTATTGCAGATAAATAAAAAGAGAATGGTTCAAAATCATGTTTATGAGAAATCCATACTTTTCAATTTTAATACGAAAAACTGTCCAGTTTTCATGACTAAACTGCAGAACTGATTTTGATAAAATTGAGATAGTTTGATGTTTGTTTAAATTAGAAAGGTAAACTATAACAGCTAAGTAGGCTTTACAAATTTGGTCGTTATTAGCCGTTAAACCGTGAACTTGGGGAAAAAAGCTATGAAAGGAAATGCTTAGCCACTCGGTAGGTATTCAGATAGCTATATAGATAGGAAACTAAAAGGCTAGTATTTATACAATTCTTTAAATTAGTATTTATTTATTATTGGTTGCATTTAAAATGAGTTAACATGTTTGCCTACTCATTTTAAATGCATAAACATCCACAAATTGAAATACGTTGCAACGATACAAAAGTAACTGAAAATCACTATTGGTATATTAATGAAGAACGATAAACAAACTGCATTTACTTCGTTTATTAAAAATAATAAATAAAATAGTATTTATAGCATAATAACATTTATTAAAAGCTTATGTTATAGTAATATTTATACGTAATTCACCTAGGGCATAGCAATTAAACATATCTGTAACCATTAAACGATCTGGTAAACATTCGCCGACTTTCGTGTTTGCCAAACATTTTCAAAGCACATTTTTTAAATTTTCTATAAATTAATTTTAAAAAGTTTTGGCATTAACCTTGGAAAATATATTATGTAGGTACCTACGGCTAAATAAGATCTGTCGGCTAATAAGGCTTATGTAACAAAAATCGTATTTATGATAACCACTCTCGCTCAAGGAGATAACACAGGCTCCTATTACATGATAATGTCTCTACAAGTTTGAAGAGACGCGCTATCTCGCGTCCTGCCGCCAGAGTTGCATTATTTATCATAAGATGCGACCGTACTGCACTGATAATAAAAATCAGTCCAAATAAATCTTAGATATGTTTTGTAATATTTCACATATCTATCTAAAATCGTAATCTTTATCTTTGTGAATAAATGCTTTGTTTATCTTGAAGAATTGAATAATGTAGTAATTTTTTTTCAATTTGGTATTTCTTAAATACTTGGTCGGCCGTTATTAAGGCTTACTTTTACCATAGGCTTTATTATACTCCCTCTTTGTGGAAGGATACCGATGCCCCTAATTATTTCTTTTTGTGTATTAAAAAAAAACACTTTCCAATTGAATTTTAAAAAACGGATAATTCTGATTTTTTCCCATATTTAATTTTGATATACGTAAAAAAAATAATATGTGACTCATTTTCGAGTTTTGAACGTGTCGTCGACAAAACCATGGCCACAATTCGAGCCATGAACGTGTCGTTTTAGTAACGGTAACAAACATAAAAAATACTATTTATCTGTGCAATAAAACGACGTTTTGTGGCATTACTTGAAGGAGGTCTACGTTCAGCAGTAGATTTCTGAAGGGATGTGTAAAAATGATAACGATTATGTTTACTATAATGTAATGATAAATAGAGACACTTAAGGTATTTTTATTCTCGTGACTGTTGCTTTCTTAATTTTATTATGTTATACCTAATATTATGTATGTATTCAAAGAATATAACAGTTTTATCTCAAAATAAATGATTGGCAAACACAAAAACAAACACTTTTTGTTAAAACCAAAAACGTCCAAACAAATGTGTTGACTTTTGTAGGTGTGAATTGACATGTTATAGTGGCTAGTAATACATAAGCCAATATAATCATAATGGTGTATGTATTATAATAGTCTATGAACTAAACATATGGATAAAGAATAGGGAATTTTACACCATGTAAGAAAAATCAAAAAATATATATTATAGATTTTGTAAAAAGTAAAAGGGAAATATTGATTTCTATTAATTATACAGTTGGCGAATCAAAGTGCAAGTGCTGGTGAACGTATGCTTTGCAGTGACAACAAACAACTCTCAGGCCAAGGATCCCACGGGCATTGCATCAGTGATTAATTTTTAGTTATGCTGACGATACATAATTAAGGACGAGGCCTTTGCTACATAACTAACCCTAATAATATATTTTATACTACTTACATTAAAAACTACTTCCGTACATTAAAAAGTCTAATAAGGATCGTTTGACGAATTTGTGTCCTTTTGTGTATAAATTTTGCCATGACTATTTTCTTTTTGATAAGTGACTATTGGTAACACACTTGAAATAGTAGAATTTAATTACGGGTACTTGCGTATTTATTAAAAAAAAGATATTTTTTATATAACTTTATATGAAATGTTTAAAAAAAATTATTCTTATGTTATTAGTACCTACATAATCTACGCTAAATTCTAAATTGGAGTCATACATTGACAGGCCTGTTGGTCTAGTGGTTAGTGACCCTGACTGCTAAGCCGGAGGTCGTGGGTTCGATTCCCACCCAGGACAAATGTTTGTGTGATGAGCACGATCATTTGTTTTGTGTCTGGGCGTAATTTATCTATAATATTTATGTATTTAGAAATATATAAGTATGTTTATCAGTAGTCTAGTACCCATAACACAAGCTCTGCTTAGCTTGGGACTAGATGGCGTTGTGTGATAGTTGTGGAATATTATTATTATTATTATTATATTATTATACACGCACTCCTTATAAGTGTTAAGAAAGATCATCATCATCATTACAGCCTTTCACAAGTCCACTGCTGAACATAGGCCTCCCCCAAGTAATGCCACAAAGCACGGTCCTGAGCCACCTGCATCCATCGACTTCCTGCATATCTTACTAGGTCGTCACTCCATCTAGTGGGGGGTCGCCCTACACTACGCCTACCGGTACGCGGCTGCCACTAGATAACCTTTCTTCCCCATCGGTTATCGGTTCTTCGAGATATATGGCCGGCCCATTGCCACTGCAGCTTACTAATCCGTTGGGCTATGTCGGTCACTCTGGTTTTACTGCGGATATCCTCATTTCTGAGTCTATCACGCAGAAAAACTCCGAGCATAGCAGTCTCCATAGCTTGCTGAGCGACCTTGAGCGTCCTCATGCGGCCAGGAGTAAAGGACCACGTCTCAGATCTGTAAGTCACACTGGTCATCCGTAAGAAAGAAAGAAAGAACATAAATTTATTTGCCTTTAATAAGTAAAAATAAAACAACATAGTCTATTACTTTTCGAGTTGTAACATTGGTGTTGTTTATAAAATAAAATTAGACAATTGACGTAAATTATTAATTTATTCCACTTTAAACGATCGAAGATAAATTTCTATGTGCATAAAGTCGCAGGCACAGTTCCTTTATAAAATAAAAGACAAAAAAGCTGGTTGATTAAAGCTAATTTTACGGATTTTATAGCATTTAATTTTAAATACTTTTTAATTCCCGACGTTTCGGGTGCTTTCCAACACCCATGGTCACGGGGGACTGAATTGACCGACGTCCCGATGTCAGTGTTAACCTGGAGAACCTTCAGCTGTTTAATTATTATTTATGGTCCGATCTATGCAGAATGAACTTACTGTGTCTTGAAGTCTTGCAGTGGTATGCTTGGGTTTAGTTTTAATTTTATTAATAACAGGGTCTCAAGCAGGGGTAGTATCCAGCCTCCTTCTCTATTGAATCTCACCACCATCCTTCACAGTCAGCTAACGTGGGCAAATCTTTGTTACAAAGACCACGAGGGATCTGTGACAGCAAATACCTGGCCACCGAACTTCAACACGTCAAGCAGGTTCTGCACGACAATAAGCTTCGGGTCCCACAGTGACCGACTGAAGCCAGCCACTGTCGAGCGTGTGCCTGCTGTACTAACATATGTCAGAGGTGTCACAGACAAGGTTGGCTACATCTTGAAGTGAGCTTCTATTAGAACATTCTACAAGCCGCCGAAGAAGATTATTCAGTTCTTACCATCCGTCAAGTGTCATATTCCTTTACATGATGCAGGAGAGTACAAGCTAGATTGTGAATGTGGTCTCTCATACACAAAAAGATCTATTAGAACCCGCGTAGAAGAATATATAGCTGATGTGAAGCATAAACGTTCCAGTAAGTCTGCAGTTTGTGATCATATTCTAGGCGGCCCGAATCATTACATTAGATTTGATAGACCACAAATCCTCGCTAAAGAACATCGATTTATTCTAAGGGTGATACGTGATACTATTGAAATTAAAAAACATCCTAACATCATAATTTCCACCTGCTTGGGACCCTGTAATTAGTAAAATTAAAACTAAACCCAAGCATACCACTGCAAGACTTCAATACACAGTAAGTTCATTCTGCAAAGTTCGAACCATGAATAATAATTAAAAAGCTGAAGGTACTCCGGGTTAACATTAACATCACGATGTCAGTCACCTGCGTCCCCCGTGACCATGAGTACTGGAAAGCACCAGAAACGTCGGGAATTAAAAAGTATTTAAATTAAATGCGATAAAATCCGTAAAAGTAGTTTTAATCAATGTGTAGTGTTCGCGTGAATATAAAAAAGGCTGATACTAGGGGCGGGGATTGTAATCAGGTCATCCGTATCGTTCTGATCTGAACGAATACTGTTTAACAACAATGTAATATATATATATATATATATATATATATATATATATATATATATATATATATATATATAATATGTTTAAAATAATAAAACCGTATGTAAAAATAATTACATACGGTTTTATTATCTTAAACATAAGCCTTTGAAATAAATTGAGTACAAAGTAAATTATCTTAATAGATTTCAGCAAATTAAGATGGCGTACTAAGAAACTGGAAGAAATCCGTACATTTTGTCACAAGTGTTATTTTGCCATTTATTAACGTGGTCGTAATGTTCCCATTCACGGATGGCATTGTATAGGTTTGATCCAGGACTAGCCGTTGCAATTAAATCTTTGGCACCAAGTACAGAATAGTCCGGGTCCAGGAAACCACGTTTAACACCTTCTTCAAGGAGCATCTTAGCTCTTTTGACTTGCAGTTCCGTTACGCGAGAATGCACTGTCAATTCTTCACGGTAGTCCCCTGTTGATAAAAAAGATTAGATTTTAAATTTAATTGCAAGAGGTCCGCTTGTGCTACCTGCTTAGCATGAACCTTCGTCATATGTTGCCACAAAGTATGGTTTTTAGGCACTTCTTAGATTTTTCTGACAATAACTAAAACGCTAACGCATAATAAATGCGGTGGGTAAATATATGTAATGTTCTAGCCAATTTAAAAGCCACAGAAATTGTTTAATTGAAGGACGAAGGGGCACTGAAAATGATTTTTTTAAATCTTTATTTTCTAAAAAAGGGGTTTTGTCACACAGTGACTATGTTACCGCCGTAGTATACACACAAAGATAATAACGGAAAACTAAAGTAATGAACACATAAAAACAGAAAGTAACAGAACTACATACAATAAGAGAAAATTTAACAACAAAAATAGATATGATGCAAAATCCTATGATATGATTACCCTTATAAGTAAGAAAGGATAACATCTCGCCGAACTAACATTACATGTACTCGTAAATAAAATGTGATTAGTATTTTGGCCTTATGACAAAGTGGAGAGGATAGGATGATAGCATTACAAATGCCTACATTGTGATTGGGAAGAAATGTCATATCTTGCCTTTGTACCTCGTTCCGAGCACACTCCATCAAAGCATGGTGCGCATCTTCTACAGTACACAGATTTATTATTTGACAGGATGTGCCCCGAGCGAAGTCTTAAGAGCACAACAATATTCTTCCTGTTAATTTCAATTTTTTCAAACCATGGATAACCAGAAGGTTGATACTGAATGGTGTTGGTTCTGTACCATATTTTCTTACTAAGTGAGCGTTCATCAAAATACTCTTGCCATAACCACCTACAATTTACTTTAACCTCACGTAATAGTTCACTTTGTACTGCTCGGCTTGCAGCTCGATCAGCCTCCTCATTACCCATGATGCCTGTATGAGAAGGTATTCATTGGAAGATTACCACCTTATTTAATGCACTAAGCGGAAGTCCTCGAATACTCGATGGAAGCCGAGCAAAATGTCACAGAGCGCTCTTAGAATCGGATAATATGACATATTAGTCGTACGATAAAGCGTCGGATAATGCGATCAGTTCACAGTGCATTATAGAAACATCAGCCCTTATTTGAAATCTTACACAGATGTCCATCTGCTCATCAACAAAGGTCGCACCGTATCTCGTTTTATTCTTCGATACGTCAGTGTAAATCTTACGAGTATAGTGTGTGTTGTACTTACTATTTAGAAAGTTGCAACTTATATTCCGTAAATTATCTATACTAATATGCCTCTTTGGGCGTTCCATTCCGTCAACTATAGTCTAAATATTAGGAGATATTTCATACCTACTAATCCAATCGCTGAGAGAGTAAGTTAAAAAGTCAGAATAGATAGAAAGATTACAATATTTGTTATAAGTTTGAACTAGTAACGTAACTTTGTTTCTCGTCTAGTATAAGCTCTGACACTGACTGTTTAGTTCTTCTAGAACACCTGTTGTTATATTATTTTTGATTGACCTAGTCTTAAACTAAAATTTTATCGCTAATTATCTTCTACAAATGAACAGGTTGTAGACACAGTTCACTTTCCATGACATGTACGAGCACTGAAAATTTCAGGAATCAAGGAAGTGACACAACATTACTATTTAAAAATGTATTTATTGCTTTTCGAAGTATTCTCCGCGAAATTTGACACATTTTTTCATACGATGGAACCAATCATTGAAACAACCATTCCATTCGGAAGTTGGGGTCACCAAAATGGCCGTTTTGTAGGCGTCCGCAGCTTCTTCAGGTGATGAAAATCTCTGTCCACGTAATTTATTCTTTATTTTAGGTAAAGTATAGAAATCATTAGGGCTTAGGTCGGGGTTTTACGGTGGATGGTCTAATAATACTATGTTTTCTTGCTCTAAAAACTTTTGTTCTGTGTGCGGTGTGAGAACTCGCATTGTCGTGATGGAGGATGATGCGGCGGTAACAGTTCTCTTTACGGAGTTCAGAAACGACCTGTGGCAAACAAATGCTAGCATACCATTCTGTATTTACCGTTATTTGTCCCTCAAGATGAATAGTCGTAACATGTTGCAAAAAAAAATGGTGGCCACGTTTGTCTCCAAAACCGGCCACCATTTTTTTTGCAAAACTCCGTGAACGAACAATTTTTGTTGGCTATAACTTATTTTCGAACACCGAAACTCGTGACTGCTTTTTTGTTTCGGGTTCGTACGCGTATATCCAGAATTTGTCACCTGATACGATGTTGTATACAGCATTTGAGGATCCTGCGTGGAATCTTTCGAGAATTCTGACGCAGCAAGTAACGCGAGCCGCTTTTTGATTTTCACAGAGCGAATGCGGTATCCACCGGGAAAACAACTTTTTTACACCTAATTGTTCATGCAAGATTATTTGTATTTGACTCATGCCAATGTCTAAAGTTGCCTTAATCTTCCTCAATCAGCTTACGCACAGCATCAACGTTTTCTTGGGTGACTGCAGTTTTTGGATGACCTTGACGGGGATCATCACTGAGCTTGACACGTTAACGTTGAAATTCAGCAAATCAGCGATAAATTGTGGTTTTGGATGGGCCTATATCACCAAATACAGAAATCATCCGGTTAACACACTGTTTTTGTGTTAAACCACTTCGAAAGTCATCATAAATCATCGCTCGCTCGCTCGCATCGCTGATTTTTCTCTAGTCAATTCCATTTTCTCAACGACCATAGATTACTGACTATGTATGTCAACGACTAAACAAGTTTGACGAAACCTTGTGACAAGACCGAGAATCGTTTTTTAAATCTATAAATGGTATTCGATTTTTGAAACGAAGAAGTTTTCAATTAAAAAGAATTTAATATGACACGAACAGTGGAAATATTCCTTTCCCGATACTTTTAGTGCAGCCTAGTATGAAGCCCTCGTCAACATACTCCCAATCTTGGCTACGTTGTTAATGACAGCCTCCGCGAGAGACTCTTAGCACCTCAGCCGTTACTATGATTGAATCGCGGGGATACCGCCCTTCTACTGGTTGATATTGCCTCTCTCGGAGCTCACGAAACCCATGGGAACAATGGGGTGTAGGTAAAGTGGGTATAGGTATATCTTTGATTATAACACGGTAAGGTTTTTGATATTTTGTCTAAGAATGGATTCTGCACCAAAAGAAGATTGCAGGTCCCGCGTATTTCAAAAGGGATGTTAGCAAAATAATCAACAAAGCTATTGGACATTTGTAATGGATCTATTACTGTGTAGTCTACTTTAATACCAAAATCATCATGCTTTAATAGCTTTTGATCTGTTTCTTAATTAATTAACTTCCAAGTGGAATATTAAAATTGAAAACAGTGTATAATTTTACCAATGAAAGCGATGCCCAAAGAGCAACCATTGTAAGTTAGGGCATGCGCTCCCGGTTTTCCCCATCCTCGTCCCTCGTACACTCGTCCATCGTTACCAATTATGAAGTTGTAGCTGAAATAAATTTAAAAATATTCTTTTTAAATATTCAACTTAATAAAGATATTTGAAAATGGAAATGGTACGCTCAGATTATATAAATAACTTAAAAGTTTATTAGTTATGGTTATATCGGTTTTTTACTTAGAGTAAATACACTCAAATTTGGTTGCTTAGAGTTTTGTCCATCAGCTTTAATTTAAATTATATTAAGTGTTAATTTGTTAAATATTATTGGTAACATGAATAAGAATAGGCTTTGCTTTTTTTTATAGAAGAGGGGGCAAACTAGCATGCGGCTCACTTAAGTAAGTGATGGTGAGGTTGGTATCGTGAGTTTTGACGCGTTTGTGGAATTTGGCACCTGGAATAAATCCGAACAATTCCTTAGAGCACTCCCCGTGGTAGATGCGACAAAAAACTACTAATCATATCATCATGAATGATCTGCGGCAGTCCATTCATAGACATAGAGTCTCCCAAGGCGCGCCACTGAGCCTGATCTTCGGCAAAACGCATCCAGTTGCTGTCAGCCGCCTTGCGCAGATCTCTCCATTTAGTTAGGGGGCGTCCCACTCTGAATACCAAGAACCGGAATACCGTGAATAGGTTAACCATTACAGCTTTTGAGTTATTAAGGTCTAAAAAGTTGCATTTTTATCGCTAACTGACTGAATCTCGACTCATTTATAATGATGATGACGATAGAGCTTATTACTCAAATGCTATGGAGCTTGGCGCCCGTTGACATCTCAACTCTTTTATCAGCAAACCCGACACCACAGAAGTCGTGCCAAACTTTGTTCCTTTTCACATTTATATTTGGTGAGGTAATAATAACTGTCTGTGAAATTGAAATACCTATTCTTATAAGAAATGTACTCAGAAGTACTTACGGAATGTCATAATTGTAGTACTTTATATACCAAGACTGCATGGTGCGTAATTCTGCCGCACAAAGAACGAACCGCGAGCATTCAGGACTGACGGTGTGCTGGATTATGACCAGTCTCAAGGGATCGTAGCGCTCTGTTGTGGCCTGCCCAGTAAAATTTTGCGCCAACCACATCTGTCGTGTTATGTTCCATTCGTGTGGATCTTTGTGGAAATAGAAACAGAACAGATATTTTTATTTTTATTTTATTTTATAGACAAACGAGCACACAGTCCACCTGATGGTAAGTGGTTGCTGCGGCCCACAGACATTTACATGTATCCTCAATTAAAAACAAAATGCAGATGCGTTGTCACCCGTGAGGACTAAGTTGGAATGCCTCATTTCCAGTAAAAAGGGTCTCCGGTTCTCTACACTCACCATACGAAATACAGCAGCATTGAGCTAATATTTCACGCTGGTATTCTGTGAGAGCGTGGTCCTTCCCCGGTCGAGCCGACCCATTCGTGCTACAAGTATACTACTAATGTAACTGCAGCATGGCTCTACCACGTATAAAACGCCTTAACTGTGAGCTTTGAGTAAAATATTGAATCGATCGAATCAAATTTATTAACTAGTTTATAATTAGTATCAGGACTAAACTAGAGTCGGTTTGAAAGAAATCCCTTGAACAATTTTCGAATCAAAAATTCAAAGTATGGAATTTAATATCAAAATTTCAATTTAGCAAAGACTTGTGTCGCGGCTTAGTGATTTCTTTCGTGACAAATAGAGTATAATCCGTTCATCTTAATGTGACGCGTGAGTGATGATTACCACAGTTGTCTCAGTCGCCATCTTTCTTTTAGATTAATCGGTTGCTGATTTGATTAGGTTAGTGGTAAAAGTGCTAAAAGACAAATTATTCTTCAAGTTTACGCATTTTGTGAAAAAGAAAAGGCTGAAAATAAGCAACAAGTTCGTGCCCGAGTGGCTGTATTGACCGGTATGTTTATAGGGTGACCAGTTACAAAGATTTAGACTAACCTATATATTTGTAAAAGAATAACCATGAATAGCGATAACTTTATTAAATGCCTGGAGAATCAGTTTTAGCAAACCTGCAACCTAATTGTGTGATTGTGATGGACCATACCATAGACTTTACAAACTAATAAAACCCTAATATGGCGAGCCTCAAAGCAGATTCGGTAGAGTGGCTCAAAACAAGGGTATGTTGTTTTCGCCAATTTTGACAAAAATGTTTTATATGAAGTAATAAAAAAAATAACCAGAGACCAAATATAAAGCTGACGAATTAATTAAATCAAATGGTTATAATGTTTTGCGACTGCCCCCATATAATGCGGATTTAAATCTAATTGAGTTAATATGGAGTGTAATGAAGAGATAGTTTACAAGGTAAAGTGTGGGATCATGAAGTAGAATCAGTTATAAAAGAAGCGCTTGACTCTATAAGCAATGATCTTTAGAAAAAAGAGTGCTCACAAGTTATAAAAAATGAAGATAAGTACGTAGTTAAAGATAAAATAATGGGTAAAGGAACTGATCACTTTTTATTGTGGTTTGGTCATCACAGTGACGATAATGATAGTGATAGTGAGCATTCAAGTAACATTGAGGAAGATATGATTCCTTTACACTTAATTGATCATAATTATATAAAGTGATTATTTTTTACTCTGATTTAATTAATTTATCTTGAATGTTCTTAATGACAGACGAATAATTTCAGAGAAAGTACACTATGACACTTGAAACATTTACATAAATATAGTTATCAGCACGTCAGTAGTAGCGGTTGAATTGCAAAATTAATGCCATTGCTCTTACGAAATAAAAACGTTTTCAAGCTTTAACTGTTAGCGCTAAGTGCGTTCAACTGTACATGGTGGGTTTGAATCCGAGCATCCGTGCTTAGATGTAGAGTGAGATGCATGTTTACATACACGCTTTTTCCATTTTTAAGTTCCATAAATACTATCCCTATATTTCGGAAACACTTTTTGTATTGAAACATGTAACACTGTAAATTACAGTGCTGCTAATCGGACGGACTTTACTCTTTTAAACCTGAGACTTGCAGCATAGTACGTAAGGGTAATATGGTCATGCAGTTTATATGGTCACTTTCTTATAACTAAAAAAAACTACAGCCTTGTATGCATAGACGGCTCTATGATATGATAGCTCTTCATCAGTCAACCAAATATTCAAGGGTCAAAGGGCGCTGCTTCACCGCGCCATTTTGACGGTTAAAATAATAAATATTTTAGTGGATTTTAGTATTGTGTATTTTCATAATTTTTTTTTAGATTGATTTTTCGAAGTGTTCCTAATTATTGCCAAAGGTTGGTTGCTCTTTTTTCTTAATATATTAGTTATGCTATACGACTTTGTGTTTTTGTCATTTCCTCCTAGTTTTGGTTGTCTTGGGCGGCAAAGCTTAATGTGAGCATATTACCCTCACGTACCTTATATAAAATTAACCACGTTTTGTAACAAAACCGTACCTATTTACATTTGTAACAATTTTAAGTACTTAAAAAATAAAAAATAAATTGAATACAGACATAGCATCCAATAATTGTGTCATACAGTTTGAATAAAATAACTAAAAGACTTTACTACAATAGACACTTATTAAAATACTACCTCCTTTTTATCTAACTGTGTTAACAACTTATGATAAAAGGTTAAAATAATATTTATAGTTGCGAAAATAGTTACAAGGCAAAAAAACTAAATAAAGAAAATTGCATCTACATCTTTTATTTTTCTAAGCATATTTTTTTGTATATTATATTTTTACGTAAAAACATTTCAAACGCTGCTTTAATTGTTGGCTTAATACCTAAGTAGTTTTAAAATTGAATATGTCATGGATTTAGAAACGCCTATCACAATTTTGTGAATTTCTTGAGGTTATGATATTTGTGAAAAGTTAGCGCTACGTGTAGGTGCAGCTAAAGTGAATTGCTAGTATATTTATATAACCAGCAATATTTACTGAGACGACCATATGAAAATATTTTTTTATCATTATTTTTTTATTATTTTTAATAATACTTAGGTACTAAGTCAACAATTAAATCAGTGCTTTAAATGTTTTCGTATAAAAATATAACATTCCTAAAAATATACTTAGCAAAATAAAAGAAATAGACGAAATTTTCTTTATTAAAATTGTTCGGTTTATGACCACTATCGCAACTACAAATATTATAATAATTTAAACATTTTATCATAACTTGTTAGCCTATTTAGATAAAAAAGATAGTATTTTAATACGTGTCTATTGTACTAAAGTCTTTTGGTATTTTATTCAAACTGTATGATACAATTATTGGATGCTATTTCGCAAACGAATTATTTCGAAATGAAAAAGCGACACTAAGAGAAAGACAAATATATTCATCTATATCAAAGAATATATACACTTGTCTATATACAGGTTTAGCCTGTGATATAATGCTATAACATACAGAATAAAGTGTTTCTTAATTCCATTTGCTAAAATTAAAAACTTGGATGCTATACAATATAAAATGAAAATATAGTAAAAACATACTACAATTGTACTAATCCTGATACTATCCATTCTCATTCTCTCAATATTCCATTTCTGAAGGTTTCACTTCTACCGCGGTTGTTAGTTCTTCGGGCTGCATGACCGGCCCATTGCCACTTCGATTTCACACCCCGAGCATAACACTCTCCATGGGTATCTAACTGACCTTGAGCTTCCTCATATGGCCAGCAGTGAAGCATAAGTCATCAATGGCAACATGCACTAGTCGTAAGATCTTGTTTCGAGATTTTGAGGTATGCCTGAGGAGATGCCGACTTATCTAGTCGGACCATTTACCCCAGGTTAACACACTCGTCAACAACTTGGAGCTTAGTGCTCCCAACAACTACCGGCATAGTTTTGACATGGACATTACACATGACATTTGTTTTGTCCATGTTCATCTTAAGACCTATCCCTTGGGAGACACTATTGAGATCATTAAGCATAGTGCTTAGGTCCTCCAGTTATTCTGCAATAAGGGTTATATCGTCAGCAAATCGAAGGTGTGTGAGGTAGTCGCCATTGATGTTAATACCATATCCTTTCCAGTTCAGAAGCTTCAAAACGTCTTCCAATGGAGCGGTGACGAGTTTCGGAGATATTACTTCTCCTTGTCTTACACCTTTCTGCAGTCGGATATGTTTCGTACTCTGATTCTGTACTCGGAGACTGGAAGTCCGCGAGTCTGCGTGCGAGACGATTCGTTATGACTCTCGAAAACAGCACATAGACGCGGATCAGAAGGGAAATCGGTATGTATTTCTTCAAGAGAGTATTTTCGACTTTTATTGAAGAATAAGACCACCGCACTTCTGATCCAAGCCTCCGGAGTAGTACCACCATGTAGGAGGGAATTAAAGAGCTTCTGTAGGACTTCAAGTACCGGTTTTCCCCTCGATTTCAAAGGCTGCGCAGTATATGATTAATCTCAGCCACCAAAGTTCATGAACGCACTTTGCGGCAAACCTCCCGATACCATCCACACCATCTGGATGCTTGGTGGTCCACCACTATACGTTGCACTAGGAGCTTTCTTTCTCGTACAACTTCTCTGTGGAATTGTTTACCGCTGGCGATATTGAAGACCGATACCACTTAGGGACTTTCAAGAAAAGAGCTCCTTTGTAAAAGGCTAGCAACGTCCCTGCAATTCCCCTGGTGTTGCAGTTATTCATGGGCGGCGGTAGTCACTTAACATCAGGTGAACCATATGCTCGTTTACCCCATTACCTATAAAAAATTCCATCCTCGCCCGTTGGGAACTTGCCGTTTTTAAGGTGCTGGAGAGCCATCCTGATCTCGCTCAGACTGACATCCGGGATGTTATCGGAATAGTGTTGGATTAGACTTGCTCTTGATCGTTACTTACACTTGCGTTTGGCTCCAACGATGACGTGTACATCTGCCCGTAAAACTTCTCAATCTCACACAAAATGTCAGGTATTTCGGGAACGACGCTGCAACATTCGGTCTTCAGCTTCGACAGTTGGCTCTTTCAGATCTCTGGTAAATACTTTGAAGCCTTGGTTCCGCTCGATCGCTTCTTCAATACGAGCTGTATTAAAGTTGCGTAAGTCCCGCCGCATGTATTTGGAGATTTGTATGTTCAGTCGCTTATATGCTGACAAATCTGCTGAAGACTGCAGATTCATTTCCCGTCTATCAGTCACGAGATCAAGAGTGTGATTGAAGTAGGTTGTTTTCTGTGAAGGGTCTTACAAAACTTTGCTCCGACCGCATGAACAGTTTCCACAAGGTTTTGGAGGAATACATGGCTCTATAGATATTCTCATATATTTACTCCATCTCCTCATGGAGATGTACCGTGGTTTGTGCGTAAACCTGTATGATCTTCAGCGAATACCGTTTGGTGATTCTGAATATAAGGTACGCAATCCTCGTTGACATACTCCCAATCAAAAAATAAAAAGTTGTTAACGAGAGGCTTGTGGACAATAAATCCGACACCTCCTTGGGACTGATGATGCCCTCCCGGTGATAGAACGAGTAGCCGGATTCGAGGATTACCGTAACCTCTCCCTTTTTTCAGAACTCAGATAATCCTATAATATCCCAGCACAACTTTTCTATCACTGCTTTCAGCTCCAGGATCTTCTCGCCAGTTCTCAGGATGCGTGCGTTATATGTCGCAAGGTCGAGACGTCTTAGGTGGAAACCGAATAAGACATGCGGGTTTCCTTACAATGTTTTGCTACGTACATACGTGGTAAATCAGCACTTAAATTGCAATTAACAATTTCATGAGGACCCGGGTTGCTAGCGTACTGTGAAATTAACAGCGAGCGCTTACCATTTGAGCTAGGTACCATGGCACTTATATATCGTTAATACATAGTAATCGTTAATATATTAAATAAAAGTAATAATAAATTACAATAAGAATATTTTAAAATCATAACGTTATAACGTATAAAGTGCAGTTTGTAACTATACGTGTACTCGACAGATCGAACCGATTACCAACATATCCGTAACTTGGAGAATTTTCTCAAAAGGAAAAAAAAATTGTTCTCACGAAGCGGTACGAAATGCCTTCAAAAACTTCTTTCGTAACTAGATGGTCCTACCAGCTTTATGTTTCGAAACAAGACGGCAATTGATATATACATGCCATTCCGTCAATTACATACAGAGTGAGGACGAGATCGAACTACGTCTTCGTGTCTGTAATCCCCGGATTCAATTTATCAAATGTCATAACTCTTTATGGCCAGGACGGAAATGGTAAATTATACAAAAAATTTGAAAGCGTACCTACCTAATATTAAATTAATATTATAGCAAACACAGTACAGCACCCCGATTCCAATAAGAAGCTTACCTGCCATCTAAACTGCCAACTAAAGCCATCTTTATTTACGAACATATAAGTTTACACCACGGAACGAACCGTTATTATTCTTAGGTATGCATCAACCAAATTTTTTAATATAGGTATTTTCTTTTAAAAGTAGCAAAACAGCAACAAAACACTAGCAATAATGGTAACGAATTAAAACAACAACACAACAGAACTCTTTGAGAGCTTGCTACCAGCAACAACCAGTAATTTAAATTTTTTTATCTTACCGACGTCTATATAGTCCTCGGGGTTATTTGAGGTATTCACCGCAAAGTAAACAATCAGTGCGACACATGTGATCAGTACCAGGAGAGCAACAAGGCAGGAGAGTTTCTCGGCTCGGGAGCTGTTCCTCATAATATACCACATGTACACAGGAAAGGACATATCTGTAAATCATACCATTTAATAGATGCATGGGTTATTGCACCTAAATTGACTGAGCTATTGTGTAGCTGGTAGGCATTTTGGTTAGCTTCCTTTTGGCATCTGATTTATTTATTTATGTTCACACATCAAGATACAGAAGCAGTCTTATAATAAGTTCGTACAAAGGTTCTACTTATTCCATAATTTGCTGAAATATCTTCCAGTAAACACATAAAAGAAATTATATTGAAATGGCAAACTTCGTGCGTACATTACTACTACTAATGAATAAATAATATACAAAATGTTACGTAATTATATAAAATAAATCAATACATAAAAATAATAAATATGATAGTTACATATGATATATATATATATATATATATATATATATATATATATATATATATATATATATATATATATATATATATATATATATATATATATATCAGAATCGCATTGAAGCGGATGTCTTTTTATAATAATATTTTATTTTAGGTTCAAAGCAATGTCGTAATATAAAACAACGCAAATTGGTATGTGATTACCACTAGTCACCGAGAAACGATTACCATCAGAATTACATAACCCCACAGGCAGTATTTATTCAATATATGCAGTAAGTAACGATAACTATATATTTACGTGGTAGAGCCATGCTGCAGTTATATTAGTAGTATAGTTGTAGCACGAATGGGTCGGCTCGACCGGGGAAGGACCACGCTCTCACAGAATACTAGCGTGAAATAGTAGCTTAATGCTGCTGTATTTCGTATGGTGAGTGTAGAGAACCGGAGAACCTTTTTACTGGAAATGAGGCATTCCATCTCAGTCCTCACGGGTGACAACGCATCTGCATTTTGATTTGTAATGGAAGATAGATGTAGATGTCTATGGGCCGCAGCAACCACTTACCGTCAGGTGGACTGTGTGCTCGGTTGTCAGCCTATTCTATAAAAAAAAAGAGATTCATTAGAGTAAGAGCAAAAGTTAGCTTTTCACATTGCGCTTGATGTTCCTTTTTTGGAACATAGATTATGAAAGAAAGTAAAACAGATGAGACGAATTGTATTTACAATACTTTACGAAGCAAACAAATAAAAAATCTTGGAAAGGACAAAATAAATAAAGTTGTATGAGTATATCAATATCGCAATAAACCATCATAGTCCACTGCTAAACATTGGTGCCGAATCATAAGTACGGCCCTGAATCTACTCTATCCATTGGCTACCTAGTACTTGTGTGTTTCTTCAGGTCTTCTCACTCAATCTAGTGAAGGACTGCCCATTACTGCACTTTTCAGTATGATGCTACCTCTCGAGAACCTTTCTTCCACATCGGTTGTCGGTTTTTCGCACAATATGGCTAGTTAATTGCCACTTATTCTTACCGTTATCATGAATTTAAGAATTAAAGGTGTTAGAAATTAATTTGCTCAGATTCGCGTAGTTGGTTTGGAGAGATAGTGCACGCAATTGAGGGAGGTTGGGAGGTGGTCTTCAAACTCGGTAAGAAACATCACTTATTTTATTACGTGGATCTGAGCAAATAAATTTCTAACACCTTAATTAATGGATTTCCGGAAAGTAACGTCTGATTCTATTAATTTAAGAATTCCTTTTTTCATCGATATAATACGCGTGTTTTTAATATTAATTTTAGTTGAAAGTTGCTCTTGTTACCTGCTGATAAATCAAATTCGTTTAAGCTCTAGGTCTTTATTCTACATATACAGCTATAGGTGGTGGGTACATTAAGTAAAAGAAACGTTTAGAAATTCACCATAAAGCATGTTATCGTACTAAGCAGCTTGAAGATAAACTTGCTATATTTTAATTTTTTATTTAGTTGCGTTTCATACGGCTCTTTTCTCATAGATAATTTGATAATTATATTAAAACATGCAGTCATTAATGGATTTTTTTTATTTCTACATATAGTTACACAGAAAGCCGACACTACGCGATGTCACACCCACATACGCATCGAATTTCAACAGGTAATACTTTGGTCTATTTTTTTGAGTGACACAATATTATTGGTGTTTTATAGCGTAGTAACGGGCAAACTCAAACTTTTGTTTTTCTTTCCTCTTGTTTATTATCTAGGAATCATTCGTAAACAGAATAAAATAATTTTTAATGTTGTTAGAACAATTTAAAAATTAAAAGCAATTTTTAAAGTTTTTCTATGTATTAAATCCACAAACTTTAGCACGAGATTAAACGTAATTTTTTACAGGACTTAAAACGTTCAGGAGTCATCTTTATTAACTGCTAAGAGTTCGAACAATATACAAATATGGATTGAGGAACAAAAACAATAAAAACTTTAATTCTTTCTTTTATTTTTAATATAGTTTAATTTTTAGTATTCAGTATTTCGAAACTATTTACAAAATTTGTCTACATTTTACATATAACATGTGGTATCGTATTGAGTAATTTGTATGAAATTGCATTCACTAACGCACGATGGGAAAGACATACCTTCCACATTTAATGCGACATCTTATCAGTATAATCCAAGGGATATAAAACTAGTTAAAAGCCACCATGTTTTGCGTTATTCGTGCAATTTTAACCTAACTTATAATAAAAACGAAATCGTTCGTTCAATCACCTTCATTTCAACTCACCTAAATAATCAATCAAAATAATGGAAAATTCTGCACTATTTTGTATTCATACATAATCAATTTTAGAATTATTATTATTTACATCAACTTAAGCATCCACTTATGTTTTGAGGATTCCAATGGGAAAAGTATTTCATTCTCTCCATTATATGTCGACAGGGGGCACATGTGCCCGGTTGTACTTGACACTGGCCATAGACAGTGTAGTCTGATCGCAGCACTTGTTCTTTTACTAAGACGTCTAAGAGGATGTTGATATGATCGAACTGTGCCTGATCTGGCATATCTAAAACATAATTTCCCATAAACATTATTGTGATGCTCTTGGCGTTCCAAGAAGTCACCATAGCACCAATGACATTTGCACCTCTACCCTCAAAAACGTATCCATTACCGCCTACTAGAAAATTAGGACCGATGTCGTCCATTCCTCTTCGCAAAAATGCTTCCTGTATAACAAGCATTTGCTCTACGCAAGAATACAGTTGATTGCAGTAATTGGATGCAGCATGGCCGATGATAACGTAAGACAGCGGCAGATTTAGAAATTTTATTTCGTATGGGGGCATCGCCTGCCAGTCGCCGCGCCGCAGGTACCACGACTCCTTTAGACCTAACCAAAAGAAATTATAACCTTTAGATAAAGGTAGGTCATATAAGAAAATTAGATTGAATTTGTAAAGGTGAAGAGAATAAAAATAATTTTAATTGAATAAAAGCTAAATTTGCAAAACATTCTAATTTCAAGCAAATGTTTAAAAATGGCGTCGTAAACTTGTCACGTTTGACTAGCTTTGTTAGGAAGGGAAAATGAATTGTTAGTATGATCTGGAAGCGAAGTACGGAGTTAAGTGTTAAGTAAACGATTTACCTATGTTTAGACGAGTCTGCTGCCTTGGCAAGGCGACGCAAATGAGGTAGATGACGAGCCCACAGGCTACTAGGAAGGCCCAACACACGAAGACAGCCACGCTACAACGTAGCCGTCTAGCACGCTTTGACGACACCAATTCTAGGCCCAGGAACCGACCTGGAGGATGTTTTTCATATAAGTATCTGCGGTCATATAGTGAAAATTTTCTTTTTACGAAGACAGTAATAATTTTTGTAGCTCTGGGATGTAACTTTTATGACTTTAATGCTTTATATATTGGAACATTTATAATTAACGACTCAACTCTACCAAGGTAGTGAATGTTGGGAGAGGCCAAATAAGCACGAGAGTAGAATAAATGCTGTGGAAATGCTGTTAGTAAGGGTGTCTACATTAGGGCTAAATCTGAGTGAGAAGATGTGTGATGTTTTTGCGAAAGCATGATTCAGTTGTTTGTCATGTAAAAGGAACGAAAGAAGAAAGAGGGAAAACCCAAAGGAAATGAACTTGATTCCTTACAAGTTTCGACCCTGCGTGGAAAAAGTTCAAATATATATTATTTTGAAGATTTAAACATTTGCAACTTATGTCAAAAAATTATATTTTTGCAGAACATGGGGTTTTGTTTTTATTTCATATTTTATGATTTATACATTATGTAGTAAAATCACTCGTTCTTGGTTTGAATAAACAGAAAAGGGCATAAAATAATGCAGTTTTGTTTTTATTATTAACTAAAGTAAAACTAAACTCAACCTATTTTGTTTCATTATTTTCTGCAATTAATTATAAAATATCATCTAGAAAAGCAGCCGCGGGCTGTACATTGTCTGTTTTATGTCTCTGGTTACCCAAATACTACATTATTATCATTATGTGGGCGCAACAACTTACTGTCCTGTAATTCGAGAGTAAAGCCAATGGTCAAGTTAAATAAATCCGCGAAAGTAAAAACTCAAACATCTACAATGCTAAATGCGCATGGGAAGTTGAAACTCGCAGTCTTTGCTCGCAGTTACCAAGTTAAATCTCCTTCAGAATAAGCTATTCGATAATATTCACATTTTTTTTAGTTTAGTAAAATAGCCTATAAATCGTTTTTCTAAATATATATCTTTTAATATATATTAACCTATACAGATTCGCCTCAATTTTTCGATATTCTGATTTTTTGATAATGAAGGCTATTTTGTTGTAAAAATAGCCTTCATTATCTGTTGCCAATGACAAAATACAGAAAAATATTAAAAAAAACTTTTATATTTTAGCTGTAGTAAAAGCATTAGCTTTCGTATTTCGTTTAAAAAACTGTTTTTATGATTGTTCCATGTATTACAGAAACAAAACTATTTATTTATGCTTATTATTTATCGTTATATTATCTACGTATTTTTGTATAACTGTTACGAACGATATCAAGCACCCAATTACATACATCTCCTTTATGTTGCAGTAGTTACGTAGAACGGTAGAGTTGGCAAAGGATGCCAACTCTACCGTTTTACGTAAAGTAAAACAGACGCAGGATTATTGACCAAATGGGTGGTATATTGAAGATGGGCTAAAAATTAAAAGTAGGTACCCTTAACCGCCGAGCATGTATGCGTAGGCATATATGGCTAAAGGACGCGAGATAGGCGAGTTACGATAGAGCCAAATGGCCTGGAGTCTCTGTTTACCCCTTTGAGTGCCGGCGTGAGTGTTGATGTTATATTAATATTTAGATTTTTCTTTTTTAAACGATGCATGTGTGTATTTGTTAACGTTTATACGTCAGTAAATTTTTATCGCTTAAAATTTCGATCGCTAGATATCGAACAATTTCGATATCTTCAATTGTTTTCACAGGTTGCTAAGGTGGATAAATTTGTGCACAATATTAATAAAATGTATTAAGTTACTCATTTCACAACATAGACGCTCACTAAGATTGGATTTTACCATAGTCCTATTAAAAATTCTCGAAATATTATCGTGCACTCAGAGAAGCGAGCAAGTATCAGTTAGTAGAATATAATCACTACATTATGACAGAGTAGACTTTTGTCTTAAATTATTATTATTATTTAGAGCGAACGCAGCAGTGCACGTACTATTATTTATTCTGTGACGCTATGCCATTTGGCGGCAGGGATAGCTAACGGGGTGGTATAGAGCTACCCAGACGGACTACTCGGCGGAAAAGGAGCCCTTGTGAAAACTATATAAACGACCACTACAGACTTTTGCCTTAAATTATTATTATTATTTAGAGTTTGACTAGTTGAACTTTTTAAGGTAAGATTTGCGTAAAATTCAATTAAATCATGTTTTATTTACAACTAGCTTTTTACCCGCGGCTTCGCTCGCGTGGTTTTCAATTTAGAAATATCATCACAGCTTCGTGCCGAAATTAACAAATTTGATCACTTGTTGTTGTTGAGTCACCTCGGTGTCAGTGTGTCTAGGTCTGTCTCTCATAGGAATTTTCACCGAGACAATTTGACGTAGATGATTAAAAATTGGCATCATCTATTACAACATTTTATTTATACTGTAAATGAAACTTTAATTTTTTGTTGAATTTCATGGTCATATTTTAACTTACGGCGTAATGTTTATTGGTGATATTCAATACATATCCTTCGCCCGATTGAAAGTTGATAGGCTTCTTAAAATAGATATTTACTGATATTTTTCACGTTTGTGTTTCAAATTTAAAATTTTGAAAATATATCGCACGAATAAAATAAATAACGATTAATTTAAAAAAAAATGGTTAGATAGTCATATGAATCGACATTTTTTGAAAACTACACGTATCTTAATAAATGACACACGGCTTTATAAATCTCGTTAGAAGTAAAAAATAGCAACTTACAATGTTTTGTAAATTTGTTGTTAAAACTTAACTGGTACTTGGAATGGCGAGAGTTGACTTTACCAGTTTCACTATCAATTATGCTTCATATCGTTTTAATTTTATTAGAAGTCGCCTTTATTTTGTTGCTCAAATTCAAAGACTTTTCTATGGAGCACACTATTTTAAAATAATTTTCAATACTTTTTTCATATTTTCTAATTTCGACGCTAGGATTTTATGACCTTTCATTGTAAAGTCCATATAACTTTTGCCCACTCTTATGGACTTCCTACTGTCGCTTATTTATTGAATGAGATAAATATATTGGTAGCCAAGTCCTAGGCTGAGTTATTATGTAAAGAATTTTTTTATAATTATATTATAATATAAAGAACATTTGTAATCTGACTTAAATTATATTTGGATAGGTAATACCTATCTCTGGTTCAAAATTTCTTTATTAAATTATTTGATGTGTATTAAATTAATTCTATTATTATAATTGTTACAATTAATGTAAAATTTAAATTATTATTACATGACAAATTATTTCTTAATAAAATTAAACCGTATCTTATTTTATTTTCCTGTGGCCAACCATGTATGTAAGGCAATATAAATAAGATAATTTTATGTGCATTTAAAGTGATTAGTTAATCAATATATTTTAATATTTGATTTTTGTTTATCTTGCCTCTTCTCCCAACAAGCATTATTAATGTGCTATGAGGACAAATTTACTAGCTAAAACTTTATACATTACATGACGAAAGAATGCTCTAGTCATACAATAATTACTTACCAGCTGTCCTTTTAAATGTATATTTAACATCATGTTCATGCCCAAATTTTGGCCAATGTCATCACAATACTAAATAATGTTGTTTTTTATATTTTAATTACTTATTAAATTTATATTTTTGTCATGACACTGTCATAGAGTCTAGATGAAAATAAAGTGTCATTTCGCGGGTCTCAGTGGACCAACAAATGATGCCACCTATCTAAACCCCCTTTCAGGCCCATGCGGAAAGGAAGCGGATGTGATGGTAGACTGTACCGGCAAATTTTAACTAACTGAAGAAAAATGCGAGGGTATTCGTTTTCCGCGCAACCATTCGCCCCGGCTTGAAGAGTTCTCCTTCAAACTAAATAAAGCTACTACTAAGACCTAATTTGAATTACTAACCTAACCTAGAAAGATAGTTCAAAAACTATTGATTGGACAAAGGACAAAGACGTACAACAAGACGCATATATGACCCGGTCGCGGTCTTAGCCCGAGCTATCCTCGTTACTCCATCGGATCCAGAAAAGACCTCTTCAACCATCCCTAATGGCCAATGAAGAAGCGGCACGTTCTCCTTAGTGAGAATAACTAGAGTTCCGACTGTTAATGGGCTAGCTGCTGTGTACCTTTTCTGCTGCGACTACAACGTATGCCGTATATTCCATTCTACAACGATTCCAAAATAACTGCACAAGCCGGTCTAATAAATTATGACGTGAAAGAACATGAAGTCTACCATCGTCTATATCTATAGCGAGTAAATACTTCAAAGGGTAAATAATTCGAAAAATGTGGAGTTATAGCTAGTAGCTCCGAGGGCTTAATGGACAGCATACGGCAAAGAGACAGGCTGTTAATAACGCACGCGATTTGTGCGTGTACTGTGCTTAATTCTTCAAAAGATAAAGCTTGATTTCCGACTACGCGATATAGATTTGTCTTTAGACTTTTAATATTAGTCTCCCAATTACCCCCAAAATAACTCGCGGCAGGGACATTTAGCGACCACTCGATGCGGTTCTCAGCTAAGATGTGAACAAACTCAGAACTATAATATTTAGAGGTTAAGAACTCGTGTAACTGTGATAAAATACGTTTTGCTTCTACATAGTTTGTACCGTTATCTGGGTACGCTCTACTTTTTACGGACTTTGTTACACGACAAGACCTAAGGTCCGCCATTTTCGGGAATGACGGCCTAGAATGAACTCAAAAACAAGCGATACATCTGTGCCTCCGATTGCGAATTAAGTTGTGAGAAGAAAGAATCCAGTAATTCTGACGCAAAATAGACATCAACAATTCAGGGCTAGCGTGACAATTCATTTTATGGCGATAATCAATTAATAAACTCAAAATATGTTCTTTACGCGGTAAAACTATAGGGTGTCGTTGATTGAAACTTAAATGTGAGTTAAATAAGCGCGCACCCACTCTAATAGTCCCATTCTGTAGAAATGGTTTAGGCATTGAAAAGTGCGACTACAAACCTTGCCTAATCGCATCCTAGCAGTTTCATCGGCAAAATGCAAGCGTTGAAGTTCACGAAGCGGCAAAAGTTTAACAAATCGGCAAACACAAATTACGCTACCCATTACAAAACTACATATAAACAATAATACTACAAAACACGTTTTATTTAATAAAAATAAATTGCTCCATATAAGTCAATTTGGTTTTACAAGAGGTCGCTCGACAACCTATAAAACATATTTTTCTGTGCATGGGAGAATTCAAAGGATGCTTTGTGTATATTTTGTGTAATAATCATGATATAGTTGTATTTGCTGATGACACTTTAAATGTGACGAAGTAAATAATGCTATGTCAAAAGTAGTGCATTCGTTTAACGTTAACATTCTACATTTAAACGGCAATAAAACTAAGTTTATTAAATTTACAACAACAAATGTTAAAAATCCGAATACCACTGTGTTTTCAAATAAGGAAGAACTGAGTCCTGCTGAATCCTCTGTTTTCCTTGGCATCACTCTCGACGCTAAGCTTCAGTGGGGTCTCCGTATATCTAAACTAGCAAGCAGACTAAGCTCTGCAGCTTATGCTGTAAAAAAGATTAGAGCTCTCACTAGTGTCGAGACAGCTAGATTAGTTTATTTCAGTTATTTCCATAGCATAATGTCATATGGGATTTTGCTATGGGGAAATGATTAGAATTTAATTATTTTTTAAATGTATTTATTTAAGTTTGAAAAGATTTAGAAACTATTTTTATTTTGCAGAAGAGGGCCATAAGAGCTATTTACAACCTTAAACCGATAGTGTCTCTTACAGAAAATTTTAAAGAAATAAATATATGAACTTTGGCCCCTCAGTATATCCACGAAAATTTAATATATGTTCAGAAAAACAAAGGTAGTTTTGGTAAAAAGTGATATACACTCTGTAAACACTAGGAACAAACACAAGTTGGTGATACCAGTTTCTCGACTCCACAGAGTCAGTAATTCTCTCTTGGGGCAATGTATGCGCTATACAACAAAGTCGTCAAAGGAAATATCTATAAAATCAAAGAAAATATTCAAGGTTTCTCTTTTAAGAAGTTTAAATATTTAATTAAATAAAAAGTCTATAAAAAGGGTTATTATAATATAAATGAATACCTGGTTGATAATAACCCCTGGGAATGAGGTGGTCACTTCCAAGCTGTTTCTAAAATAAATTTTGTAAATATTTTGTAACATTAACATTATGAAAAAATTTGCCATAGTGAAATTTATTAAAAAAAGTCCCTCTGGGTTTCTTGCTGGTTCTTCCCTGGAGAGGGTTTTTTCGAACCAGTGGTAAAGTAAACAACGACTTTCAATAAGAATTAAATGTAATCTGTATTAAATAAAAAACTTTTTGACCATTAAAACTTGATCACACCTTGATTAAAACTATTTTTACGGATTTTATCGTGTTTATTTTTTTTTATAGGATAGGGTGACAAACGAGCACACAGTCTACCTGATGGTAAGTGGTTACTGTGGCCCATAGACATCTACATTTATCCTCGATTACGAATTAATATGCAGATACGTTGTCACCCGTGAGGACTAAGATGGAATGCCTCGTTTCCAGTAAAAAGGGTCTAAAGGTTTAATTTCAGTTATTTTTATTTTTATATTCCCGACGTTCGGGTGCCTTGATCACGCCTATTAAAGATGATCCTTGACATTGATTTATATATTACACTAGATCGGTAATAACCACGCCAAAGCGTTGCCACTACATATATGGCCACAGCCATATGCCTAGCTGACGTTAGTTTAGTGTTCAATGTGACGCCGACAGAGTTGAGCCGCGACAAAAAATGGGTAAATGCGTAGTGAAATAATGCTTTTCAAGGTCACAAAAACGTAATGAATCAAGCGGAATTACTTTCAACGTATAATTTTTAGTTTTTGTTTTCATATAAACGTAAAAAAACATCAAATAATTAAATAAAATTATTGAATATTGCCATGTAGGTTCAATGTTGCCACTTTTCCGCATTTGCGATTATCCTACATTTAAGGAGAGACGAGAGGGGGGACTTAATTAATGGAGTAAGTTAATTTGTTACCTCTGATTTTAAATATTTTGGAAAATATAATAAAAACTACGTTTTAACTTTCATACAAAATAATTATTTATTATTATTTTAGTTTATTCATGAATTATCTATTAAATATAATTTTATTACCTATTTTATATTAATAATTTTATATTAATTATAATTTCATATAAATTTTATATTAATACCAAATAAAAAAATAAAAACAACAAAATACATATAAAAATATATTTTATTTCATCATTATGTTTACTTCTATTCATCTGATAAGCTTTGTATCATTTTTTTTCTAAGGGGACGCAATGAAGATTTTAAAATAAAATATACTTTTTTAAAATAAAAACAATTAACTGCAGCTTAAAAAAACTGATTTTTATTGCTTATTTTAGGTAAAATTTGTGTGTCTATCTTTATCTAATCTTAGCGACGATATTGTTTTCGCAACTTGTGTAAATGAGATAGATATATGTTTATTTAAAATTGTTATTATTTTCAAAGCATAGTGTTGTATAATTTAATGATCCTCGAACCTTAAAACCAAAGCAGTTGGGTTTTCTCTACGAGCACTTAATAAGTGCTCGTAGGGTTTTCTATAAAGAAATTCTCAGTAGCAACCCGGGGTCAAGAGTTTAGCAGTGTTTCATCCCTATGCATCAGAAAGCACGTTTAATCTGTATCCTATAATATGAAAAGCCGTTTTATGTGTATCGGATCTCAATATATTTTTGTCGGATTACTAATTCGGATACAATCATAAATAGAGAAATTTTTATATTCTGCATGTAATGACCAACAAGGGTCGATTTTTGTTAAGTTCTGTAGTAGGTATTATTCATAATTCTCATAATTTCGTTTTATGGATTTCCCCACCACCATGTAATTAAACACCATTGTTTCCGTGCAAATCATGTGGTTTTAACACTTTAAGGTGAGACATTAGGAAAATGAAATAATAATAATAATAACAATGTATCGATGACATTGGCTAACTAAGATATTAGGATTTGTACATTTTTTAAAATATTTATTGCGTTATTCTTTATTATTTTTGTTTATTGCATTTAGATACCATTACATCATTATAGAATACTATTTTACATTATTTAATTGCATTAGTGTCCTTGATCACTCAACGCCACAATTTAATAAATTCGTACCTATAGGTATTTCGTACCCATACTTCAGAATATTAATCATAACTTTTGATAGCATGAACCAATATTTAATAAAACAAAGACTAAATTTAAAACGAAAATACGCTTCACAATTTTCCTAACGATTATTTTGATATAAATCAGTACTTTATACATGATACGGTAATAAACAAACAGACAGACAATTCTAAAAATAATAGAAAAGTATTCAATTACTTTTTTCTAGTCCCTCTCAATCAATTTTGTTACAAAAGTATAAACTATACAGTCATCCGCAATTTACATATTTATCATATGTATAGATTTTTATGTATTTCTTTAATTATCTTCTACTGCAAGTAATTCTTCTCGATATAACAAAATCATCACCAGTCAAATCGATTGTTTTGGAGGGTTGCAATGTTTTAGAAGATTCACATTTTACCAGCTCATTGAACAAAAACTTAAAATATTTAGTTTCAATTTTCAAGGTATTAAGCTTGATTTTCTAAGCGAAAACTAAACTATCATAAAAAATATTTGTTTCGCACGTATAACATGTTTTATCAGATTAGTAACACAGATGCTAAAAATATAAGTGCATGAAACAAATAAGATTACTTCTTTTGTTATGGTGATAAGGTAGCTTTTCTAGGTATTTTTGTTATCAATTTTATCGGACACCAGGGTATTAAAGAGTTTCAAAATCATCGATAACGGATGTAATGCAGTGTGCACAAAAGGATAAGGCGCTAAAGTTGCGAGGAATATTATAAAATAATATTAGTATGAAATATTTGTTTACCTACGTACTTATTGCGATAAATTTATTGAATAAAGATAAAGAAAATCGGTTAAGTTTTGCAGCACGAGTATGATTGCAAAAAAAATTTCAACTTGCTATTTAATTTTTTTTACTATTCAAAGCCAGTGCTTGATAATATCACAACTTATGGTAAATGATGATGCAGCCGAAGATAGTAAAGCGCATTGACTTATAATAGGAACTGATTCCCGACACACATCTATTGCTAGTTCGGGAGTCAGGGCTTCAACTTTGTAGTGTCAATATGGTTTTATTCAATGAATAAATTTATTATTATTATATAATATATTTCATAATTTTCTTGAGAGCTCTAGGTACATTTTCAGATTCATGTCAATTGGTACAGATCCACTCTGTGGCTATGGCTACTCTGTGAATCTGATTGTGAGTTACAGAATGGATCTGCAAGAGAGTTCTGCGCATGTTGTATGAATGCAGAAAGCCCACCCTGCTGGTTAACTGACTTCATAAATCATCTTTCATTAATTCTGCAGCAAATTTCGCCAGTATTTGTCACAAAAGTCTGTACAGTTATATATAAATATAATCTCATACATTGTTTTCAAATTGAATAATGTCATAAATTTCGCATGTAGTTTGCGCACAGCATTTCTATTATTATATTACAAACAAGTGACCAAGGATGATAACTTTTATACGTTGGTGTAAAAAGTTATTATCCTTGCATGTTAAATTAATATTTTTTTAAACCGGAATTATTGTATACAAAAGAAAACAATGACAAATTTGCAGATATGTCTTATTCGTACTTGTCTTTAGTAACATCCTCTTTTTAGACATACAACATTGATAAACGCTGTGAAACTCATCAAAAACATGTTGACAAACAATAATCACACACAGTTCGCCGGCGGTATAGCAGAAGGTTTTACGCATGCAAAAAAAAAATTATTTGGTAAAGACTAAATGTCAACCAATAATAGGAACAAAAGAGATTTGTTTTATCACAATAACCATTATTGCTTTAAGAGACCTTAGGATTAATTGACATATGATTTAAGTATCGTTTTTAAGAAACGCACAGTAACAAAAATTTCGGCTATCTATTTATGCAATTCAAATAAGAATAGGAACGTCAATTGTCTCATGAAAGTCATAATTATTTTTATAAATTAATTTAAAATATTCTACTATTGAGACATGTAATGTCTCAATAGTAGAATATTTATTATAAAAATAAAAATAAAAATATAGTAGAATATTATTAAAAAAAATACATATATTAATCCATGTTCTAGTTTTATAAGGAAAAGCAGCAGTGATGATAATGATGACTACTCAGAATAAGTGATGCCGAGATGAGCGAATTTAAAATGTTAGTTTCAGATTAATACTCGCAGTTCTACGTTCTTTTGTAAATAAATATAATTACAAAAATACTTGTTTTGCTTACCCTACCTAACTGGTTTGAGTTGACAGCTATGACGTCACAAAATGATGCCAGGTCGGTCTTATTCTTAACTGAAGCTCATTGTAAAAGTGAACTCACCTTTAACCACCTCGGTGTTTTGTAGATTTTGCGTTACAGAAACAAACTTTGGTCCAATGTGAACGCGGGAGGACTTGGTAACACTGAGGTTACCAACATTAGGTGTAGCTGTAGAGGTAGTCGGAAAGGCTCCATCTATGGGCACTACCTCTGAATTTCTACTCCAGCGGACCAGCGGCGCTCCGGGTTGATCATGGCTATGATCATCTCCAGAAATCCACATCACTGCCACTTACAGTCACTCAAAAGTTAAGAGGTTTTGGTTTGCAAAATAAATTTTCAAATTATTTATGACGTTTTCCTTTGGTGTCTTTAACGTGACTGGCTTCGTTCCCTGTCGCAATATGTGTAGTGATAAACGACAACATTTGAGTCACACAGTGTAGCGTCTCCCTACGTGTGCAAGATAACAACGCCGACAGGAATTCATATTGTGTATCTCTTTTGCACTTATCTGTTTCGCGTATAATAAGTAGATATCAATTTTCAATTTTGCATTAGCAAAGGCGGTTCCACAGTCCATCGACGTCTTCATTATAGGCTATAATCTACTGCTGAACATAGGTCCATAGGGTTTTGCTGATACTTTAATTAAATATATGAATAAACAGTGGCGTAGCTAGGTAACCAAGGGCCCCGGGGCAAGTAAAAAAAGGGGCCCCACCTCTATTTAAACTGGTAAGGTTTTATTAAGTAAAAATATGAAATATACAAATACTTTAAAAATGCTAAGGTACTTTATCATCAGCTCTTTTTGTGCACTGCAGTGCAGGTAATAAAAATATTAAACAGTAACAACATAAATTACAATCAATACATCTTGGCAAATGGTTTATTATATAAAGGTCGGACCTACCAACCAGCTATGTAAATAACAATTATATCAACAATCTTTTCCTGGCTTTAGTTTTCGCAAAATTATCAATGACTTCGGTTAAATCCGGGCTTGACCTGCGGTTTTGTTTTCAATTGCTACTAGCGATAAATGTTGTAGTCGAGTTTGGCCCATACTACTTTTTAAATATTTTTTTATTATTTTTAATTTGCTAAATGACCATTCAGCTGCTGCAGAAGTGACAGGAATTGTAAAGAATAATAACAGTGCTGTAAATACTTTCTCTAGGTCGCATTCTAGCACTCCATATTTACTCATTATTTCCTTACATAATTGATGAACAGTCCATGCTTGGGTCAATTGAGGTAAAACTAGGTGATAAATATTAATAAATTGAAGTGTATTATATCTGAATATTTTCTTTGGAATTCGTCACACTGTTGTTGCAAAAGTTGCTTCATCAGCATGTAATAAAAAAGTTGGTGTTAGAAACTCGAATATTTGACTGACTCACTCACACCAGTAAAACGTGTATTTAATTGGGTTTTTAATGTGCCTAGTAAATTATTTAACATCACAATTTTAAATATTTCTTCTTTGTTTGGAATCGGTAATCAGTAGCTAATTCATCAAAATATTTTTTAACTTTCCTTTACGTTGTTTCTTGAAAATGGGTATATATACCATATTTTCTTGCAGTTTCACTGCTGGCTCTGCACTTAAATTATTTGAAATCATTTCTATAAATTTGTAAACTTGCTTTGATCTCTGCTAAAGATTTTTTGCCTCGCCCAAATTGATGTCACATTTTTGTAAAGTTTTGGATGCATAATTGATGTCATTCAATACACTGTGCATGAATTCGCAAAGCAACACGAACTCGAAAATTACCATTTTTTAAATACTCTCTGCTTTCTACGCTTATCATTATTATGTATATCGTATTGACCCTACTAGACCATCTAGTTCTAGTCCGATTTAGTTTTTTTGGACTGGTGTCCGATTCGCCTGTGAGTTTTGACAGTAGATCCCAACATTTGACACTGTTTCCGAAAAAGTTATAAAAATCTTGCAACGTTGCGAAAAAAATTTGTCATCCTTTTTATCGCCAAATTTAAATTATGAGTGGCACAATGTACGTATTCCGCGTTAGGCTGAATATCCTTAATATGTTTTTGTACACCATTATACACACCACTCATCACACTGGCTCCATCATAAACTTGCCGAATCGAATCTTCGAATCTTCTTCAGTAGGTTTTTGCACAACACTGCAGTTACCACATTATTTGAGTTACTATCGATAGAAATATTTTGTCCAGAAGTACTTGCAAAATGCTGACTAAAAAACTTGTCAATTATGGGCAATTTTTGTTTACCATCTTCTCTTTCTTGATATTGTTTGTGTTTAAATACACCACTGGGTTTCTTCTTCTTGTCCATAATTTTAGTTTTCTAATTTATTTATGCAATATTTATATTCGATTCTGCTCGAGTAGGTACTCACTGTTCACTGACGACGTTAAAAGGAAGGAGAAACGTAATGATACGCTATAAGACGTTGTTGGTAAATCCCCGGCGAACATTTTATCGCCGTGTTACCACATTTAGCGGTGGAGACCAAGAATGATCTTCTCGCGCACGGGCTTAAAATTTAACCACTATATTGACCAGTAAGAAAAAGTTTATTGACATTAGCTTACTTACTCCTGATACAGCATTAACTTTTTAACCGTTCTCGAAAAAAAATCGTGACTCCAATTCACAATAAAACGCACATCGATGAATAAAAAACGCACATATCGCTATCCGTCCATTTGACAATTCTGCCAACCCGTAGTAAAAATTTAGGGGAATTCCCTAGGTATATCTATACAACTTATACATATAAACACACACATATATATATATATATATATATATATATATATATATATATATATATATATATATATACAGAATGGGTCCCACATATATGCAATAAATGAAACCATATACTTGTTATCGCCTTTGCTGACGATATACAAAAAATGAACGTAATCGGTCCAGTAATTAGGTCAAAAAGTAGAGTTTTAATTTTAAGCAAATTTGAACACTCTATAGAATTGGGTCACTAAGTCAATGATTCAATGAACTTGAATGAATCCTTGAACATTAAAAAGCGACGTTGCCACGCAGTGCAAACTATTGGTATCGCGACATATCGACAGCGATGTCTTTTGTCGGCGTGCCACCCGCGTGCAACTTTGTCACTCTTCCAAGGGGTCAAGGTACGTTGTCTAAACAGAGTGTTCACTTTTACTGAATTTTTATATATATATATATATATATATATATATATATATATATATATATATATATATATATATATATATGTATATATATATATATATCTATATATATATATATATATATATATATATATATATATAACTTTCGAATTTCTCTCAACTGAATTGCCATGATTAAAGTCGGGTTGCAACCCGTCATATTTATTTTGGAAATGGGAGAAATTTTCATAAGTTCAGTTCGATCGAGATTTTCTGGTAAGGTTTCGAGGGCCCCCTGAGCTTGAGGGCCCTGGGGCACTACCCCGCCTAGCCCCTAGGTATCTACGCCACTGTGAATAAACTAGCTGTGCCCGTGACTTCGTTCGCATAGAATGTTTGTCAGTAACATATTATAAAAAATATAAAAATGTTTTATTTCAGTAATTCTTTTACAGTTAGTTTGCCGAGGCCTCCCAGAAAGTAATCATAAGATACTTGTGTTGGGAGAGTCTTGGTCTTCCTATGTAATCATAACAACTTGGATTTACATCAAAATAGCCAAATTTTAAACTTAATAGTACATTTATTCATGCAGTTTGAAAAGAAAGAAAGAAGCTCACGAGAAATGTATGAATACCTGAGTAGTTGAGTCCGTAGTGTGTTAGTTTATGATGTGTATAATTAAGAATGGAGAGCAACTCGGTCAAAATTTTTCTACACTCAAACATTTGCATTTATTAAATTTTAAGTAAGCGATTGATCTTGCTAACATATTTGTTTTAAATTACACACCACCGTTCCAATTTAAACTGTAATAGTGTATATATGCGTTTAGGTTAAGAGGTTGTTTGTTCGTTTATTTGTTCGTTTGGTTACAATACAACTGCAAACAAATGTTCCCATTTATCTCCAAAACGGGCGGAACGATTTAGATACAGTGTTTTGTAAAGGGTTTGTGACTTATAGTAGGCGATGGTCCTATGATGTTATCTCGACAGGGGGTGCTGTAGTAAATATTTTTGTGTAACCGAGTGTTCCCATTTGTCTCCAAAACAGGTGAACTGATTTGGATTAGTTATTCTGTAAAGAATATGTGACTAATTCGTGATAGTTCTTAAATAGGTGTTATGGTGTTATCTCAACAGGGGGCGCTGAAATTAACATTTTTAGTGCAAGCGAATGTTACATTATCTCCGAAGCGGTTCAAACGATATAAATGCGATTTTCTGTACTTATTTTAAATCCAATATGGCGGACTAGTTATTTTTTATACACTCCCATGATATGGTTAAATAATGCAAGAGTTCGCTTAGAAGAATACGAATAAAATGACATCCGTGTTTAGCTCTTCGAGGAGATGGTGTTACTACTGCCCGGCTAAGCTAAACGGTAAGACCTAGCGGGGTCCTGTCTTAACTAATATCAACTTACAGCTTGAAAATTCTAATAGTGGTGAAAACATTCAAAATGGCGAAAAACAAGATGGTCACTATATTAATTTTAAAGAGCTTTTCCCTGTCTTGAAATGAACCTCAATTTAACATTTTTATGAGTTTGCGACTAATTGAAAGTAGACCTTAATAAATGTAATCATTAACTGATATAATTTATGCATCTCTTAGATTTTCTATATTGAATTTGCAAAGATGCAATGACAGGCCCGACGTATTTTTTGGGTTTATAATTGTTACCTAATAGGTAGGTGAATATTTTATTTTATTTGATTTTATTGCTGTGTATGTGAAAGGTAGGAAGTCATAATTAGTTGTTTATTATGACAGACCCTTTTAAAAACAATTTTTTATTTTCATTTTTCGTGACTTACTTCTTTTAAGTCGGGGGTTTTTCAAAGATTTTATTTATTTCGTAATTTTTAATTTTGCTTTTTATAATACTTATTATTTCTGTCATGAAACAGATCAAGTGCCTGTATGATTTTTAAAACCAACGATGTTGATTATATTTAAATAGATTTAAGTGACGCAGATAAGTGACGTTGATATGCACACCTATGATATAAAAAAAGAAACTAAACGAGATATTTAAAATTATTCGAATTTGTAAAAACATAGAGTTAATTTATGAATACATAAGGAGGGAACGCCAATTCGTTTGGCATTTAGTAGCGGCGTAAATTATTCCATCACTTCTCTACATCCCATGGATGTAGGCGACTATGGGAAGTGCCGTAAAATTCTAATGACTTTCGATATATGGCTCTATAACCAAATCTGTTACATCAGAGCCAGACATAAAATATCGAGTCTGACTATGGACAGCTACGTCCAAGGTGAGATATGTATTGTATTGCAATCATCAATCTGTCTGCTAACCGTGACAAATAGCAAACCACTCCTAGGTCCACGCCCTGCAGTAGTATTTTACGGGCTGGTGAGGAAGAATAGATAATTAAAATTATTAAATAAAAAAGCTTTCAAAGTTCTTCTCCGAAAACATTACCTGAAGGAAACTACTAATTAACATTATTTTTCCTTAATTTTGTCTTTCTTTTCTTCTTTTTTACTTCAAATATTTATATTCATTTGGATATTTATTTACGAAGTTTATAAGCATGTATATATATTATATATATGTATGCATGTATTATTGTAGGTATATTGATACTATATGTGTGTATATTTATATGTAATGTGTATGTATGTAATTTGCATATATGTATATTTTAATGTATAAGCATTTATTTACGTATAATGGTCGCACCTGCCAACAATTGTCCTTGGCACCCAGGGTTGACTGGCAGAGAATGCCACTTGGCATTAAGTCCGCCCTATGTACCCTTTAGCTTAAGGTGTTACGTGTAAGTTTATAAATAAAAAAATAAATAAATAAATATGTGCGCGATAATTCGTGCACTGATCCAGGGTCTCGAAAACTTTCAGCTCGAATTACAAAACCGTTTCAGTGCCTAGAAGACTGTACTACAGTGAACGATATGAATGACAAGCTCGTGAAAACTGTCCATGCGGTCGGAGCAAAGTTCTGCAAGACCCACAGAAGAACACAAAAACACTGCGATCACACTTTTAATCTCATGGCTGTTAGATGGGAAATGAAACTGCAGTCTTTAGCAGATTTGAAGCACACAGGCAACTGAACAGAAAGATCCACAAATACGTACGACCGCACTTACGCAACTTCAATACAGCTCGTATTGAAGAATCGATTGAGTGGAACTAGGGCCCAAAGTCTTCGCCAGATATCTGTCTGCCAGAAAGAGCCAACTGTCGAATCTGAAGACTGAGTGTAGCAGCATTGTTTCCGGGAGACCTGAGATTTTAAGTGAGATTGAGAGGTTCTATGGACAGCTGTACACGTCATCGTTGGAGCCACATGCAAGTGTGAGTAACGATCCAAGAGCAAGTCGGAATAGTGCCCAATAAGGCACTATTCCGATGATATCCCGGACGTCAGTCTTAACGAGATTAGAATGGCTCTCCAGCACCTTAAAAATGGCAAGGCCCCAGTCTAAGATGGAATTACAGCGGAGCTTCTAAAAGCGGGTGGAAAACTGGTACTTGAAGTCCTTCAGAAGCTCTTTAATTCCGTTCTCCATGGTAGCACTACTCCCGAGGCGCGAAGCAGAGGTGAGGTGGTGTTGTTCTTCAAGAAAGGTGACAACGCTCTCATGAAGAACTACCGACCGGTATCTCTTCTGAGCCACATCTACGTGGTGTTTTCGAGAGTCATTATGAATCGTCTCGCATGCAGACTCGATGACTTCCAGCCTCCCAAACAAGCCAGTTTCCGAAAAGGCCTTAAACCACATACATACCATACAGAAGACTGAAGAGTACTGACTGAACACATATTGTACAGAAGACTGAAGAGTACAATCTGCCATTTTGCTTGGCGTATGTGGATTATGAGAAAGCCTAGCCTAAGGACTGCAGAAAGGTGTAAGGCAGGGTGACGTTATATCCCAAAAATATACTGCTCTTAATATCGAACGTATAAACTCCGTATAAGAGGGATCTTAATACGGAGGTTACACGTATTTCATCAGTTCAGTCCTTCAGTCTGATCCAACTTTGACTGACGCCAGAATGATAGTCGCCGGTTACACGATCAGTCTCGTACCAGTATTTCATCATTCACAATACATAATAGACTGATGAAAATTATCTAAAATATTTAATTTTTATCAGTCCTGACCATCAGTCCGTCAATCCGTGGTTTAGACGATAATTGTGCGGTCATTCTGACCAGACTGACGGACTGAACTGATGAAATACTAAACGTGAAACCGCCGTATTAAGGTTTATGAGCTCCTGGTATAGATCATTTAATGTGTCATTAGCCATAGTAGCATGTTGCTATAAATACAATTATTATTGCCGAAAATCATTACACATATACAGCATTAACATGCCTAACCTCAATATTTTTATGTTATTAAAATAAATGTAATCAAATTAATTTATTAGTGATAGGAGTAGATAAGATAGTATTATTGTGGACGATAAATAGTTTATGAGCTTTCCTTTCATTTTTTTTTAAATAAAAGATATATTTTCTATGGTCGAATTTTTGTACATAATGCAGGTAATATAAATACTAGCAACTTGCCTTAGCTACGCCTACACGTGGTCACAGAATAAATAACAGTACTACGTACAGAATTTGCACACCTTTGATATTGACTGCTTGCCGACGTTTAATAGCCTACATAATCATTATTAATTAGATAAAACGCGCGAGCAACTTAAATAAAACTTTATCGTTGCGCGCGATTGTCCATATTACTTTGCATCTTTTCCCCTTCCTAAGTCACGGTTGACTTTCCGTTACTAAGGGATGTCAATGAAGAGTAAAAACTACATTGCAAAATTTTAGCTAAGTTACCTTATTCTGTCATTCGTTGGGAATCGCGATGCTTAGCTCGCTGCTTACTTAGTTAAAAATCTTGTTAGTAAACAAAGTTTTAATTTCAGTATTTTGTGTTATTATAACTTAAAATATTTTAATTACAAGAGACAAGTATAGGTATGTAAGTAGATGCTTGGATAGAGAAGTAAATTTCAATTAAGTTTTGTAATAGAGTACGTAGTTATTACTTCCGTAAATAAATTATTACTTAATTATTTTTTTGCTATAAGTACCTACCTAAAAATGAAATAAATTCACCTTTCATAACTTCCTACTAAAATCCTTCGGTAACTTAAAAAGTGATATATCTGAAACCTTTTGTTGATAATTTTACATCTATCCACGTAACAGTTATAGTAGGAAGGATTTTTTGCCATTAAAATTGATCAAATAGGTAATATACAACGCCTAGCGCGTTGTATATTACCTATTCGATCAATCCCGACTGTGTATGTTACCCTGGGTGCTTCACGAATGTAGGTAATTATTTGACGCAGACAGCAAGAGTGACAGAGGGCTACGGTGGTGTTAACTTTCCACGAATAAAATATACAGCTAGATATAGTTAACTATAATATATACGACAACAAATGTAGTGTTTTTCGCATCGCAAACTTATAACACACACAAACGCGAATACGCAATTTCTAATACTCTTTATGTACTAAGTCAAGCAGTGTTTGTAATGTTTTTATATAAAATATGTAATACCAAAAAATAATAAACAAAGACGCAAAATTCTTTACACAATTTTTCCATATTAAAAGTATTTTCACAACTGTAAATATAATAATAATTGAGACATTTTATCTGAAGTTGTCAACCCAATTAGATAAAACAGTAATACTATCAGAAATAGTATTTTATTAAGTGTCTATTGTGTTCAATTATTATGATATTTTAATCAAACTAAGTGTGTGATAAAGTTACGGCTGCTTTTATACAAATTTGTTGTACTTTTAGTTTTTATACCTTAAGTTTTTAAAAAAAAATTACCTAAGTACAGTATTGTTACAAAATGTGGTTACTTATACGCTGAAAGTCTTGGGTTTGAAGGAAGAGTATATTTTTCACGAAAGAAAGCATTAGATCGCGACGTCAGTCTCCACCAAACTGACATTTTGTAGTTAAATTACATACTTAATTTTTGGTTAAAAAAATTTCACAGGACTTCTTTATTCAAACCGATTCTAGTATAGGCTTAATGCTTATACATATATATATATATATATATATATATATACTACGTAATTTTAGTAACAAGACGGTATAAGTATAAAAATGCTTAATATCATTATCATTGGAGCCCATCACAAGTTCACCGCTAATCACAATAATGTTTATGGAAAATTATATTTTAGATACAATTAGGTAGGATAAAATTAGGCATACTTTGATCATATAAACATCCTCTTAGATGTCTTAGTAAAAGAACAAGTGCTGCGATCAGACTACAGTATGGCCAGTGTCAAGTACGACCGGACACATAAGCCCCCGGTCGACGTATAACAGAGGAAACCTCATAACATAAGTGGATACTTAAGTTGACGTGAATAATAATCTCTTATAATTGATTATCTACAAGACAGTGCTGATTTTTCCATTATTTTGCTTGAATATTTAGGCGAATTGAAACGAAGGCGATTTGATATATTATAAGTTAGGTAAAAATCACTCGAATAATGGAAAACATGGTGGATTTTAATTAGCTTTATATCCCTTGGAATTGTCTGATAAGATCGCACTAAATGTGAAAAGTCTGTTTTCCCCATCGTGCGTTAGTAAAAGCCTATTCATAAGATACTAATATGATACCAGATGTGGAAAATGTAGACAAATTTTATAAATAGTTTTCAACTACTGAAATACGAAAAATAAAACTATAGAAGACATAAAAATGAAAAATAAATTTACTGCTTTTATTTTACTATCCATATGTGAGTATATTTTTCGTTTAACGTTTTAAGTCACGAAAAACATATAGTTTTATGTCATGTTAAAATTTGTGGATTTAATACTCAGAATAATTAAAGAAACTGCTTTTAATTTTTAAACTGTTTAAATATGATTATTTTAATAAATATATTAATTAATTTGCAACCTTCCGCTAACTTAATACATATTATATCTTTATTATAATGGATTTCCGCAAAGTAACACCTGATTCTATCAATTATCTTAAAAATTATTTTATACTGCATACAAATGATACCTAGATAATAAAAAGAAGAAAGAATAAGAAAAGTATGGTACGATAATTTAACTCTTTGAGTTTGAGTTTAAGGAGGACCATGTATCTTATCTGAAGGGATCTTTCCTTTCAGATAAAGAAATATGATCTATTATGCAAAATTGTTCACCAACCGAGCAATCTACCATTTTAGAAATTGAGTCATTTTACTCGTTTCTTAATGCCGTACCGTAATAATATTTTACGTGGTAGAGCCATGTTGCAATTATATTAGTAGTATAGTTGTAGCACGAATGGGTCGGCTCAACCGGGGAGGGACCACGCTCTCACAAAATACCAGCGTCAAATAGTAGCTAAATGTTGCTGTGTTTCGTTTGGTGAGTGTAGAGAACCGGAGACCCTTTTTACTGGAAACAAGGCATTCCACCTAAGCCCTCACGGGTGACAACGCATCTGCATTTTGATTCGTAATCGAGGTTAAATGTAGATGTCTATGGGCTACAGTAACCACTTACCATCAGGTAGACTGTGTGCTCGTTTGTCACCTTATCCTACTAAAAAACCTTAAATAACACGCACATAAAATCTGCATTGTAATGAGCGTTTTTAATGTACAGAAACGAAATGAACTACATTCTAACTAACAGGCCCAAATCATTTGACAACTGTGGCACTATATCAAACCTCAATTTCAATAGTAACTATAGAATGCTTAGAGCATGTCTGATCACATTATCTACTTTAAGGTTAAGGAGGCCTTTTAAAGTAAAACCATTAACATCGAACAACAAAGCAAGAAGCCATCTTCAAAGAAAATCTCAACTCTGTCACAAAATCACCTCTTCAGTACTTAAACACTCAACAGAAATACAATATACTTACTATACGCAGTACTAACAGCAAGACCAGAAATCAAGACCAATTAATGATCCGTCCCTACGTTATACTCCCGGTGAATTCTTGTATCTACCACTGTGCTCCTCATTCTTTCATCCACAATTATAAAATCAATCATGCTTATATCATCACCACTTTCCCATACATGGGAATCTTCTTGTGAAAAAAGAAAGTGTTAGTTACAAAAATATTCTTCTTCATACATACGGTGAGGAGTATAATACCCTTTACGAAAAAGAGACGGTTGGACAAATTAGTCACACCAAAACTCGTACAAAAACGTAAAAAAGTACTATTTTCCCACTGAAGTTAAGTACTTGGGCGTAACAATTGACCAAAAACTAACGTGAAACTGTCACCTTGGCATAATATGCAATAAGGCAAAAATTGCTTTTGTTACGTGCAGTCATTTGGTCGGAAACAACTGGGACTCAAAACTCGGAACCAAACGACTACACGATTGATGGCTGTACAACAACATAGTGAGGCCAATACTTACCTACGTCTCCATTGACTGGTACAACAATGCCAACCAAAAGATGACTGCAGACAGACTAAATAGTCTACAGAGGACTCCCTGCTTAATGGCAACTGGAGCTATGCGATAATCGTCTGGAGCGGCTCTTAGTGCATTTCTATCCTAACTCTCCTTGATCTTTATCTAGACAAAAAGGCGAAGGCTAGTTTAAGTAGGATTAACGCCCAGGGCGGTCTAAGCTTGCTCTCCTAAAAATTGAGATCCACGATCGTCTCAATTAATTGAGGAAACACCGGTCTTATGCATGATCTCAGATATCATGCGTCAACTATACACTTTTTATAAAAAGTATATAGTGGAACTACCCTCAGTAGTGAAGCAGCACTGCTAGCGCTGAGGTCAAACTTAGTGAACTTGAAGCTAGTTGGAGACCGCGTGAACCATTTAAACATCCCTGGGACGTAACAACAGAGTCGTCTTAAGATGGGTCCCGGGTCACGCAGGTATTGCAGGCAACGAATTCACCAACAAACTTGCACGGGAGAGCTCAAAGAGTACAACAATTTGGACCTGAGCCATTTTGTGGAATCTCAAGAAATCTAGCCCGATTGACCTTTGGAACTCGTTATCACAATAAATCACTTAAGATCAGTGCCCTGCTAATCAAAATTCACAAGTCTACTTGTTCACAAGTTACACTTTACAAGAAAGTTTTAACAAGTTCATGTAAATTACGTTTATCAAAAAAATCTACAGGACTTGTAAAATTTAACACTTGTAGATACTACTTGTAAGTTCTAAAATCAAAAATGTGTGCCGCATTCTTTCCTCGCCATTTTTTTTGGCTTTTTATTGAATATCCCTATTCAAACGCAAGGCTACAGCCTTATATATTGTCTGTGCCTAACTTTGATGGGGCATTCAAAAAAGTGGTAGCGTTGAAGTATTCCCGCCTTTTATTTATAACTTGAAGTGTATTCGCGGCGAGATTTTGCGATTTCTTGAAAAATGATTAGAAATGATAATAAAATAACGGTTTTACAACTGATTCCTGATAAAAAAGACATTTTACTTGGTGCATTTAGCCATAGGATGTCTAAACAAAAAAATAGAAGAGTGGAAGAATATTTTAATTACATGTCAGTCGCTTGGTCTTGTACCTGCAGGAAAAGATTACATCTATGTTCGAGATACATTTTACTCAAATTTAAAAAGGGCTACTTTGGTAAGTATGTTTTAAATATTCGTTAACTTTAAAAAGTTCTTATTGTAATTATTGAAAATAATTTTTCCTGTAAATTGCATACATTTTGTTATTTACTTATGTACCTGTCTACTACAGTACAAAAAAATTACTAATCATATTTTAAGCCCATATGGCATGGAATACACACTGTAGATGATTAGACTCTAGCTAGTAGATGAATACCTAATAATGTCCTAGGTAAATATCATAGCCATAGTGAAGTCAAATGAAATTCTGTTGTTTTTGTCCCTGTTTTGAAACATCTTTTTATTATTTATGCATTGTTTAATTTTGAGTGACTTAGAATATTTTTAAAAAGTGCTTTTTTGGTTTGTTTACTTTCAGAGTAAAATAGATAATGCAAAAACAACTGGAACTGGCGGTGGGAAAAAAAGCATTTTGACTCCAATAGATGACCTTATATTGGAGATCATAGGCAAAGATTCGCCTAAAACTGATGGAATAGATGTAGAACCGGGCAAGGATTCACCTATGACTGATGGAACAGTTGTAGAACCGACTTCAGCTTCAGTACTAGACAATTATAGTGACATTGACCAAAATGATGATCCTGACTTGTCTCTAAAACCAACAACAAGTCAAAATTGCTTCGGTAATTTAAATGTAAACGGTAAGTTTTGCAGGTAAAGCAGGGTTTGCTTGCGGTTTCGTCTGTGGTTATCTCAATTCTATTTAACTAATGGCTGAATTTAATGTAATTAACTAAAGTTAAACTAAATTTTAAGTGACTTAATGCATGTAAATAATGAATTTAGCATAAGAGTCACTTAAAAAGACTTGATACGTGTAAATCAGCTATAACAGAACAGAAATTAATTAATTTTCTGCAATACAAAAATCGCACTAATGCTAAAATGAAAAAAGTTCTTTTTTATTTATTATTGTTTATCCACTGGAAAATTTTTTCACATGTGCGTTTTTGTTTACAGAAAAAAGTAATGTTCAATCTGTTCAACAAGTATCGAAACAACACACCGATGTACTAGAACTAGAATTAAAAAAGAAAAGAAAACTTGATCTACAATTGGAGTTCCTCGAATTGCATAATTACAAATTAAAACTAGAAATATTAGAAATGGAACGAAAATTAGATATCGAGCCTTCAGAACTGACGAAAACAATAAAACCTGTGTCTCAGGGAATTACAATTAAACGCGGCTATATTGAGGATAACTCAAATCAAATTTTATTAATTACGAACGACAATATAATTTCAAATGAAGATGGTATTCAAACGGTAGTGACATAGTGTAATATTTTTACGATTCCCTACGTAATATAATTTAGTCATGACTTTTTGTTAATATAAGCTTACTTTTACATTTAATTTAATATATATCCAATTTTGCCAATTTCTAAAATAACTGATTATTCTTTCGAGACTCCTCCGTTCGCTATTATCTTGGACGTTCATTTTTCAGTATTTTAGGGTTCGTTTTTCAGTAGTTTTCGTTATTCGAGACCTCTTCGTCCTCGTTTTCGGTTTCCCTAATAAAGTTACAGAAGGACACGACGCAATTTAAAATATAGCAAGCAATTCTGGGTTGAGCTCTTAAATAATTAAAGCAAGGAAACTTTTCTTTCAGAATTCCAATAGCATTTTCGATAACACGCCAAGTCGATTTATGAGCATTAAGAAATCTGATATTTGCTTCATCGTTGCCATCTATTACTATACGAGTAGAAGTAATTTGCCATTCCTTCAGAGGGTACGCAGAGTCGTCAAGGAGAACCCCTTATGCAATAGAGGTCTCCAGCCATTTTCAAATTGCTCATATAACTGACTGTTTCTTAAAACTCTACTATCATGGGTGCTTCCAGGCCAATTAGCATAGGAATACTTTATGTCAGGACCGCACACAACCAAACAGTTAATGGAATGATTTCCGTGTCGATCTACAAATACTTCTTCATGTTGATGTGGGGCATCAATTTATCAAGGTACCATCTAGACAGCCACAAATTAATGGCATTCCTTTCAATATATGAAACTTCTGTACTACCTACTGCATATTATTCTGCCATTTAACGTAGTTTTTAAAAATTACGTTATTGATGACTGCTATAACACTGTGGACTGCTTTGCATACACTGCCTTTTGTTATACCGTGCATGGCAGAAACAGCGTGGTATTGCGCTCCGGTTCCCAATCAATGTAGAGCTATTTGTAATTTGTTCGAATTTTTCAGCTTCAAGTCGAAACCTTTCATTAAATTCATAGATCGTCTCCAGATGAACGTAGTCAATTCTTGTTCTATATGTATCTGGTTCTATTATTCTAATATTTTCATCATCGCTTAAGTCAATTGACCACATTTTTAAAAGGACAATCAAATTTAAAAAATATAGCGAACGAAAATATAGAAGATGATTTTCTTCTCCATTCCTAATCGTTATATGGTAAGAATAAAAACTTGCGCAGATATCATATTTGTAAGCGGTTGTTTGGTCTTAAGATCGTACTGGGGTATTAAAATTAGCAGAACAAAAGTGGATACTGTAGTGCATCGTATAATCGATGGATTTTACTCATTAGATGCAATGTGTTATCATGGCTCTCAATTACAATATCCCGCTTAGAAAATTGCTGTCTAACTAACTTAAAAAAAACTAAGCAACTAAATTTGACGTAGGTTGATTACAATGTCCACTGTGGCCATTTGTAGACATTTTTTCAGCATTTATAACAGTTTTAAATGTTTTAGCTTAGCAAATACTCTGTCCAGGACTAGCTTTAACTCTCTTACGTATACATTATAAGTAAGTAGCATTTTTGTAATTGCCTTACCAAGCTAGGTTTTACATAAAGAAAGTTATTGCGTCTCAATTGAACTTTTCTATCGTACTCACCAAAAAATCATATCTGAAAGAATTCTGGTTCATTATGGGGTGGCGGAAGCAAACTTCCAACCAAATGATACAGCTGACCCTGCACTTTGAATGTATGCATTAAAATATCCTGTATTTTCTTTTGAGATCCAAATGAGGTCATTTGATAACAACTATTATAGTAACGTATGCCAGCCATGTGGTCATGGTTTGGTTGCAGGCTTTTTATCAAACACTAAAGAAAAAGATTTTGCAAAGATTCGAGTAGGACATTTCCTTAATCGCAACAAATTTCCACAGATTCATCCTTGTACTTGAGAATAACACCACTTAAATTCGATGTTCATCGGTCCTAAAACAACAGTATTATCACTATCCTATGATAATGTTACTATATATATATATATATATATATATATATATATATATATATATATATATATATATATATATATAGTCCAGAAAAGGCTTTAGAATTCTCGAGTTGTAGACGTCCTTCAACTCGCTGTCCTTCAAGATTTCGTTCATATCGTTACTGTGATACTCTGTACACTTCACGGTGTTTGCGCCGATATTTATTTGCAGCTGCAGCATGCTTATGTACTTCAGGGTAACCCTATTGATAATCAACGATAGCCTGCCCGGAGGGTTTTACTTTAGAGTGTTGTTTATTATAAAAAGCTGCATGTTTAAGATGTTTAGATGGTTCATTTTGATTATATTTTGTCCTGTTTTCTTAAGTTGCGATTTTCTGACCACATTGGAAACCCTAGCCCTGTGTTTCCTCGCCTAATTTTTTTGTAACTTATTTTCTCAAATTAATTTCATTTTGGAGTAACTCTTGAGTAAAGAATGTTGGAGATTCTATTCTACTATTCGTAGAAAAAATCTAATAAAATTGTAATTAATAAATATTTATAGTAGTAACATCTTCTTTTGTCCCATGATTATTGCCATGACGGTCATGGGTCATAACAGCATATTCATCCCAATTGTTCGTCACATGACGCACAATTTATTTACTAATATCTGTTTAGCTTTCTTGTGTGCCATACAACAAATAATTGTTAGAGAGCAAGAAAGCTAAACGGATTTCTTATGAAAGCGTACGGAAAAGGCATGCGCCACCCCTCACAATTGGTGCAATCGTAAGGTATTAATTTCCCATTGATGTTGACCAACTCTGCTCCTTCTTTTAAAAATAGACACATACAAATTTATAAATACAAGAAAACTGCGAAAAACAATACACACCATATTAAACTTCTAAGACAAACTACTATCTACTTAAATATCTATATTAAAACAAAAAGAAAACTATATTATTATACACAACACAGATATTTTTACAAATAAAACTAAAAACCAATATTGTTAACTAACAAATAAAATGCAAAGAAGCTTATTTAATTACTATAACAACAAATGAAAAACAAAATCAAAATAACTAAACCCCAAATATTTAAAAGAAACAGTGAAAATTAACTTCCAAACTAATTATACAGCAATTCCAAACATTCACTAAGTAGGTAATCTTAGAGATTTCAAAGGAATTTTCAAAAATCAAGGAACTAATAAAATTGAAATTTCGAATTATAGTCCGCTTTAATTTTATAATTCTTAGTATTTAACATCACAATAGAAATATCTTTTAGGTCACAGTGATACTGGTTTCCTTCCCTATACCTGCATGGCTGCTCGCACATAATAAAAAAATACGGTAAGGAGGCCTTCACCATTCTCATTTATACTTTCATCACCAAACGTTCCCAATATCCTTTCATAACCAGACATCTTCACCCTAACACTTTCATTAAAATCTCCTAACATAGGTGATATTATTACTTAATTAAATATTCATTTCCTTTATATTTCATCAACACTATCCTTAGCATGTCCCAAATCTGCTCTCAGTTATAAGTGAGCTTAGACATATCTCGGACGTTGGGGCCACTTTCATTCGTATCCAAAGCAGGCGTGGGCTTACACATTCATACTCATTCACACATTGATCCATTCTTTCCGAAAGAATGATATCCACTCCCTGGCATGCCCGCTCGGTTTCGTCTACACCAACCAGTTAGTAGTATACATGTCATGTGTAGTGGTATCCCTTTCTTTTCATCTCTTTTACACGTAACACATCTATTCCTTTATCGTGCATCATTTAGAATACCTCATCCATCTTATCATTCATTGCTCTACATACATTCAGCCTACCCAGATGGGCTTCAACAATTAACTTTTCACCCCTCCAGGAGACAGAACGTGATGGTTAGCGAACTTCGTTGCCGGTTTTCCTCCCGAAGATTCTTCCCACACCTGCCCCATTAAAGAAGCGCCGGGAAATCAGGTCCTTTCTTTGATTGTATGCCTCATGGTCTGAACTAGTGGGTGGTAGATTTTACACAGCTTCCTTACGGCGACGAGCGAAGTCTATTCTCTCGGCTTTTTCGCTAGCTAAGCACCACCTAGTGGAGACGTGTATGGTGGGCCTAGGTTTAGGTGGTCTGAGTCCCTAAATCCAAAAATACATATACTATGCAATATATATGCATAATTAACAAAATAGCAAAATAATTGCGTCCGTTTCCAGCCAATTCTTTCCGATTCATAGCAGTTAACTTGAGTAGTCATCCTATTCTTGGTCATTATAAAAGTGCACACGCATGTTGAAAGTCAGTGCTGACGCCGTGAGATATGCAGTCTTTTCAACTAATGACATGTCTCTCTCGAAGCGTATATCTAGTCGACACTATACGAAGACGACTGCGAGTAAAACGACAACCCCGCTCATAAAATCAGATTATGGTTGACACGGGCATTCTGCAGGCTGCGGTTCAAAGCATCTACCGTACGTTTGTGCGACATTCTGCACGATCAGCTTGCACAGAGAGTGCCCAGGTCGCTAGTCTTGCAGATTTTTTTTGCTTGATTTTATTGCATGTTTAAGTGACAATTTAAATATCGAATAGACTGTCCATTGAACGTCTAGCAACTTTAAGGTTATATTTGGTTCGAATTTCATAGATGATTAAATCATTACGCGGACCTTTATAATACACTTTACACTTTAATTTAATCACCCTTATTAAAATTATTATTTATTTACCTGTCAATTCAATGAGCTAACAGCGTTAACCATTTTTGTAAGGACAAGGATCCCATGCGCAATTTTATTAGTGGTTCTTTATCAGCTATGCTACAGATTTATGTTTTAAGAACCCTCTTACATTTCGGCGTTACGCAAATTTAGGTATTTTACGCTCCAAGCGGGCAATGACCTACGCGAGCGATAAATTATTTCCTATCTATATTCACTCGCTCGCACTGTGACACTGTAGTACTGTGAGTATATCGACTAAACGATCTTGGACTTCCATTATACAAGTTTTCTTAGGATGGAGTTCAGTGGATGGAAAATTTTTGGTATGCAATTTTTATGTTATATAATTAATTTATTATAATCTATTTGATATATTTTTAATTATTTATAAACTTTAGTAACAATAATAATAAATAATAAACACTCACGCCTGTCACCCAGAGGGGTAGGTAGAGACTACAGACTTCCATTTGTGAGTGCAGGGCCCCATTTACTCTATTTCCCGCATTCACTCGTCGTTCTATATCCTTATCATATCTCCCATCCCTGCTAAATATGCAGCCCAAATATACAAACTCATCTACTTGCTCGATCAATTCCCCTTCTATTCTTATTTCACAAATCGTTTTACTTCCTTCTCTTTCAAAAACCATAAGTTCACTTTCATACCCCTTTCTTTTAATGATCTGTTCATTAATGTAACCATCATTTGCAACTCGGCCGCCGACGACGCAAGGCTAACTTGATCATCGGCGTACAAAAGGCATTTGACGGTTAACTCACCCATACTTAATCCGCATTCTTCAACTTTCAAATTTTGCAAACAACTGTCCATACATAGGTTGAACAGCCACGGGGAAGCCACACAGCCCTGTCTGACACCTTTATGGATGTCAAACCAATCCGAGTAGACCCCGTTGATCCTAACACAAGCACTAGAGTCTCTATAAAGAGACTCCAATGCCTGTATGAAGCCAGCGCTCAACCCAAATGAGTTCAGTGTTTGCCATAGCACATCCCTATCCACTCGAACTTTAGTGTTGAAATAAGTACACATTAATATTCTAATTGTTTCACAGTAATCGATTGTTAACCGATTTTGGTTAATAATCGATTATATCTAGTAACGGTAGCATAGTGGTATAAATAAATAGTATGGTTGCAACCTGTTTTAATAAATAAAATACCCAACTGTAACTAATATTTTTTTAATAGGTACTTACAGTCAAATACCATATTTTTATTATAAAAATATTTGCTACAACGGTATTAACAGCTTATCTCGAGTCAACAATTTCAAACAGTACACACTTTTTATAAAACGCTTCCAACTTGGGTGACATATTCAAAATCCGAAATTTGTCATCTTTGTAGATTTTTATCACACACAGATGGTGCTATTGCTTATAGTTCACTGCCAAGCCCTATGTCTTCAAGGAATGGGAGTTGCTTAGCCTTTAGCAATTTCACTTCTTCTGGGTGGAATTTGCTTATACTTCATAGAGACCTTCTATAGTGCTTTTGTATCATAGACCTTATTATTATAAATATTTAACGACCTTTAGTATGTGTCTCCGTCAACTCCCCCATATAAGCCATCTTTACACGAACACCCTCCATAACTTCATAATTTTTTAGAACACGCTCCATGACTTTGGCAATTTTTAACCAATTTTACAAATATTTTATAAATGTTATTTATCCTTATTTTTATAATATTTTCGACTTGTATCGCTATTATTTATCACATTTTGAATTTTTTAATAAAGTTTTTAATGAATTTATTAATTTTGAAAGACAATAATTTACTTAATAATGTGGTTAATTTTAATTTAATTATTATTAAATTACTCTTTAATTTACTATAATACTTAATGCCTGGAATGTATTTATTTTAAGTTTATGCTTATAAATGCATTATTATTGTTTTGTATATTTTTTTAAGAATATTTTTGACGGTTTTATATAGAAATTTATTACTAATTATTTATATTTATAATGGGCCGTCACAGTATGTAACGAAATAAAATATGTACTAAGTATATATACTATAATTTAAATATACACATGGTCCAGTCCAGCTCCCGATTTTTTAAGCCCTCAAATTTTTTAACTCTTGATTGTATGTTGATCTCAGGTTTTTTATTTTGTTCTTTGCCACTTGAACACCAAAGTTGTTTTGCTGGTTTTTGTAATCGAAAAATGAAAAATTCCATGACCATTCGTGTAGTGTGTAACACTGATTGAATTTTATTCCACTTGTTTTTATCCATTTTCAAAAGTAAAAATAACTTTTAAGCACAATTAACGTAAAATTTAAGGCAAAGGAAAATAATTATGTATTAAAAGAAAATATTGCAGCATTAATTTTGAAATAAATATATGATAAAGTTAAAGATTCAGCAGGGATGGGAAATATGATAAGGATATAGAACTACGATGGAATGCAGGAATTAAAGTAAATGGGGCTCTACACTCTATTGTGAAAAGTCACAATGTATCAAAAAAGGCACGTATGGCAATTCACAATGTTGTGTTGGTCCCTACTTTAACGTATGGTAGTGAAAGTTGGGTGTGGCAGAAGAAGCACGAGAGTGGAATAAATGCAGTAGAAATGCGGTCGTTAAGGAGCATGTTTCGGCTAAATCTGAGTGACAGGGTGAGAAACGGTGTGATAAAAGAAGTGTGGTTTGCAACATGATGAGTGTGAGTTACCAGGATTAAGAAAGGAATGCTTCGGTGGTTTGGTCATGTAGAAAGAATGAATGAGGGAAGACTGACAAAGCAAATATATGTTGCAGAAGTAAACGGAAGAGCCGGAAAGGGACGTCCTAGGCTAAAGTTTGTCGAACAAATTGGCGATATATTAAAAATGGGCCAAATGTATGCGTCAGGATCGTGCTAAATGCAAGTCTGTAGTCTCTGCCTACCCCTCTGGGTGACAGGCGTGAGTGTTCATGTATGTATATTTTAGACTTCCTTACATTAAAAGTCTAAGAAGGGTCTTTTTAAGGAGTTTGTCTGTCTGTTTATCAACATATTGTGTAATGGCTATTTTCTTCGTGATAAGTGACTACTGTTATTACCCTTGAAATAGTAGAATTTATTTGCCGTTACTTGAGTATTTTGTAGTAAAAAACGTGTTTTCTTAATAATATGAGTTGATATTATTTAAAATGTTTAAAAAGTAATTTTTGATGTTTTATTAGTGCATAATCTACTACGTTAGGTTCTAAATTGGAGTCATACACGCTATATTCTTATAAGGATAAAGGAAAAACAACATTATATTATATTACTTTTTGAGATAGAAATGTAGTGTAGTTTATAAAATAAAATTAGGCAAATAACGTAAATTATTAAATAACTCAGCTGTAAATCAATCGAAGGTAATTTTTTTACGTTGCAAGCACAGCTACTTTACGAACTAAGAGACAAAAAGGCTGGCACTAGTGGTGGGGATTATAATCGGGGCATCCGTATCGTTCTGATCTAAACGAATACTGTCTCCTATGTAAAATATGAAAATTAATTACAATTAAATACAGTATTATTATCTTAAACATAATCTTTATCAAAAAAATTGAGAACAACTTATATTATCTTAGATTTCAGCAGATTAAAATGGCTTAAGAAATTGGTTGAAATCTGTACATTTTTTCACAGGTTATATTTCGCCATTTATTAATGTGGTCGTAATGTTCCCATTCACGGATGGCATTGTATAGGTTTGATCCAGGACTAGCCGATGAATTTAAATCTTTAGCGCCAAGTACAGAATAGTCCTTGTCCAGGAAACCACGTTTAACACCTTCTTCAAGGAGCATTTTAGCTCTCTTGATTTGTAGTTCCGTTACGCGAGAATGCTTTGTCAGTTCTTCACGGTAGTCCCCTGTTGATAAGAAAAAAATTAGATTATAATTTCATATGCAACATGTCTGCTTTGTTCTACTTGCTTTGTTTATAGATTGCCTTAAAACACGGCCTGTAGGCACTAGGTAGATTTTTTTAAAAACTTTTTGTATAAAAGGAAATGCGGCGGGTCAGTAGACATACATGTTACTTGTTATAGCTCTAGTCAAGTTCAAAGATCCAGAAATTATTTAAATGAGGAAGTAAGTAACTCCTTTTTATTTTTTTGATTTATTAATGTTATTTTGTTGCGTCTTTATAGCAATCTTCTAGGGGTACAGAAAAAGATTTTAAAACTAGAGCTGAAAATGAGATTTGGATTAGAAAATGACGGGGACGGAGCGACGACTTCAATAGACGTAACTAATCCAACTAAATGTTTTTGCTCAACGTGCCTCTCGCAATTCCATGATCGTAAATTTATAAACCGGTATATACCTTTGCGATCACTGAGCCATCACTAAAAAGTTGTGACTTTGTGAATCATGATGAAGTCGATCTTAACCTTGACCAGGCCATTTTCACTAACATCTCTGTCACTCTCTCGCATCTTACGACACTCATGGGAACTATGGGGGTAGTGGATAATATCTTATGCCACGACAATACGGTAAGGTTGTTGATATATTGTCTAAGAAAAAATTCTGCGACAAAAGAAGATTGCAGGTCTCGCATATTGCAAAAGGGATATTAGCAAAATAATTAACAAAGTTGTTGGACATTTGTAATGTATGTATCAGTTACTGTGTTGTTTCCTTTAAGGCCAAAATCAACATGATTTAATAGCTTTTAATCTGTTTCTTTCTTATTAATTAGTTTTCGAGCAGAATATTCAAATTTAAAACAGTGTATAATTTTACCCGTAAAACCAATGCCCAAAGAGCAACGATTATAAGTGAAGGTATGCGCTCCTTCTATTCCCCATCCTCGTCCCTCGTACACTCGTCCATCGTTACCAATTATGAAGTTGTAGCTGAAATAAATTATAAAATTTTACTTTTACGGTATTCCACTTGATATAGATATTTAAAAAATATAAATAGTACGCTCAGATTATAAATATAACTTAAAAGTTTATTAGCAGTTATGGCTCAGTTTTTTTTTACATAGAATAAATACATATAATATGTGGTTGCTTAGAGTTTTGTCCTTCAACTTATATTTGAATTATAGTAAGGGTTAATTTTGGTAATACGAATAGGAATGGGCTTTTTTTTAACAAATTACCCAGGTATTAGAATTTCCAGTCATAATCTTTCAAAACTGGGTTAACTAGTTTGCCCATCAAAAGGCAGATTGCCCATTCTTTTCTTGTAATTATCAAGGAACTATTGTATGTCAGAAATATATTTATTATTAATTATTATTTTAGTTTAGTATTATTTTAACAACGTTGTTGATTTCAATAATTATAAATAATTATTTTCCTTTTATCTCAGGGGTGATCTGGTCAAAACCTGATAATTAGAAAATCAAACTTTTTTAAATTTGCAAAGCCAATTGGCACAAGTTCGGCTAATTCTTTACGATTTCTATGAGTATATTTTTGGTTCTTTGAAATAGGCTTTAGCTTTTGTAAAACTTTGTTTATAATGAATCAATAAAATTCATACTCCACAATGTCAATATTTAAGTCTAGACCATACACAAGTTGCGTGATTATTTTTTTATAGGAGAAATGGGACAAACGAGCACACAGTCCACCTGATGTTAAGTAGTTGCTGTTACCCATAGACATCTACAGCTATGCTCGATTACGAATCAAAATACAGATGCGTTGTCACCCGCGAGGACTAAAATAGAATGCCTCGTTTCCAGTAAAATGGTGTCCGGTTCTCTACACTTACCATACGAAACACAGTAGCGTTAAGCTGCTATTTTACGCTGGTATTCTGTTAGAGCGTGGTTCCTCCCCGGTCGAGCCAACCCATTCGTACTACAACTATACCACTAATATAGCTGCAGTATGGCTCTACTAGGTAAACGTTGAGTTTAAGTTAAAATTCGAAACTGTCTCTTAATACTGGCTTTAGGTTAAGAACTTAGTGGAGTTCGTTATATGGAGCATGTGGTATGGTGTCATGATACTATATAACTTAATTAACACTTTACATATGAAATTGCCGTTATGAAGTACTCGCCATTTAAAATCAAAATAATTTTTGTTTGGCTCAGAATTCTAATATTAAATTAATTTTATTTTTATTTTATTTTATAAAACATGGAACTCTTTTTGCAAAATTGATCATTTGTTTATTGATAAGCGTTCTGTTTTGATTCATTTTCGTCATCATGGATACGTAAAAAATTCAAATTTTATGGAATATGAGTATCATCGTAGCAGCAACGTGGCACAAGCGACACGTAACATCAACGTTTTCGTAGCGAAAACTAGAAACGAACGCAACACCTGTTATTGGTTTGCCCGCTTCCTTACAATGTACTACAATGACGAATTAAAGGCAATTGTGGAAGGTGACACAATCCACGGCTGAATTAGCAGCAGCTTTCAATGTTATCATCTAAACATATAGTGGGGGGGATAGGATGCGGTCTTTCTTTGCATCCTACTTTTGGGAGCGGATATGCTTCTCGCCGGACGATCCCAACGTTGTTGCTGATTCTGTCGCTGATATGGTACTTCAGGGTATGGAACTTTTTATTCCTTCCTGGCTTCCTTGGCTCGAATCGTTGACGACCGAGTGCTTTTCGATCGGCACGATTCACTGGCGCTGCGAAGAGATGTTGCATCTTTTTGCATTGTCTTTCTTATACCACGGGGAGTGCTCTGAGGAATTGTTCCAATTAATCCCAGCCGCCAAATTTCTTGAACGCACTACGCGGATAACCTCTCGATACCATCCACGCCATCTGGATGCTTAGCGTTCCACCACCATACGTTTCACATGAAGTTTTCTTCCGCGTACGACCTCTCTGTGGAATAGTTTACCACCGGCGATTTTTCCGTACCAAATCGATCTAGGGACTTTCAAGAAAAGAGCTTACTCCTTCCTAAAGGGTCGGCAACGCACCTGCAACTCTCCTGGTGTTGTGGTTGTTCATGGGCGGCATACCGTGTAACCGTATGCTCGTCTGCTTCCTCTTCCATAAAAAAAAATAATATTGGTCCATTTGTGGAACTGAACATAACGATGGAGAAGCTCGCACGTCTCCAACCAGCTTTTGTCAATCGCTCGTTCCCGCAGCAACTGCACGACAACGTGTGACCTCATACTGCACAACAGACGGTCTCCAAGCTACAAGAGCTGGGGTTAGAAGCTCTCAGCCATTTGTTATACATTATACTCGTCGGACCTTACACCTACATACCTCTAATTTTTTTCAGAATTTGGATAACCTTTTGGCGGGAAAAATTCAATATCCGAGAGGCAATACAAAATGCCTTTGAAGAATTTGTTGCCACCCGTCCAGATTTCCGATTTCTTCAAACAGTAAACTGCCACTGTGTCGGCAAAGATATATCGATTGCATGGGTTTACTATTACTTATTTCATAAAAACGGCTATTTCATACGTAAAAACCTATTAAAGTTCGGCCATTAAACGCTGACCACGAATTAATTTTTAAACTTTTAATAGGCCTCAGAACAATAACTGCTTGAGTTATTGTTCTGAGTAATATGTCAATATTTTAGAACTGTCAAAATCGTCACATTGACGTTTCGTACTTGAGTCATCTTGTGTATACGTTCATCTTATTTTCGTTGATCATTCATTTCACCTATTAGGTTAGTTTTTCAATTTATTTTAAAACATCTTGATACTTCTCGACTATTCATAAAAGAAAAAACGCATTATTTTTCACGGTGTATCTACTTATTTACTTAAAATTGTGGAAACGGTAATCAAATTGAATACTCTCGAAAAAATGGCATGTCAACTTGTGAAACACATTATTTAGAAAATGTATTATCTTTAATAACAGTTCCTATTTCTTATTAATTCAGAAATTATAGATAGAGCTACGCTGCAGCTATATTAGTTGTTGTACGAATGGGTCGGCTCGACTGGGGCAGGACCACGCTCTCCCAGAGTACAAGCGTAAATGGCAGCTGAACTGTTTTGTATGGTAAGTGTTGAGAACCAGAGACCCTTTTTACTGGAAGCGAGGTATTCCATCTTAGTCCAAGGGTGACAACGCATCTGCATTTTCATTCTTAATTGAGGATAAATGTAGACATCTATGGGCCAGAGAAACCACTTCCCATCACGTGGACCGTGTGCTCGTTTGTCCTCCTTTTTCTATAAAAAAGAATAATAACATGTGTATGGAAGGCTAAATAAATAATATGCTTTCCTTATACTCTATTTATTATGGTTTTTGAATTTTATTACTCAGTGTAGCGACCAAAGAATTAATTAATTAGTATATTATACTGTAACATAATTCATTGTATTTGTTCTCTTCAGATGTAAGTGTGAAGACTCTAAGAAGAATTAAAATTGAAGGGTCTAAAAATTAAGGACAGTGAAATACGCTGGGGAAAAATTATCCACATTCAGTAACAGTTTCCAATTAGGATAATTTTGACATTTCGGCAGTAAGAAATAAAATTAACGAATTTTATTGAGTGAAAAAACAACTCCCAACATTGAGGAGCCCGCACAAATAGCTGAAGGAAACAATTGAATTAATGTAATGTTGCAAAACCCTTAGAAAAAATTTACACAAGAATGTGTTTGACTTCCAAAACAATAAAATTAAACGTGCTTTACTTACAGAAAAATATGATATTGCGGCATAGTTACACAGAATATTAAGAACAATACATCAAAAGAGACTAGAAGGTAAATAGATTATTTACCTTGATGAAACATATGTACATTAGAACTATAAAGTAAAAAAATTGTGGCGAGGACCTTCAACAAGTGGTGTCACCACAAAAATACATATCATTATTCTTGCAGGATCGGAGGAAGGGTTTGTGCCAGGTGCATTATTGGTATTCAGTACAAAATCCAAATCAGCTGACTACCATGTTGATATGAATCCTACCAAATTTATAAAATGGTTTGAAGAAATGTCGATACCATATCTCACTAAATAGAGTGTATTTGTGATTTTCAATGCAAGTTATCATGTGAAACCACTGAATAAATCCCTATGTGTTCTCCGAATATGACTTCGGAGAGTACTATTCATTTTGAAGAATATAACACCAAATCGAATTAATGTGTTTGGTGAAAGATAATAAACCTGCAGCTGTTTACAAAACAGAACTTCGAAAAAAATACAGTCATATCCACAAACAAGAAATTTTGTTACTGCCACCATATCATTGCGGCCCCAATGAAATCGAGCTTGAATGGATTCGGCGGAGAGAAAAGGAGTAAGCAAAAATATGTAAATACGAGGGTTCAAAATGCAAAATCAAAAAAATAATGATTTCTATCCATAACTGCTGATGACTAGAGGGAGTACACTGAGTTTATATTGAACAGCAGTACAAATTAAGGCACCGCCTTGTTGAAAACGAACTTGAACCATTCATAATACATGTTGGGAGCAGTAGCAATAGCAGCGAAGTAAGCACTGAAGTTGATTTAATATTATCAGATGTCTTGGAATCCGCTTTCGACTATGATTCCAAACCCCTATGTTTTGTGTTCAATTTATTGTGTCACCACATCAGTGCTCTCGATTTCATACAATAAACTTTTAGTAATAACTTTTTCTCTAATTCAACCTTTTCGATATAATGCGGTGCCAGGAAAGTTGAGCTGTAAACATCAATGCACGCACAAGTTAAAAATGCCACAGGGGTAATAAGGTTATAATGGTCGTCGTATATAAATATGAAATACTGACGTAAATATCGCATATTATGTCTTGAATAATAAATAGTAGCAACTCCGTTGCAGCGTATAGCCAAGATTAACAGCTCTTGATTTTTTAAAATTCCCGCTTTTTTTTTCTTAGACAGCTTTCGTTGGTCAGACTAATAAACACACACTGTTGTATTATTGTACAACATTAGTTAAAAGATTATACATATAATATGTTTAATTTCAGTAAGCATTGGGTGATCAGTTGCTATAACAGAGAAAACACGTGGTATCTTCTTAATTAGCCAATAAATTGTTATTATGTAAAGAACGTAAGGATATTGTGAGACTCACTGTTTTTTTTTTATAGAAGAGGGGGCAAACGAGCATGCGGCTCACCTGATGTTAAGTGACTACCGCCGCCCATGATCATTCAACAGAGAGGTTGTACGCGAAAGAAAACTCCTTTTGAAACGTACTGTGGTCGACCGCCAAGCATTCAGATGGTGTGGATGGTATCGAGACGTTTGCCGCGTAGTGCGTTCACGAAATTTGGCGGCTGGGATTAATCTGAACTTCCTCAGAGCACTCTCCATGGTATATGCGAAACAAAATGCAAAGAGATGCAACATCTCTTCGCAGTGCCAGTGAATCGAGCCGATCGGAAAGCACTTGGTCGTCGACGATTCGAGCCGCTCTGCGCTGTATGCGGTCAAGTGGAAGGAGCTGGTACTGGGGAGCCCCAGCCCAGAGATGGGAACAGTATTCCATGTGCGGCCGAACCTGCGCCTTGTAAAGTTGCAGGCGGTGTGCCGGCATGAAATACTGTCCCGCTCTGCTGAGCACGCCAAGCTTTTTGGAGGCCAATTTGGCCTTCTCTTCCAAGTGACCACGAAACTGCACGTCGCTCGATATGTCAACGTCGAAGATTCCGATACTGGCTGAGGCAACATGGGGAGTGCCTTGAAACTGAGGAGGTACGACAAAGGGGTTCTTTTTAGCGGTTAACGCGCAAACATGTGTCTTCTGGGGGTTAAATTGGACTAGATTTAGTCGCCCCCAATCCGAGACTCTGTTCAGCAAAGACTCAACTTCAGACACAAGTTTGTCCCGGCACTCGGAGATACTCAGTAGAGCGAGAGGAGTAACACCAGCGCTATAAAAAAGAAGTATAATTCCGCCTCTAGGTCCTTCAAAAGAGTCGTTGCCAAGGCAAAGTCAGAGCACATAGGCAGAATTGGCGAGAAACTAGTTCGCCTTCCTTCTGGAACCCGTGCATTCTGGTCTCTCGCCAAGGCTGTCCAGGGGAATTTCTGTCAGCCATCTCTTCCATCTCTGCACAGGGAGGACGACTCACTGGCCCATACCGCAAAGGAGAAAGCCGATCTTCTAGGCTCTTTTTTGCGTCCAACTCAACTCTCGATGACGGGGGGAGTACGCCGCCGACCATCCCGCAGTGTGAGTGCTCCATGCCGGAAGTGCAGTTCACACAGCACTCGGTTCGCAAAGCACTCCTCTCCCTGGACATTCACAAGTCGAGTGGGCCTGACGGAATCCCCCCAATTGTGCTGAGAACGTGTGCTCCAGAGTTGGCACCGGTTTTAATGCGTCTTTTCCGGTACTCGTACTCCCTAGGTGCAGTCCCAAAATCATGGAAGACGGCTTTTGTGCACCCAATCCCTAAAAAAGACGACCGCTCAGACCCGTCCAACTACCGGCCTATCGCCATCACCTCCTTGTTCTCCAAAACAATGGAGTCTATTGTAAACTGCCAGCTCATGAGGTACCTTGAGAATCACCAGCTGATAAGTTTCCGCCAATACGGTTTTCGCCGTGGTCTGTCAGCTGGTGATCTTCTGGAACTCACAGATGGGCGGAGGCAGTAGAGTCCAAGGGGGAGGCATTGGCCGTTAGTTTGGACATTGCGTAGGCCTTCGATCGGGTTTGGCACAAAGCGCTTCTTTCGAAGCTCCCTTCCTATGTGATTCCCGTGAAATTGTGCGATTGGATCACCAGCTTTCTTGCAGATCGGAGCATCAAGGTCGTTGTAGACGGTGCAAGCTCCGATTGCAAGCCTATTAATGCTGGTGTTCCACAAGGCCGCGTGCTATCGCCAACGCTGTTTCTTCTGCATATTAATGTAATAATAATAATAATAAATAAAACCCGTAACATTCATTGCTATGCAGATGACAGCACTGGTGATGCTATTTACACCGGCCGAGGCAATATTTCTCGGGAAAACGTCTCCGAGTGCCGGGACGCTGATGCGTCAGCTCAGGCTCGGTAGCACTCCTGCTTATAGCATGATGCTATTTTACAGGAGCGACCAAACCATGGCTGAGATTTGCCTCCAATGGGCACCACAGAGGAAGGAATAAAAAGTTCCATACCCTGAAGTACCACACCGGCGATAGACAACGTTGGAATCGTACGGCGAGAAGCAAACCCGCCCCCAATTGGGCCTCCAGCCACTGTGAGCTTCATAATATCAAATAATACATAAATGAAAATAACCCCTGGGAATGAGGTGATTGCTACCATGCTAGTTCTAGAAAAATTCATTTAAAAATGTTAGGGACAAAATTATTGTAAAGTGAAATATATTTAAAAAAAGCCTCGCTAGGTTTATTGCTGGATCTTCTTAGGTCAGAGGTATTTTACGGACCAGTAGTAAATTAAAAATGACTTTCAATAAGTATTATGCAGTAATTTTATTTAATTAAAAAAATCATTTATTCAATCTCATTGTAATCTAGACACCCACATTTTGTGTATGATTATTTTGAAAAAAAAAATATGGAGGTGCTTAACTTAAGCTTGATAAACAGAATAAATCTGTTGTCATATATAGGGACGTTAATATCGATCTCCTTGAAATTTCTTCTATGGTTAGATCATTGCTTAAATCCTTCGATCAACAATACCAACTAGATGTCGGTTCGGTGCAAGAAATCCATCTCGGTAAAATAAGAGCGGACATGAGACGTGAGCTCTTGCACGTGAGAGTGTAACTCGCAAGGCAATAACGGGAAAAAGAACTTTATTTGTTATAATTTAAGGTTGATTTCGCACTAAATGTTTTTAATTTATGTTCTTTCATAGTTTATATTCATGTGGACAGTATTTAGCTATGATTTTGTACGTGACACGTTATCTAGTTGGTATTGTTGATCGAAGCTTAAATCATACAACCCATTGCAGGACCTAGTGCAATTTTTAGAGATAACATTTTTCTGAAGTTGAGCCGTAGTTAAATTAATTCTTAAAAAATTAAGTTCTGGTCAATGTGGACAGTTAGCCTCATTACTATACATGCCCAAAAAACAAAAGGTTACAGAAGTTGTACTTTTTGCAATAAATGAACTGTGGTTAGAGATATTTAGCATTAATATAGTAAAAAACAATACTGACAATTTATATGGATTGTTATTCAAACTTATAAGTATTGAATTTAGTAATATATTTCTCTGCCTAAATATTTAGTAGTAGACAAAAGTTATATAACCTTTACAATGAAAGATCATATAATCATAGTGTTTATTTAGAGAGTATGTAAAAACATGTTCCAAAATATTTAAAAGGGTGTGTTTCACATGGCCATGTCTTTACATTTAAGAAACAAAATTAAAAATGCTTCCAACAAAAATAAAATGACTTGTACACAACTCAAATTTAGAATTAAATTATAACGATAATAAATTATCTATTCGTTAAACAGATGTCAGATCAATATATTGCAACAGTTTTTGAACCTTTACTAAACTTTACCTTTACCTTTTTTTGACTATAAAATTACCGAATTACTCCCCTACTGTCGTCGAGTCAAACGAAATGTAAATTCCTTTAAAATATAATTAATATTTGATAAAATATTATCAGGAGATATTGTAAATCGAAGCCAGTTACAAAATTGGCTCTTGGAAAAATCACTCAGCAAGCAAAACTCTTGGAAATCTCATGGCCGTAGGTGTTACGGCTGTGGGGAAACGGGCCATCTTCGATCCAGCTGCCCTAAGCGAACCCTAGAAAGGGAAGGTGAACGATGTCAGAGGGGAAGTGCGGCTAACATCACCGCCCAGCAGCAGCCGGGATACGACTATCAGACATCAGCGTTTATCGTGAGACATTAATCAGAAAGCTGCACAATTATGGTGCAAAAACATAGCACTTTAATTTATTAGATCATATTATCTAAATAATAGAAGGCAAACAGTTGTTACTAATAGGAGCAGTTCTCCCAAATCGGCAATATCTATAGGTGTTTTTCAGGGCACAATTCTTCTTCTTGTTCTTAGTTTATATTAATGAATAATGACCATGATATAATTTCATAACATGGATGTTTCCTACCTCCTCTCAACATATTTTCGAAAATTTAATATTAAAAGAAAAAATAGTTTAGAAATAGTGATGTACATTCTATAAATACTCGTATTAGGAACAAACATACGTTAGTTATACCAGTTACTCGACATTGAAATTGTAATCTGTTGTAAATCTGTGAAAGAATAATAATACCTATCTGTGAATCTGTGATATTATTATCTCACCAAACATAAATTTTCATTGAATAATAATATCTACCAGTGAAATTATAATCTGTTGAAAATCTGTGAAAGAATAATAATACCTGTCTGTGAATCTATGGTATTATCTCACCAAGCTTAAATTTTCATTGAAATAATCCTATACCTTTAAACGAGCAATTCTTATATATATATATATATATATATATATATATAAAAAACTGCTACAATATAAGAAGGTAAATTTCGACATATCACTAACGATCGTTATAGTTCAGGTGGGATGTCGGTCGGGCGTGATATCGGAGTTCCGAGGTTCGCGTCCTGTCTCTGTTCTAGCTTTTTTCCCTTTCTTTTCAAGTTCCCTTCTTTTGTGAGAAAATCTATTATTTCACTCCCTTTTTTTAGTAATTTTTAAAAATACAAACATTTTAATAAAACTAATTGCAATCATGATTTTTTATTCAAATAATCAGTTCAGTTTTTCTATTCTGTCAATAAGATCAAAAAATATTATTTAAGTTTCATCAGTATGTAATTTATAAATGTAATTTCAAAAAAAAAACCGAGCAAAGCTCAGTCATCTGGGTACTAATACTAATCTATAAAATTGTAATCTGTTGTTGTTATTAAAATTGTAATCGTTTGTTTCACGTTTGGTGATGAAAGTATAAATGAGAATGGTGAAAGTCTCCTCACCATATGTATGGAAAAGAATCTTTTTGTGACGAACACTTGCTTTCGCCACAAGAGGATTCATATGTACACTTGGGAAAGAGGTGATGATAGAAGCATGGTAAATTTCATAATTGTGGATGAATGATTGAGGGGCGCAGTGGTGGATACAAGGGTTTACCGGGGTTCTAACGTAGGAACGGATCATTATTTGGTTTTTTGCCGAATTAATGGTCTATTCAGGCGTTGGCGCCATCGGTCATCTGTATCTACCACTGCGTTACAGCGTATTAGAACAGAAAGGTTGCAAGATGAAGGTGAGAGAAACAAGTTCAAATGTAGACTGAAAGAAAATATAAGTGGTTTGGATGAGTTATGTATGAAGGAGTTAGACTTGGAGAATGTATGGCAAAATGTAAAGAAAGATTTAGTGCATGCAGCTACCGAAGTATGTGGTGTTAGTAAGAGAAAGAATGAAAGGAAAAATAATACGTTATGGTGGGATGATGAGAAACGTATGGAAGTTGAAGCAAAGAAGAGAGCATGGCTAGATTTACTAGCAACAAAGGCTGGTAATTCTAGCGGTACGAATGATGATATTGAAAGAAAAAAGGCAGTCTTTAGACATCTTAATAAGAGAGTAAAAGAAGTAGTTGAAAGAAAAAGCAAGAAAGAACGGATAAGAATGATAGAAGAATATCGGATAACTTCCAGGCAAATATTAAAATGTTCTGGAAACTGGTAAGAACTGCCAGGGGACATTCAAAACAGCCTATGATGAATGGTTATATTCTGAATGATGAAGTTTTGAGTTTAAAGAGATGGAAGGAATATTTTGAAAGCGTGTTTATGAGTGAGGAGACAACATGTGTACTAAGTGAAGTAGAAAATCCGAAAGAAGAGGATAGAGGTAGCGAGATAAGTATAGATGAAATAATGAAAGCAATGAAAAGCATGAAAGCGGGTAAGGCGCCCGGATATGATAGAGTTTCACTCGAAATGCTAAGGGCTGGAGAGGAAGTGATGGCAGGCCTGCTGCACACCTTGCTTAATTTATGCTGGGAACTGAAGCGGGTACCGGTAGACTGGTGCAAAGCCATGATAGTCCCAGTATATAAAGGAAAAGGGTCGCAGCAGTACTGTAAAAACTACCGTGGCATCAGCCTTCTTAGCATTGTGGGAAAACTGTACGCTAAGGTACTGATTGAAAGAGTCATGAAAGAAACTGATGGAAAAATTTGGGATGTGCAAGCGGGATTTAGAAAGGGATCGCGGAGAAGTTTCTGGCCAAAAACCAAAAGGTTTTTTGTGCGTTCATGGACTTGGAAAAGGCCTATGACAGAGTGGATATGGATTTGCTATGGCAAACACTGAACTCATTTGGGTTGAGCGCTGGCTTGATACAGGCATTGGAGTCTCTTTATAGGGACTCTAGTGCTTGTGTTAGGATCAACGGGGTCTACTCGGATTGGTTTGATATCCATAAAGGTGTCAGACAGGGCTGTGTGGCTTTTTATGTACAGTTGTTTGCAAAATTTGAAAGTTGAAGAATGCGGATTAAGAATGGGTGAGTTAACCATCAAGTGCCTTTTGTACGCCGATGATCAAGTCATTCTTGTGTCGTCGGCGGCCGAGTTGCAAATGATGGTTACATTAATGAATGGATCATTAAAAGAAAGGGGTATGAAAGTGAACGCAAGTAAGACGAAGGTTATGGTTTTTGAAAGGAAAGAAAGTAAAACGATTTGTGAAATAAGAATAGAAGGGGAGTTGATCAAGCAAGTAGATGAGTTTGTATATTTGGGCTGCGTATTTAGCAGGGATGGGAGATATAATAAGGATATATAACGACGAGTGAATGCGGGAAATAGAGTAAATGGGGCCTTGCACTCTATTGTGAAGAGTCAAAATGTGTCGAAAAAGGCACGTATGGCAATTCACAATGCTGTGTTGGTCCCTACTATAACGTATGGTAGTGAAAGTTGGGTGTGGCAGAAGAAGCACGAGAGTAGAATAAACGCAGTAGAAATGCGGTCGTTAAGGAGTATGTTAGGGCTGAATCTGAATGACAGGGTAAGAAATTGTGTAATAAGAGAAGAGTGTGGTTTGCAAGATGATGTTGTGACCAGGATTAAGAAAGGAATGCTTCGGTGGTTTGGTCATGTGGAAAGAATGAATGAGGAAAGAGTGACAAAGAAAATTTATGTTGCAGAAGTGAATGGCAGAGTCGGAAAGCGACGCGCTAGGCGAAAATTTATCGACCAAGTTGGCGATTTATTGGAAACGGACCAAATCAGGAGTACCATTAACCGACGAGCATGTATGCGTAGGTGTATGGATGTGAAGGAGGTGAGAGAAGTGTGTCAGGATCACGCCAAATGGAAATCTGTAGTCTCTGCCTACCCCTCTGGGTGACAGGCGTGAGTGTTTATGTTATGTAATCTGTTGTAAATCTGTGAAAGAATAATAATACCTATCTGTGAATCTGTGGTATTATTATCTCACCAAACATAAATTTTCGTTGAGATAATAATACCAATCTATAAAATAGTAATCTGTTGTAAATCTGTGAAAGAAGAATATAAATATTAATTCACCTATCTGTGAATCTGTGGTATTATTATCTCACCAAACATAAATTTTCATTGAGATAATAATACATATCTATAAATGAAATGGACTCAGAAGTACTTACGGAATATCATAGTTGTAGTACTTTATAAACCAAGACTGCATATTGCGTAATTCTGCCGCACAAAGAACGAACCGCGAGCATTCAGGACTGACGGTGTGCTGGATTATGACTAGTCTCACAGGATCAAAGCGCTCGGTTGTGGAGCTGCTAGTAAAATTTTGCGCCAACCACATCTCACGTGATATGTTCCATTCGTGTGGAGCTTTGCGGAAATAGAAATAGAAAAAACATGAATTGAATATGTAAAAAGTTAGTTTTAAATTTCGATTGAAACGAACTTATTACGAGAAAAATAACACTAGATGACTTGACGCTTCGATAATGCATACGTCATTTGAGAATTATGAGAGAGGCTGGCTCTTTGCTTTTTTTAATACCGTGGTGTCCGCTAAAGTTCGGATCTTTTACAAGAAATTAGGATCTTTAAACACCGGTAACCAGGTCCGCAATTCCAGTCTTTGATAACTATATGAGGCGGCCTTTATATTATGTTACGAATTTTAGCAGAAAACTTGTGTTGGGCTGTAATGATATCTAGGATTTTTTTACTTATACCGTCTTGTTACAAAAATTACCTAGTATACAATTTTATTAGTATTAGACAAATACCAGAGCCACAATAAAGAAGTCCAGTGAAAAAATTTTAACTGAAAATGTAAAGTATGGAATTTAACAAAAAAATGTCAATTTGAAGACTGTCGTCGCGGCTTAGGGATTTCTTTCATGACAAATATATGAGTACTCTTATTTTAAACTCAAGACTTTCAGCATATAATAAACCAAATTATATAACAATATAGCATTTAGGTGCATTTGTTCACAAGCTTTAAGTATAAATAATAGAATACAACAAATGACTATACAACTAGCATCCGATTAGTTTATGACATACTTTGAATAAAATATTTTAACACAATAGACACTTAAAAAAACTATTTTTGTTATTATTTCTCTATAATGTAATTGGGTTAACAACTTCAGATAAATCGTCTCAATTATTATAATATTTACAATTGCGAAAATACTTGTATTACGGAAAAATTATATAATAAACGATTTAGCGTCTTTGTTTATTATTTTGCTATATTTTTTGGTATTTTATATTTTATATAAAAAGATTACAAACACTGCTTTAATTGTTGACTTAGAACTTAAGGAGTATTAGAATTTGCGTATTCGCGTTTGTGTGTTTGTGTTTGCGAGTTTGCGAAGAAAAGCAAAAATCACGATTTAAAGAATTTTTCAACGATGTTTGTCGTATATATCATAGTTAACTATATTTAGGTGTATATTTTATTCGTGAAAAGTTAACACCACGTGCAGGTGTAGCTAAGGCAAGTTACTAGTATTTATATTACCTGCAGTATTTACAGAAATTCTACCATAAGAAAATATATCTTTTGATTAAAAAAGTTGGAAGCAAAACTCACAAAACAATATATCGTTTAGTCTGCAATAATATTCTTATCTCTTCTTATCACTAATGCATTAATTTGATTACATTTATCTTTAATAATAATAATAGATATAAATATATTTTTGCGGTTAGGCAAGTTAATGCTATATTTAGTGATTTTCGGCAATAATAATTTTATTTATAGCAACATGCTACTACGACTAATAACGCACAATAAATGATCTATACCAGGGGCTCACAAACTTTTAAGGTATTGGGGACACTCATGAAAACCTACTTATTTTATGGAACTCATCACATGAAAATAATTATTTATCATAGACAGTGCAATTGAAGTTTACTTAAAATTATAGTTGTGACCAGAAAATGTGGAAATCTGTGAATACGAGATTCAGTGAACAAGGAGGTATGGTAATATTCTTAGTTAAATTCTATAACTTCCGTGTAATTTTAGCTTCATGTGCTCGTGCAATGTCAAGAAGGTAATAAACATAGTTACATTGACGCTTTTTCTAAATATTTTTAGATAAACGCTGTAAATAGTTAATAGTACTGTTGCGCTGTCAACTTTTGAGGTGGCAATTCAAACGTTTTTATTATTTGTTAGAATCACGCTGCAGCCATATTATAGTTGTAGCACGAATGGGTCGGCACGACCGGACATGGACAGCACTCTCGTAGAATATAACCATCATTATATTAAATTATACTAGCGTAAAATAGCAGCTTAACGCTCCTGTGTTTCGTATGGTGAGTGTAGAGAACCGGAGACCCTTTTTAGTAAAAACGAGGCATTCCATCTTAGTACTCTTCTCTTCTCCTCTTTTTCTTGTCTTAGGGTGACAATGCATCTGCATTTGATTCGTAGTCGAAGATGTAGATGTTTATGGGCCACAGCAACCACTTTCCTTCAGGTGGTCTATGTGCTCGTTTGTCACTCTCATTCAATAAAAAAGGTTGTAACTAGCAAAAAATAACCACGAAACACTAATTATAACGATACCGAAGTTAAAATTACGAAAAAACACAACAGAACTCTTTGAGAGCTTACCAGCAACAACCAGTAATTTAAAATCTTACCGACGTCTATATAGTCCTCGGGGTTATTTGAGGCATTCACCGCAAAGTAAACAATCAGTGCGACACATGTGATCAGTACCAGGAGAGCAACAAGGCAGGAGAGTTTCTCGGCTCGGGAGCTGTTCCTCATAATATACCACACGTACACAGGAAAGGGCATATCTGTAAACATACCATTTAATAGACACATGGCTTATTGTACCTAAATCGGCAGAGCGATTGTGTAGCTGGTGGTTATCTTGGTTAGCTTCTTCTTGACGTCTGAAGTTTGATTTTGTTTCACTGTGTAAATAAAATCAAATAGAAGCGACTATCTTTTAACAATAATATTTTATTTTAAGTTCAAGAGACTGTCATACTCGTAGTATAAAATATAACGCAAGGATCTAAGTGATTACCACCGATCAACGAAAAACGATTACCATCAGAATTACACAATCGCACTGAGGGTTCCATTTATTCAGTACATAATAATATGAAGTAAGTAACGATAACTAATGATAAGTAAAACATGACAGTAAATACGGATTTTATTTCGTTTAATTAACTTATTTTTAAATTATTTTAATTTCCGACGTTTCGAGTGCTTTACAGCACCCATGGTCACGGGGTAGGCTGAGATGTTTGACGTCCCAATGTCATGGTTAGCTCGGCTACCTTCAGTTTTTGAATATTGATTTTTGGTCCGATCTAGGCAGAACGAGCTTACTGTATTTTGAAGTCTTGCAGTGGGGTAAAAGAGAAATAAGAGTAAAATGTAAGATAAACATCTCGTACATCTCGCTGACAATGAAACTATGGTCAGTTCCGTTGTTCAGTCACTAATCACTATTCACGTGCCTACCTATTGAAGACTGCATCTTAATTATAACTAGGAAGCTAGAACGACAGACGACATCTTCATAATTTTACCATCTGACAAAGTAACTGCATTTTTAGATCACTATAACTCCATAAACTCTAAAATACAAATCACAATGGAGTTAGGTAGAGGCAAATAATTCTAGCTTTCCTAGATGTTTTACTCATCCGAAATCCTGATCACACTATTGGTCGCACTGTGTGTAGAAAAGAGACCCACATCAACCAAGACAAACCGAGGTAAATCTCACCATCACACCATTCACAGTTAGCTACCGTGGGTAGATCTTTGTTTCAGAGAGCACAAGGGATCTGTGACAGAAACCGTTTGGCCGCTGAGCTTCAGCATGTCAAGCAAGTATTGCAAAACAACAAGCTCTGGGTCCGCGTCTACGTCACAGTGACCAAGTGGTCCGGCCACAGCCGAGCGTGTGCCCGCTGTACTACCGTATGTGACAAAAGTCTTTTATAAAGTACGTTGCTGCCTCTCGAGAACTTTTCATCCACATCGCTGGTCTGTTTTTCGAGCAACATGACTGGTCCATTGCCACTTCTGCTTACCGTTATCATTAATTTAAGAATTAAAGGTATTAAATATTATTTTTCTCAGATCCGCGTAGTAAACTAAAATGATGTGTCGTACCTATCTAGTTTGAAGAGATAATGCACGCAATTGAAGTAAGGCGAGTGGTACTCTTCAAACTAGGTAAGACACATCGTTTTATCTTATTACGCGGGTCTGAGAAAATTTATTTTTAACATCTCTAATATAATGGATATCCGGAAAGTAACGCCTGACTAAAACTCGTTTTCTGTGTGTTTTTAGTATTAACATAGATTTAGTATGAACTGACGTTAGAAAGTTTTAATATTCATTTTTGTAGACAGTTACTCTTGTTCCCTGTTATTAAATTAAATTTGTTTGAGCTCTAGTACTTTATTATACATATACAGCTATAGGTGGTAGATAAATTAAGTAAAGAAAACGTTTAGACATTCAGCATACACATGATTTAAAGAAAGCCGCTGAGTATAAACTAAGCAGCTTTTGTATAATTAAGTGAACATTTACTTGCTATTTTACATTTTTTACTTATTTGAATTTCTGACACTTCTTTCTAACAGATAATTCGATAATTATATTAAAACATGCAGCCAGTATGTAATGGATTTATTTTTTCTATGTATTAAATCCATAAATTTTAACATGACTTAAAACCGTATTTTTTACTTGGCTTAAAACGTTCAGTCATCTTGATTAATTTCTAAGAGATAGAACAATATACACACATGGATAATGAAATAAAAACAGCAAATAAATACATTTTATTTTTTATGTTTTCATTTGTTTTATTTTTTGTATTTAAGATTTAGAAAACCATTTATAAAATTTGTCTACATTTTCCATTTAACATCTGGTATCGTATGAGTAAATTTTATGAAATGACGTGCACTAACGTACGAAGGGGAAAACAGAATTTTCATTTTAGTGCGACATCTTATCAGACTAATTCAAGGGCTATAAAGCTAGTTCAAAGCCACCATGTTTTCCGTTATTCGTAGATTTTCACAGACCTTATAATATATCAAATCGCTCGCTCAATCGCCTTCGTTTCAACTCACCTAAATATTCAAGTAAAATAATGAAAAAATCAGCACTGTCTAGTACACAATCAATTATAGAATCATTATTATTTACGTCAACTTAAGCATCCACTTATGTTATGAGGGTTCCAATGGAGAAAGTATTTCATTCTCTCCGTTATATGTCGACCGGGGGCATATGTGTCCGGTCGTACCTGACACTGGCCATACACAGTGTAGTCTGATCGCAGCACTTGTTCTTTTACTAAGACATCTAAGAGGATGTTTATATGATCAAACTGTGCCTGATCCGGCATATCTAAAACATAATTTCCCATAAACATTATTGTGATACTCTTGACGTTCCAAGAAGTCACCATAGCACCAATGACATTTGCGCCTCTACCCTCAAAAACGTATCCATTTCCGCCTACTAGAAAATTAGGACCGATGTCGGCCATTCCTCTTCGCAAATATGATTGCTGTATAACAAGCATTTGCTCTATGCAAGAGTACAGTTGATTGCAGTAATTGGATGCAGCGTGGCCGATGATGACGTAAGACAGCGGTAGCTTTAGAAAATTTATTTCATATGGAGGCATCGCCTGCCAGTCCCCCCGGCGCAGGTACCACGGCTCCTTTAAACCTAACCAAAAGAAATTATAACATTTAGATAAAGGTAGGTGATATAAAAAATTTGATTGAATGTGTAAAGGTGAAGAACAAAAATAATTTTAACTGAATAAAATCTAAATTTGCAAAACATTCTACTCTCCAGCAAATGTTTAAAATAGCAGGACATTGTTATAGAGATTACATCAAAGAACTTGGAAATAGATAAAAGTATAAAAGTCGAATAAATACGTAAAGATAAGAAAGGTAAAGACTTGTCACGTTTGACTAGCTTTGTTAGGAAGGGAAAATGAATTGTTAGTATGATCTAGAAGCTAATTACGGAGCTAAGTGTTGAGTAAACGATTTACCTATGTTTAGACGAGTCTGCTGCCTTGGCAAGGCGACGCAAATGAGGTAGATGGCGACACCACAGGCTACTAGGAAGGCCCAACACACGAAGACAGCCACGCTACAACGCAGCCTTCTAGCACGCTTTGACGACACCAATTCTAGGCCCAGAAAACGGCCTGAAACATTTAAGTATCATGCTCATATAGGGAAAATTTTCTTTCAATAAAGAAAATAAGAATTTTTATAGTTCTGGGATGTAAATTTTATCACTTTAATGCTTCATATATTGGAATACTTATTTTTAAAGACTTAACATTACTTGAAGATACGTCAAAATTTTTGTAGATGCTATGTTTATTGTATAGCTCAATGTATGGTAGTAAAATTTGCGAGTTGCAGAAGAAAAATGAGAGTGAAATAAATGCTGTTGAAATGCGGTTATTCTGCGTTAGCGCTAACCAGGATTTGGAAAATCATGTTTCGGTGGGTTGGTCATGTAAACAGAACGCACAAAAAAAGAGTGAAGTGAAAAAAGAAAGCAAACTTCTGTTGTGGTAGTGAATGGCAGAGTCAGCAAGCGGCACCTTAGACGGAAGTTTATGGAACAAATTAGCATTATATTGAAGATGAGCTGAAATAAGAGTACCCTTAATCGACGAGCATGTATGAGCAGGTATATAGATGTATAGAAAGTGAGTTTTTTTAAATAGGAGAGACAAAGACAAAGGGGTACACGTAATAAATGTCGCCCTGAGTCCGAGACTTTGTTTAACAACGCTAGTTTGTTACGGTACTCAGCGATGTTTTCCCGAGAAATGGTGGCACGGCTGGTGTCTGAAGCATCACCAGGGCTATCGTTCGAATAAAGGTTTGTAACGTATCATTGATATGCAGAAGAAACAGCGTTGGTGATAACATTCGAATCAGAATCGCCGTTTGAAGAACTCTACCACCTAAGTCCATCTATGAGTTAGGTAGGACCCCGATGGAAACCGTCCTGACTATCACTAATCAACTGGCGATCTTCAAGGTACCTCATGAGCTGTCAGTAAATAAATGTTTCCATTATTTTGAAGAACAAGTAGGCGATAGCGATAGGCTTGTAGTTGGAGTAGCGAGTCTGAGCGGTCGCCTCTTTTAGGAATCGGGTGCATCAAAACTGTCTTCCATGAGTTCGAGCCTACGCCTAGCGTGTAGGAGACCGTCCAAAGACGCATTAAAACCAGTGCCGATTCCAGAGCACACGTCTTCTGCACAATAGGTGGGATCAGATCAGGCGCACTTTACTTGTTGACGTTCAGGACAGGGAGTGTTTTGCGCACCGAGCATTGTGTAAACAGCACGTCCTGCATGGAGCACTCACACCGCAGAATGATTGACGGTGATGCCGCCGTCATCGAGAGTCAAGTTGGATGCAAAGAGAGAGCCTAGCAGATCGGCATTTTCCGTTGCGGTATAAGTCAGTGAGTGGTCCTCCCTGTGCAGAGATGGCTGAGATCGATGATAGAAGTTCCCTTGGACAGCCTTGGCGTGAGACTAGAATGCACGTATTCCTGAAGGAATTCGAACTAGTTTCTCGACAATTTTGCCAATGTGCTCTAACTTTGCCTTGACAATGATACTTTTGAAGAACATAGGAGCGGAATTATACTTATTTTTGAGAGCGCTGGTGCTTGCATCCCGAGACGTTGATTCGTCAGCCCAAGCACGGTAGTGCAATATGACCCTGCTTATGGCGTGATGCAATTTTAAAGGTGTGACCAATTCTTTGCTACGTTATGCCTCCGATAGGCACACAGATAATGAAATAAATAATTCCATTTACTGAAGTACCACATCAGCGACTGAATCAGTAACAACGTTGCGATTATTATCTAGCGAGAAGCAAACCCACCCTCAAGAGTTTGCAAAAAAAACCGTATCCTGTCCCTATACCGGCCGCCCTCTAGTGCTAAATACGGCGGCAACCTACAGGACATAACCGTGATGGGAGCGTGAGTGGCACCGTACTCCGGATTAGACACTGATTCGAAGAGCCAAGAGGGACATTAACGTAGACCTGATATCCGGATAAGAGGTCGGCAGGAGGTCTAATAGGAAAGGTGCACGATCCAATACATCTGAAGCTTGCTTAGGCGAAGTAACCAGTTGTGTCAACCATATGCCAAGGCAAAGTCATAAACAGATTTACCCGCATGATTATGGTGATCGTCAAAATCACCAAGTATCACGATCTCTGCGGATGAGACCTGTTGTAGCACGGAGTCTGCAGTAGTTAGTACGTGGTAATGAATCGGTTTATGTCTGCATTACCACTATGAGACCTATAGAATATGTTGCAGAAATTCACGGACAGCGTGCCAGGTTTTGTCTTTGTCTTATTGCTCCGATTATCCCGAGCAGTTACAGTCTTGAGCTAATTTTGTGTGTGTGTAATTTTGTGTTACTAAAAACACACAGTGCTTGCGTGCTTGTGTGCGTGCGTGCGTGCGTGAGTGCGTGCGTGCGTGCGTGCGTGCGTGTGCGCGTGTGCGTGTGCGTGTGCGTGTACGTGTGCGTGTGCGTGTGCGTGTGCGTGTGCGTGTGCGTGTGCGTGCGTGCGTGCGTGCGTGCGCGCGCTTGTGTGTGTGTGTGTGTGTGTGTGTGTGTGTGTGTGTGTGTGCGCGTGTGTGTGTGTGTGTGTGTGTTTTGGGTTTGTTACAAACTGCAAATGATTTCTGTTATTATATTATATAATTATTAGATTTGCATAATAATAAAATACAATCACATAATAATAATAATAACTTCATAAGGGCCTCTTATACTCCTATCCAGCTTTCGGTACTTTGAGAGCTCTTAATCAAATCTAGACAAAATCATTAAATTGAAACTTTTTAGGCGGTTTCCTGTTTTTAGTAACGTAAGAGTCTTGTTTCTCATTGTTTTCGCAAGTAGGTAAGTCCTTCTGCACGTGCCGTCTATTCTCGGGAATTGCATCAATTTTATAATTGCTCGGTCTAACCTGACCATCTCTTATAATCCTACTTAGGTATTCTGTTTCGTTGGTTAGAAAAGTACATTTCTTTGAATTAATTGAAAAACCACGTGCTCGGCGGTGAAGGAAAACATCGTGAGGAAACCTGCATGTCAGAGAAATAAAAAAAATATATTTCGAAAACATGTGAAGTTTGCCAACACGCATTGGGGCAGCGCGGTGGACAATTACTTGCCCTAAAACCGTCTCAGAAATGAGCGGAGGCCTGTGCCCAGAAGTGGGACGTATATAGGCTGTAACTTTACTTTTAATTGTGTTTCAGTTAGCGTTTTCATAACCGAATCTACTAAAGCGGTGTTCGTCAATAGCTTCCGTCATTATTAACACGTCATCGATGTAGACCATAACTTTTCCAGCATTAATGAATGATTTAAGCGTTTTAGAGATGGTCTTCTGATAAAAAATCGGCGCGTTTATAGTATATATAACATACAATCAGATATTTAATATTTGTATAACAATAGCTTAGGGACCTTCAAAAAAAGAGCCTACTCTTTTTTAAAGGCCGGCTGCGTATCTGCAATTCCCTTGGTGTTGCAGTTGTTCATGGGCGGCGGTAGTCATTCACCATAAAGTGAGCCGCATGCTCGTTTACCCCTTCAATTGAAGAAAGATCAATTAAATAATTTCTTTTATATTTACTAAAAACCCTCTGAGAAATGAGGGGAGGCATGTGCCCAATAGTGAGACTTATATAGGCTGTAACTTTACTTTACCTTACTATATTTACTAAACGATAATTAAGGTCTAGTCGCTACAGATGAAAACCAAACGAACCAGGAGATGGGCAGCAGCATCTTCGTAATTGTATTGGACTGGACGTAGCAATTATAACCAATAGCCAAATCCAATCCAAAGTCCCGCGTTCGAACTCCAAGTTTGTCCAAAAATCATTTAATTCGTTTTCTATATACCTATATATTTCATATATGTATGTATGTATATATATATATCCAAATTTGGTCTGGAGGACATTATTATTTTTATTACAGGCCATCACAAGTCCAATGCTGAACATAGTCCTCCGCTATAGATTTCTACAAAGTTTGGTGAGGTCTTGAGACCACTTGCATCCATTCATTCATTAATTACAGGCTGTAATCTGCTGAATACTTGACAATAGGACGATGTTGTCATAGATTGGCAGGCGGGTGAGCACCGCAGTTTTTTTAATATTTTGAGACATAGACGTAGATATTAACTACAAATAGAAAGATAGTTCCAGGAAAAGCCGAAAGCGATAAACAGCAAATTTACAAATCAATCAAAGCGCGCCATCACCACAGAAAACCTTCAAACTTTCTAATATCTATATTTCAAAAGTTAAAATTACTATTTTTTAATTTGATCTTTTTACGTATTTACATCCATATCTTTTATTTATCCTTTTCTTAACACGTTTTACATTAAATTTTCAATGAATTAAACTATATTTTCTAATCGAATATAAAAGTGTCATGATAAATATTCGTTTGGTAAGTATAACATGTTTTATCAGATTAGTAATATAGATGCCATAAATATAAGTGCATGAAACAAATAAAATTGCTCCTTTTATTATGGTGATAAGAGAAACCTATGTGTAGCTTTTCTACATATATAAATTGCTAATTTATTTTTTGTTATCAAGTTTATCAGACCCCAGGGTATGAAAGAGTTTCAAAATCACCGATAACTTCATAACATCCGTTTTTGCAGTGTGTACAAAGGAATTGGGTGCAAGGTCCTAATAATTTTATAAAATAATAGTATAAAATAATTGTTTACGTATACACTTAAGAAAATATATTGAATAAGGAAAAAGGTTTAAGTTTTACATTACGAGTATGATATCAAGAAAAAGAATGTTTTCAACTTGCAGTTCCATTTTTCAGCTATTCAAAGCCAGTACTTGATTAATGTCACATCCGACGGTAAGTGGTTAAGCAGCCGAAAATAGTAAAGCGCATTGACTTATAATAGACTTCATAATTTTCTTGAGAACTATAGGCGCGGAAATTAGGAATATAGATATGTATGATTCATGTCATTTGGTACTGATCCACTCTGTGGCTATGGCTACTCTGTGAATCTGACTGTCACAGAGTGGATCTGCAAGAGAGTTCTGCGCATGATGCGTGAAAGCATAGAGTCTTTAGTAAACTCACTCGATTATTTTCTCTCATTGCCAGTATTTCTAACAAGCGCTTATACCGTTATATAGAAACAATAAAAATACATATAATATGTATTATAAATCGTTTCTAAATTGAATGATGTCATAAATTTCGCATGTAGTTCGCGCACAGCATTTTCATTATTTTATTACATACAGCTTGCAAGTGATTAATGATAATGACTTTTAATACGTTGGCATCTTATGACTAGCACAGCCACAAATCGACGATATTTTGCATTTCAGGTAAAATAATTGTTATGTATAAGTATATTTTAACAACTTGAATTAGGTATGTACAGAAGAGAAAACAATGACAAGTTTGCAAAAATGTTTATTACTTATTACTTAGTAAGATCCTCTTTTTACATATGCTTGTTCCCGTTATCGAACAAACAAGATGACTAACATAATAATCACATACAGTTCGCTAGCAGTATGCAGTACTTTGCGCATGCTAACAAAATAATTAACTAAAGAGGTCTAATTATTCACCAATATGAACAAATGAGATGTGTTTTATACCGTATCAGTTTATGTACTTAAAATAAATTATAACCTTAATTGCATCAAGAGATCTTAGAATTAATAAGGATATATTTTATTGTTTCTATGAAACGCGCAGTAACAGGAAAATTCGTAGATTTATAGTAAACACGGAGTCTCACCTTTAACCACCTCGGTGTTTTGTAGATTTTGCGTTACAGAAACAAACTTCGGACCAATGTGAACGCGGGAAGACTTGTTAACACTAAGGTTACCAACATTAGGCGTAGCTATAGAGGTAGTCAGAGTAGTTCCATCCATGGGCACAACTTCCGAAATGGTGCTCACGCGGGCCTGCGGCGTACCGGGTTGATCATGTTTATAATCATCTCCAGAAATCCACATCACTGCCACTAAAAGTCACTCCAACGTTTAGAGGTTTTGATTTACAAAATAAATATGATTCTATGACGTATTTCTTTGTTGCCTTTAAACGCGACTGACTTTGTTCGCCGTCGCAATATGTATAATGATAAACTTAAACCTTTGAGTCACACAGTGTAGCGTCTTCCTACGTGTGCATAGAGATAACAATGCCGACAGGAATTCATATTGTATATCTCTTTTACACTTATCTGTTTCGCACATCATAAGTCGAAATCAGTTTCGCATTGGCAGTTCTACAGTATGTAATCATACTTTAATTCAATATATGAATTAACTAGCTGGACCCGCGGCTTTGTTCGCATATAATGATTAACTTATTTGTTTTGAAGTTTTATTTCTTGAGAATATTAATTATATTGTATGAATTACACTACTGTTATAACATAAACCGTAATAGTGTACATATTTTTAGAGATCGTTCAAGTGGATGGGTGATTACTAACCCGAGGGTGTAGTATTCGTTCAATATTATATTTAAATAAAACTAAGTCATGTAGATGTGTACAAAAATAATAAAAAAAAGAAACTAACGACGAGATTAACAGTCACTCTAATTTGTAAAACATAGGGCTAATTTACAAAAACACAACGAGGGAACTACAATTAATTTGCCGTATAGTATTTTTTATTATGTGCGACCAGCCATGCAGGTCTAGGGAAAGATACCAGTATCACTGCGACGTAAAACACCTATTGTAATCGCTGTTATGGCTATAGTTCACTGTTAAGCCCTATGTCTTCAACGATTAGAAAGATTTGTTTAGCTATTATCCACTTCTTCTGGTCGGAGTACATATTTTCCCAGATGAGTGTTACGTTTGCGCATTAAGGGTCCGCAATCAGTTAGTATGTGCAGAGACGTTTCTTCCATTAGGAAACAGAACCGGCACATCCTTGAGTTGCTTAGTTCCGGGATGGATATATGCTTTTTAAGACAATAGTGTCCAGTTAAGGCTCTTTTCAGATTGCGCAACTTATTTTTATTTTTCGAATTTACGATCAAAAGCTCGGATTAAGGTTTCAGAATGTTTTCAGCGTGGTATGTCAGACCAGATCTAAAGTGATTTATTGTGATAAAAAATTTCAAGGGTCAATCGGGATAGGCTTTTTGAGATTCCACAAAAAGGCTCCGGTCCAAATTGTATACATATTGGGATGCAACCCCAGTTGTTCCCAAATAAACAACTGCACGTAACTAAAGTAATTTTCGCCACATGGCATACGTGACTAAGGTAAAAGTTCCTCGTTAGTTTTTGGTCGATTGTTACGTTCAAGAATTTAACTTCAGTGTATCATGATAATACTTTACCATTAGTATAGTGTGACTAATTTGTCCAACCGTCTCTTTTTAGTAAGGGGTATCATAACAGTTATATCAGCAGCAACTGATAAACTGTTATCCCTACACCAGTTATTTATGGTATTTAGGGCTCTATATATGATTCATAATAAAGTACTTCGGCAAAAGCCCCTCGCAGTGATTACAAGGTCATCAGCATAACCTATTGTGTCAATACGAAGGTCTGCTATCTTTTAGAATAGTTAGTCCACCGCAAGAGTCATATAGTTATAGTGCCAAACACGGCAGCAGCCTGCAGAATGCAATTGCAACGTGAATGTGACTGGCACCACACTCTGGACAAGATGATGGTCCGACGAACCTAAAGGAGCGTCGACGGAAAACTGATATCCGTCCGGACGAGAGGTCAGCTGAAGGTCCAACAGGGAAGATAACTAGTTGTGTCGGATCATAAGCCAAAGCAAAGTCATAAACAGATCTCCTCGCATGATCGCTTAAATGTGAACCAAGCGATTCGGTGTGGTGGGTGTTAAAATCGCCAAGGATCACGATCTCTGTGGAGGGGATCTGCTGTAGCACGTAATCCTAAGCCATTTAAACGTAGTCGATGAATCGGTCTGTTTCGGCATTACCGTTATGGGCCCTATAGAGGCACCCGTAGACGCGAGGATGGTCGTCGCTGTATATGCGCAGCCATAGTATGCACAGGTCCGTACCTTTAAGACTGCTGTGGAATGGAAAATAAGTATCCTCTCTGACATATACGTAAACTTCAGCCCGGGGCACAAAAAATCACTGCGCTTTAAACAAGCAGATGTTGTTTGGTGTCGTCCCTTTTGTGACACTGACGGCATCGCTTTAATGCTAATTTTAAGTTAGTTTTCAGAGTAATTACATATAAATTTATTATTTGTACATATTGACTTGAGTAGTAAACATTAAAGTCGTATTTAAAATACAAACACAACAGTTTTAAAAATTTAAGGCTTTCTTATGTAGAAAACAACGTTATATGGTGAAAAGTTCACGAGATAAAGCCCTCAAGTCACAGGACACTATCACAAGTACAACGTCTTGAGGAGCTGATCTTTGTAATTCAGATACTGGTTTTATTTTAGGTTTTCTAATTAGTATTAGCAATGAACTTAGGATGCTGATGTCGTAATGAGAGTGTTTCAAATTATTACTACTACAAAAAACCATTTGACGATAATATCATGAAATAACAAAGTTGTTCATTTCAGTTCATCGAACGATCTCTATTCTTTGATTCGTACCAGCTATATTATGAAATCATGGACAAAAAATAGTATTAAATTACTACTACTATTTCACAAAATGACAGACTACTTTAAGATATGATCAGTCTAGGAACTGGCCACGACATATATATATGAAAATCTTTTTGATTAAACTATAAGGATAGTGAGAATTTCGCAATAATTGCAGGCAGACCAGTTTAAATCAGTTTACATACACATTATTATTGGGTAGATGTGGTCACCAATCATGCAAATTTTTTGCCAGTTCTCATGAATATTATTTAAACATATACGAAAGACGCGTGTAGCATGCCGTGAGACTTCATCATGGCATGGGAGCAAAACGTGTACGACTACCTCGAGGGCAAATGAATCTGTTAGGAAATTTTACGTGGTGACTTATTACATGTCCGTTGAAGTGGTGAACAATAACTTCCTGGGAACACCTAGATGCTTGAGAAGTTAAAAGGTATTTTAATTAAAATTCGAAGTGTTGATTTACTACGCTCTCGAAGGCTAGGAAAACATCGCGGGGAACCATATGCATATCTGGTTCCCCAGTTGATGTTAATCCGTGCGCAGCGAAAATTTTTTTTGACCAAAAATTGTTTACGACCTACGCTCAGTAACAACGATGACGTGATGTAGGCTGCTACTTTTTTACTTTTAATGGGGCAATAATGCGTAAAACTCATCATTGTCATCATTACAGCCTATCAAAAGTCCACATAGACCTCCCCCATAAATTGTCAAATAGGCTGGTGGATATTTACCACGATGATATGAGGTGGCGGATTCTATTTCGCCACCACAACAAGGTGAACATTTTTCTACTTCCGTTCATGAGCGTTCTTTCCACTTTCATTGTGCATTGAGATATTGTAGGAGTTTTATAGGCTATATCAAAAGTGTTGCGGAACAAGAGTCTATATTTGTTAATATTTTAATTAATTAATAAGCAGTTGCACGAATTAATTTAGTAACATAACAACATAATTAAACTGAGTATTGAGTACATCATCACATCCAAATCAGATTTATTCAAGTTGAATATTAAATAAAAACCGGCCAAGAGCGTGTCGCGCCACGCTCAGTGTAGGGTTCCGTAGTTTCCCGTCCGTCACAATAAGTGTTCCCACTTATGAGTTTAAAGGTGGGTATCCATTATGTTCGCGCTCCAGCAGCGCTCCGCGCTCCTGCAATTGCTCCCGGTAGTGGGTTCTGTTGTTTCCATCCAAGTTCAAAATGATTTTCCTAGAAATTCCTTGTAAAGTTCTACTTTTCAAATTTTTTTCATATTTTCTAAACTTATGGTTCAAAAGTTAGAGGGGGGGGACACATTGTTTTTTACTTTTGGAGCGTTTAATTCCGAAATTATTGACATTATCAAAAAATGATTTTAGTAAACCCCTATTCGTTTTTAAATACCTTTCCAACAATATATCACACGTTAGGGTTGAAATTAAAAAAAAAATCACTTCCCACTTTACATATAGGGGGGCCACCCTAATAAAACATTTTTTTCCAATTTTTATTATACCACTTTGTCGGCGTAATTGATACACATATTGGTACCAAATTTCAGCTTTCTAGTGCTAACGGTCACAGAGATTAAGCGAGGACGGACAGACGGACAGACAGACATGGCGAAACTGTAAGGGTTCCTAGTTGACTACGGAACCCTAAAAATGAACAGTAAAAATTTTGTCTTAGTTATAAAATCAACTAAATGTAAGAAATGTTAAAGTTGCTCTATCTCTTTTCACTTAATGATAATAGAAACAGACAACTAAATAGTTTATTAAGGATTAATGTAAATAAGTGATAATTAGCAATTATATGTTTACTACAGCCATGCTGCAGCTGTGTAATGGTTGTAGCACAAATGGGTCAGCTCGACTGGGGAAGCACAAAAGTAGCTCAATACCTCTGTGTTTCATATGGCAACTGGAGACTGTTTTTACTGGAAACGAGGCATTCCATTTTAATCCTCAGGTCCTCATCCAGCCTGTTGTTTCTTAATCGTGGATAAATGTAGATGTCCATGGGCTGCACCATCCACTTACCACCTGGTGGATTATTTACTTGTTTGTTATCCTTATTCTATATAAAAGAAAATAAGGCTGTTCATTAGGAATAAACCTAATTTTAAGAATTTAAACTTTTAATTTTATCTTTTTTAATACTTTACAGCATCCATGGTCACGGGGGGACTGGGGTATTTGACGTCCTGATGGTATAGTTAACGAGCGCTATAAGTCTTGCAGTAGTATGACTGGGTTTAAATTTAATTTTAGTAATTATGGGATCCGAAGCAGATGGTAGCACCCAGACATGTTCTCAATTGAAATTAGGATGTATTTTTTAATTTTAATAGCATCAAAAATCATCCCTGGTAGGAACCGCGGTTCTTTTGCGAAGAATAATGGTCTATCAGATCTGATATAGTGGTTGGGATGATACTGAACATGTTAACATACTTCAGACTTCCTAGAGTGTCGGTGCTTTACATCAGAGATGTGTTCTTTTACGCGGGTTTTTATGGATTTTTCATCCAAAGATGCGATAAAAACCCACGTAAAAAAGTTTAAATTAAAAGCGATAAAATAACTAAATTTAAATTTATTTCATATGCAATATTCGCGTAAATATAAGAAATCGTTATAGAATTTCTTTAATGAAATTTTGCACTCGAACGTAAAAATAATATCATCATTTATTTTATGGTGCCAATCAATATTAAATGGGACCAATAATATAAACCAAGTATCGCAAATAAACTTCATACCGTAAATTAATAGACGACAATGAAATTCATCATAGTTTTGTATAACTAAACTAACTATAATGGTGAAAGAATATAACGTGTAAAATGTAAATAACTCAATTACTTCCAAATGTAAATAAAAAGTTGATTCCAAGACAATTTGGCAATTGATAATTACTTTGCTTATGTATTCCTATATCGGAAGACACGCCTGATATAAAAATAGGCATAAGATATTAATGTAATACGAAAAACTTATTTATTCACATGTTCCTATAACATATTATATATATATATATATATATATATATATATATATATATATATATATATAATGTGCCAAATATCAGTCATCTACGTTCAATAGTAATAATAGTGATCGAATTTTGCCAAATTTAGAACGGATTAACATTTATTAATGTTGCTAAATTAAAGCAGCGGGTAAAAAGCTAGTATAAGCTAAGACAGAAATTTCTTATAGAAAATAATTTATTCATATGAAATTTAAAAGTATCATTCGAAACAGGAGTTCAGTTCAATTCAATAAGTTTTTTATAGGTGTATGAAAACACAATCATGGTGCGGGCTGGAATTCAACTTGACGGATGAACCCAGCTCAAGGCAGCATGACTACACAGAAATACAACGAAGAGGTAGAAGAGCCTATTTATGTCCCACACAGAATCCAAATAGGCCAGGAATTATTGCGCATGCACAATAATGCTCCTTCTCATACGACGCGGCTGGTGTCGGGAGCTCTCCGATGCCACGATATTAAAGTTTTGGATTGTCCTGCACAGTCGCCCGACTTAACTATCGACCGTGCCTAGGAGATGTTAAAACGAAAACTTTTGAGAGATGTTCCGTCAAATTTGACGACAGTACAACAACTTTATGAACACTTGCAAAGAACATGGGACCTCATAGCGCAGCAAGACATTGACAATTTAATTTTAAGTATGAACAATCGATGTCGATGTATATTTGTAAGAGGAAGCAACACTGACTATTAACAATTGAATTTCATAAGATTATTTCAATTTTACTTAAAATTGATAGTTTTATAAGAAGAAATGAAGATTTTCATTACACTAATTTTCTATGGCGATTAAAAAATAACATTTTTATTTAAAACAAAAAAAAAATTACGAAATGTTTTTTATTTTCTATTAAAGAACTTGACGTATTCTTCCGTATACTATATCAGAAAAATTCTTCATAGATTTTTAGATATTTGTTGAAATATAAAATATCCCTGGATTCTGTTGATGTGTTTACTTGCTAAGGTAGGGATAAATAAAAATATAGTATATACCGCTTTATTCGACATCATTACAAACTATCGAATACGCCTCACTGCTGAACTGCCTCATAAGGAGGATATTTGCCAGTTTTTCTCCCACTTTGTTTCCTCTGTCACCTATTACGAAAACTACGGGAGGATATGGTGTAGCACATGTTCTTGCACCGCTTTAATTAATAAAGTAAGCTGTTGACAATATTGTGAAAATAATGAAGCTATAATAATCATAAAAATAACTTAACTAAAAATAACTCTTTAAGGGGGGAGGAGAAGGGGTCAACATAACGTTACATTGTGTGATAAGGGACAGAGGGGTTAAAATCCATGTGACGTCACATGTTATAGTTTTTATTAACATTATTAATCGTTTATAGTTCTTTAATTGGTCTTTTTTATCGTCCATTATGTAAAATTTAAATGTTTATTTTGATTTTATTAAAGATTATTTTTAATATAAATAAAAAAATTGGAAAATCTACTTTTTAAATTTAATTATTTTTAAAATATTAAATTGAAAAATATGTGACATCACACCAGAGAGGAGGGGGAGGGAGAGGGTTTTCACAATTGTGACCACCAGTGACAAGGACGGGGGTGGGGTTAAAAAATTATAAAATTTGTATGACGTAATTTATAAATGGACCCAAAGGGGTATGGAATGTTACTAAAATTTTATAAAATTTTACCGTGTCGTAAGAGGCAACTATGAGACGTCGAAAAGAACTTATGGCCTCTTTATACTTCTGTGATTGGAGGAACGATGAGGAACGGCGTCAAAGATGCAATAAATTTGGAAGGAATCCTCGCCACATTATTACAGTCCACACATACACAGCAGGTCAAACAGGTAGACCTTATGAAGAATAACAAGGTAACAGGAGGAAGCCACCATTTTTAATTGTAACTTAACTTTTTGACCTTTACTTAATTTTTTGGGTTTCTTAAGTTTTAGAAAAGTTATACATAAAATATAGACCGAACGATTTTTATGTTTATTTTCATCACAAATTCATATAATTAATACAATAACATTGTTTTATAGTACTAAACAAAATGAGGGTTATCTCAAAAATATAATAGATTTATTTATATAATAGCCTTAGAGAACTATCACTAATTCAAATTTAATTTACATTAAGAATATAATAATTGCCTTAATTTATACATTTTAAATGTTAATTATCACGTGGTTACGTTACCCTATGTTGGTACATGTTGCGTGTACCCAGGGGTAGCACGGGCAACCCTGCAAATCCATAGGCACGTCTTCTCTTAACAACAGTAGACAAAAAGGAGAAGAAAGTTACGGATTATGTTTTATTCTTATTTCAATATTTCATTCAATATTCAAGTATCGTCGTACCACCTACTTTTTTTAAAAATATTAAAGCCAAATGATTTGAAAAAGGACAGTTTACAGCACGTTTTAAGAACTATATAAAAATTACAATAAATGTGTGGTGGGCCTTTTTCATTTTTTCGCTAAAACAGACAGACAATTAATGAAAAAACTCTAAAGAAAATGCCGTCCGATCCGAAAGACACACATAGGTACCGTTATAACATTACCCAAAAAAAAACATCATCGGCCTTAAATTACAATCGTTTACATAAATTAAGTTTAATTATCTCTACCTATTCTACTAGCTATCTCTATTTTCATAGTGACGAGTGAGTGGGAGAGAAAGAGAGAGAGAGAGAGTGATGGAGAAAGAGAGAGAACTTTAAGCATTTCTTGACGTCGTTTTATGAGTAATGTTATACGCGAATAAATTTGTTGTTGTATTTTAAAATATATTATTTAGTACAATTTGCTTATATTTTAAATATGCAGTGTCTTTGAACGTGTGGCAGGTACCTTATCCGACAGCCACCCGTACCGCAAATATAGCCATGTAGTTTCTTTATTTAATAAAGTTGAATTTTATTTTATGGCGCTAATTTTAATTTATTTTATGACAAAGATTACATGTAGAAAAATCTACAAATATCCTTGTTTACATATTACATAAAAGTATATAGATAAGCCATGTCTAATATTTTGTTGTTTTTTTAAGAATTCAAGGCATATCCAACGAATTACTTAAAACAAATTTGATATCATGTACCTATACAAGAACCCATTTAAATTGTTATGAGAATTTCCCCAAATCAAGTTAAGTGCAGTGCTTGGCTTATCATTATATTCCTATAAAACAATCACTATATCCATCAAAATACTAAATAAAAATATTCTAAAATATATTTATAACTTTAACTTTATGATTTTAATTCATTTGATCTAAGAGCCTTAAAATAGGAATGAATTTGCTATCATTTTAAATTTTTACTAATAAATAATAATAACAAATTCAAATAATTTTACATGCGACCACTACTAATTTAAATTGTCTATACACGACAACACGCTGCCTTGTCTGCATTTGTATGTTTAAATTAAAGACGTCGTGTTCAAAACAAGCACACGAAATATAGACAAAACTGTTTAAATTTTGTAAAACACGTTTTGTCTTATACACAGTGCAGAATAATATTTTTTATTTGGATTTCTAATTAATTTGATTTCTATTTTACATAGAAGCAAATATTTGTGTGTGCATTATATTCTTATTTATTACAATGATGTATAATTAAGAATACACAAAACTTATTTTGATAAAAATGAGTAGCCGTCACAAAACAAAAAATTATAGAAAACATAGCTGCTAAATGTTTATAATATATATATATATATATATATATATATATATATATATATATATATATATATATATATATATATATATATATATATTATAAACATTTAGCAGCATTTAGCATACGTTTTTAACGCGTGAAATATATACCTATATTTATTTTTAACAACGAAAATTTTATTTGCCAATTGATGTTTCCCATAAAGGCAATTTACAAATTTTCCCCCTATTAATACTACATAGTGAAGCATTCAAAACTATGTTTTAATAAGTAAATTGCCAAATAAAAATTTCATTTCATGAATAAAATAATTGATGATGAATAAAATAATTGATGATGAATAAGATAATGAAATATTGTATTCTACATCCTGAGGTGACAAAATATATCGTTACTCCTCCTTTTTACATTTGTGACACTTCTTATTTAAATGTTTAGCGTTATATGTTTTATTCATATCCTAGTGTAAAATAGAAAGTATGGCAGAAGTGATTTTTTTTTAATTTCCTCAGAGTAAAACATGCAAAACTATAAAATGAATCAATTAAATACGCCGTGTTATAAGCCATAAACTCAAATATAAGACATAGCGACTAATTACGTTTGAAGAAATAATAAATACAGCTGTTCTGTAATTACATTGATGCGTATGCGCGCAACCAACTAACCAACTGCCTATACCGTCGATGCCCCAATATTGATTAGTTTAAAATCATGCATGAGTTTAGAAGTGAGAATATGATGGGAACAGTCTGTACAATCACTTGCCCCTTTAAAACATTGTTCGTATTTAAAATACCTTACAAATCTGATTTCGTTTCTCTGCTCGATAAAATCCAATAATATTTTAAATTACGAACAAATACTTAGATACTAATAAAATCCTGTGTCTGTTTCAATAGTGCAAACAAAATGGCTCTATAATTTATATGAGCTTTTATAGCGTGACTTTAATGAAACGTAGATTTCCGAAATAATTGTAATGGGGTCGTGTATATAACAGTCCTTGAGAACCTTTGTACTTGTAAAGTCTTCAATTAAACTTACTTAATTCGGTAGCCATCTCTTAAACACTTAACTATTGGTTACATAAATAGATCTTATTAATATCGCGATTACAATTCATCTTTCTGTTCATTTGTACATAACGAAGTGGATGTATGGCAAATTTGTATATTGCGCTCTCTTGCGCTTTCTTAGATCATTGACGGAGATCACTCGAATGTGTCCTGTATGTACGTTTACAGGTGTGTGATTATGATTTCGTCGTCGATTTCATCTTTTTCATCGTCTTCTTCTGGGGGTTGTTTTGCTGCCTCGGCTGCTGCTACTGGGTTTTCGGCAATAGCCTTCATACGACGAGCCTAAAGCGGGAGAAAAGCAAAAATGCATAAATGTATTAAGTTTTCAACTATGTCGTATCAAATCAACGGGTTTCCAGCACAGACCTACTCTTAATCTGGGTTTTCTATGGCTTACTAAAGTGAACATTGTGGCATATCTTTACAAATAATGCTTTATGTGCAAGCGTGATCTGCATTTTGACAAGCGATAGCATTTGTACTGGAACTGGCATTTAGATTGATGGCAATTTCCAGTCGCCGGTTTGGAGATTTCAGGACCGGTCGGTTTTGAGAAGAATTACCCTTTCATTACTTACAGTAATGGTGGAATAAGGCAGTGTACTCTACATTGCATTATAGCAATTTACATTACATATATTAAGGGAGGAATAAGGCTTCCATTATGAAAGATCTATGGAAATTAATTCATGCAATAAAACAACTATGTGCAGAAACTTATTGTATTCTGAAAAAAGCGTATTGATTGAATTAAGCTTTTTACTTGAACTGTTTGTACATTTGAAAATAATTTCTTATAATTGTGGATAAAACTTATTTTTAAATATAAAACTAAATTCACCTTTCTTTTATGAAGAATCTCCACGATAGTGTATCCCAAAAATCCTATCAGCAATACGACCATCATTACGTATAGCTTCATCCTGGCACACAAGTGGGTGGAGTAGGCGTAAGCGACCACGAAGCCGGCACTCTCCCATAGCCTGTAGTTAGAGAAGGCTGCTTCTTTGTTGCGTCTGAACAATACTCCGTACAATCCTGTGGAAAAGAGACAATTAAAAGAAAAACTTTTTAGTTGTTTATTGTCTAGCCGACAAGCGTATTTGTGGTTTTTTGAATGATTGCGTTATCATCTACTTTAATTATCCACTGCTGCTGTTAATATGTAATAGTGTATACGCTATAATTGTATTGGTAAATGTGTTGCCTAAATAGTCATATAAAGAGACTAAAAGATTATAGGCCTGCTCAAAGTTGCATTAATTAGGATGCTGCTCCGATTACGGATCTGATGGTTTCATATTCAATTCCTCAGAGTGAGAGTTGTTGAATTTGTGCTCCAAATATCAACTACACCTGAACACGGAGCATCTTGATAACTTACGTATGCTGCTCTAGCTAACACTAAACACTTACAACAACACTTTTTTCAGGTTTTGTTTAATAAAACGTACCCCCAATAATATGGTGGTTGCACTTTTCAAGAGATAAATTATAACATAAATTGAACATAGAAATTCTAATTATATGTAAGTGGGCCAAGCAAACATTTGCTCAATGCGGGATTTAAATCAAAGGCTTGTGCACCGTAGCCAAACATTTAGCTATTGCGCTATGGAGCCGTCTGCATAATTGCAAATGACGGAATCGGTGGGGTATATATTTGAATATACTACACCTTAGTCCAACAGAGTTGCCTTTGCTCACGCAGTAAGCTCTTTGTTCACCAAGCTGCCCCAGCGTGGTATGTTATGTATATAGTATGTACTCGTATCGCGAAAAACTTATTATAAAAATTGCATTTTATTAATAAAATAAATTTCATTCAATAATAAAGTTCACCTGACGGTAAGTAGCTATGGCAGCCAACTTAAAAATGATGTCTTTAGATGCGTTGTCACTTCTAAGGACTATGATAGAATGTTTCAGTTTCACAGAAAATTCAATAATCCAAGCGTGTTGGCGCTGATTTGAAACGCATTTTTCATATTTCATACAGCCTTTATAAATGGTACAGCTGCGCTTCAGTTATAGTTGTAAGGCGAATGGGTCGGTTCGAGTGGGGAAGGATCACGCTCTCACAAAATACCAGCAGAAAATAAATCAATGCTGCTGTATTTTGGATGCATGTAGAGAACCTGAGACCCTTTTACTGGAAACGTGGTGTTTAATTTTTGTACTCAGGGGTATCAACGCCTCTGCATTTAGATTTTTTATAGAGTATAGATGTAGATTTCTATGGGCCACAGCATCCACTTACCATCAGGTGGACTGTATGCCCGTTTGCTACACTTATTCTAGGCTTTGTAGCACGAATCTTTCGGCCCGATAGGGAAAAGACTACGCTCACATAAAATATCAGCGTGGTGAAGGTGAACTACGATAACCGGAGATATATTACAGTAACGAGGCTTTTCATCCGTCCATATTCATTGGAGTGACATAGTATTTGCATTCTAATTCTTAATCTAGGATAGATGATGATATGGGTGAAGAGATGGGTGTACTACTATTTTTACTTTTACTTCTATAAATAAAACCTATAAGCTACAGTTTAAAAAAGATTAATATAAAAGGTTATAATAATGAGTTAAGTTTCTTATATATACGGGAAACAACACGATTTAACTATTTTTAAAAAGTCATATTTAATTTCTGATCAAAAATTTATAAGAAATAAAAAGTTGTACGTACATTGTGATGATACACACGCAGTTAAAGGACCTCACACTTTACCAAATGACATACCAGTCTCTAATATACGTCTCAAGAATATGATAGGATGTAAGTTACATACAGTCACGGTACAACTAGACTAGTAGTAGACTAGAAATAATAATTTTTATATAAATCGTATTGGTATCCACTGGAATATTAAATATCAAGGCTAAAGACTCGCGAGATTATAAGTGGGCAGTTGACCAACAAGACACGCGGTCGTCATTTTGTTATTTTCTTTTAAACGGCTATTTTATATTTACAGAGAAAAATTTAAGTCATGACTCAACCTGTATTTTAAATGCTATAAAATGTAATAGGATCGCCGTGTTTTCTCGGTTTTTATTTAGGTGCTAGATGTAGGTTTAATTATATATGATAATTTGTTTCACATTGATTATTAAAGGTTTGTAAAAAATGATTTCTTGACTTTTGCAACAATTGTAATCATTTTTGCATATTTTCTTTATCACTGTAATGGCATCCCAAAGATGATTTTGTAAAAATCGAACTAGTTAACATTTTTGGATATGCAAAGGTTAAATTGTTTAATATTAAGTCGCTTGGGGTCAAAACCTTAAGCCTATCGTTCTCAAGTGATTTTGTCGAACAATTGGGTATAATTGTATCAAGTATTGTGTGGAAGAGTCAATAACTTAGCACTTAATAAAAACGCGTTTTTGTTAAGAATGCGTGCCTGCCTTTTGCGACAACTTTTTGACACAAAAATTGTCGTATCACTCATTTTAAACGAAGTTTCATTGCCTCAGTACTTTTTGTGCGTTACTTTAAAAATAACTGGTCAATTGCGTGTCGAGTGACGCAAAATGTTATGTTAAAGAGATAGGGTTTCGTAGTTGCTCGTCACAATACGTGAATTTCGAAGTGGCCTTCTTGACAATATGAGCATAGTAAGTTCATCAGCGTCATTGCGTCAGTTCATGACGGATTCGATACGATACATGCCACATCTTCTCGTCAGGCATACCTCAAAACATAAAAACAAGATTGCACTACTGGTGCGTGTTGCCAGTGATGATTTACGGATATGAGACGTGGGCTTTCACTGCTGGCTGTATGAGGAAGCTCAAGGTCAATGAGCTAAAGGGAGGGCTATGCTCATGCTCATAAGTTATGGTACAGACTCTCCCTGCGTGATAGACTTAAAAATGAGGATATCCGCAGTAGAACCAGAGAAACTGACGTACCTCAACGGATTTGTAAGCTGAAGTGAGAATGGGCCGGCCATATAGTATGAAGAATCGACAACCGGTGATGGGGAAGAAAGGTTTTAGTGTGGCAGCCTTCTATCGATAGACGAAGTGTATGAATATTTTATGCAAAACTCAGCCTGAAATAATATTGACTATCTTTCTCTTTATAGCAAGCCATTTTTCACAGCGATAGAAATAGATAAGAACTAACTAAAAAGTAAAAAAAATTACACTCAAATTTTAATTTAAAAACAAGTCAAAGTTAGTCCAAGCAGCAGTTAGCAGACAAAAGTTTAAATAATTGTTCTTTTTGGATTGGGTACCGTACATACTTTCATATGGATTTCGTACAAAGCAGTTTTAAAAAGCAATTTTGACATTACAAAAAGACACGTCAATTTTAATTTTTTGTAAAGAATTCACAAGTATGCACAAAATTGGAGATATATTTTGGAAAAATTCATGAATAGTAAGGGTTTATAAAAAAGTGTGTTACTTTTCAAGTGACTTGCCCAAATACTTGATGCCAGAAACATTGGAACTACATATTACAAATTTATTACATTTACACAGACACATACGATCGTAACTAGTTCAAGAGCTCGCTTTAATTCAAAACCGGTCAATTACGAGTTGGTTCTAGCCTTGATTATCTTCCAATTTTACAATACTTGCGAAATGAAATTTAATCTGGTTATTCTTTTTTGTTAATCTTCAACTTTTGTTTATTAAATTTAATATTTGTCATATTAAATTTAATAAACAAAAGTTGAAGAACTACATTATTTTCTTCCTTTAACTTATGCAAGTACATATTGTTTTGCATATATTCATACACGAACTTAATGACACCTACAGTAATTACGCGTTATTAGCGCGGAACGGATTTTTTTGCTTTAATTAATACAAAAATAAAATTAAAATATAAATTCATTCACTGACTTAGCAAAGTTCAAAGCGCGATAATTTCATCAATTTTATTCTCTCTGTTTTAAGAACTTGACCCCCCAGAGTTTGAGATGATTTTACAATTTTTATTTGTAGGGCCAATTGGGCGGTATGGTTGTAGCAAAGTCAGTAGGATGCTTGCTGATATTTTCTATGATTCCGATATTTCATTTCCAGTGATCTAAAAAAAATCTGCTACTTTTTTAATCCTATAAGATTTATTAAGGCGTTTTCCACGTATCATACGAACTACTTTTAACCAAGAATTTCGATTTTATTTTTCGCACATTAGCGGTGGAGCGAATTTAATAAGCTTGTAAAATACAGTCGCGGACGTGGTTGCAGATCAAGGAGGAGGTTAAATGCCCGCAATTGGCGTTGTCGAGAGGCTGAAGGTATTGAAAGCGTGAGAAATCGTCGCACAATCACCGCAAACGGCTCAGCACGTGTTTATTCATGTGAGATCCCCGTTACATGTCTCCCTCTCTGCACTCAGAGAACGTTGTTTGTAGCATAATATCAACATAAATACATACATATATATATATATATATATATATATATATATATATATATATATATATATATATATATATATATATATATATATATATATATATATATATATGTATAAATATATATCCTGATTATATAGATCCTTATCAAGACAACTGTTGTTATACTGTTAAGGGTTAACACAAAGGACCACAGGCCTAAAATGGTTTCAAATTTTTCTACAAGTAGATTAAGGTCAATTGAACTAAAAACAAATTAATTATATATGTGATTTTATTTTATTGTAAATATTGTACTTATTACAATTAAATACTAAATCACACACATGACCTCTTATAAAAGATTTCTTATGGTAAGTTTAAATATTCCGTAGAAGAAATAATTTTGCTAAAGAATTATTAAAGGACGCTAAATAAAGTTTAAATTTGAATCAGCATTTGTGAATTTGTAAAAGTACTCATATAATGTAACAGAAAACGTGTATAACATGTAATCGCTATGATTTTAAATGAGACGTCCTTCAGTTTTAACTTACACCGTAAATATTGTAAGAGGCTCCTTGAACGAGAATGGTAAAAAACAGATGAAACAATTCAGTTTTGCTGTTGCTTTTATATTGGGTCCTAACGTGAAATTAGCGTTTTGTCGTAATCTGCTCTTTGGTTAAGAATTCCAAATTCAAATTTATAAATTCATTTAGCTGGTACATTTGAGTTTTGAAAATAGTCATTCATTTGTTTTTTCCTCATTATTTTTTTCTTTGGAGTCGCTTATTACCACACAATGGAAAAAATGAAATATCGGTATATTTACGGGTACGAGTTATACCGTGGCACCAGTGCTGCAGAAACAGCTCGATGGATTAATGATGTGTACGGTGCTGGTGTCGCAAAAGAAAGCACGGTAAGTTTTTGGTTTCAACTGCAGACTTCGGGGTAAGTGATAAAACTGTATTAATCCACTTGAAGCAAATCAGGAAAGTAAAGAAACTTGAACGACGGGTACCTCATGAATTGAGTAACTTGCAAACACGCGTCGACTGCTGTGTTACTTTGCTCAACCGACACACAAATGAAGGGATTTTAAATCGAATCATTACTTGTGATGAAAAGTGGATACTGTACGATAATCGGAAGTGCTCGTCGCAAAGGCTGAACCCTGGAGACCCGGCCAAATCCTGCCCTAAACTAAAATTGACTACTCCGATGCGGTAGTCCAAACCGCCTTCAAAGAGTTTATTGATTCTCGTTCCCATGGTTTTTTCTAGTAAAGGGATCAATGAACTACCTTTGAGATGACAAAAGTGCATAGATAACAACGGTGCATACTTTGATTGATTAAATACATTTAAGGAAAAAAATTGACTTTATATTCCACCCGTACAAAACGCCAATTTCATATATAAGGACTTATTATTTAAATTTGTTAAAATAATAAAATGCTAAGTGTACCCTTACACCTAAAAAACTTAAACAATGTTAAAGTTTTTCCTTACCTCGTTATTTGTCTTTGTTGTTCTGCTTTTTTTTAAATCTTTGACTTTAAAGTTGGTAGAGGCAAGCAAATTTACTGAAATTCTAGAAAATATTTACTTTATTAGGGAAGGTAAATTAAGCATATTACGGTTTATTTGAAAATTACACACGAAGCTCAGCATTGCTAATAATAGCGGACTGTAAACTATCATACGGTTAAGTACTTTTATTGGTTTCTATTTTTAGGTAGAAGGTTTATATCCCAATAACAGGCCGATCGTGATATTAATTTTATACTGTAATAGCTTTTCACCGCCGAGCGTCGAGTCGCTATTGAAAACATAGAATAATTTAAGCTATAATGGTCTTAACTGCTTATACACTGTAAATGAGTTAGACTTCCACCTATCAGCTAATAGATTTATTAATCAAAAATGTTTAATTGTGGTTATTACACTACTAAAGAGTACATGATTAATAATACCCCGGGAAGGATGCTAATGATCTAAATGTTTTCATAATAATTGTATAAAGTAATATATTGTAAGTAAACTTTATTTAAAAAACGTCCCGCTTGGTATCTTGCTGCTTTTACCAGGACAGAGGTTTTTTTCTGAACCAGTGGTAACAGTAAAAATGACTTTCAATAAGAATCACTTGTAATGTATATCGAATAAAAATAACTCAATTCAATTCGATACTAACCTGGAGTAGAGTATTCATATTCAGATTTGACGGTAAACCTACGCTCTTGTATTATAGACGACGTTTGACTGTGATGTTTGTATTGTTACACAGGAAGCTTTTGTTAGGACTCATCTGATTCAAAATAATTCCTGACAATTAAGTGATATCTACCACGCCGTTTCTGATTAGATATCTAAATATATAACATATTATTACACCTGTGGTAAATTTATGTTTAAAAAAGTCCCGCTGGGTTTCTTGCTGGTTCTTCCCAGGTCAGAGGCTTTTCCGAATCAATGGTAAAAGCAAAAAAGACTTTCAATAACTATTTTTGTAACCTATAAATAAAAATTATTATATTCTATTCATCGAACGCAGCCGGAATGCCACGAGTTACACAAAAGGCTTGTTCATGACGACGATGATTAGCAACAATGATTTATGATGATCCTCAATATATGACCTAAATTCGTCAGAATATGGGTAAGTTATCTAGCTGATATTATTAACTGGCAGCTATTTAGAATGTCTGCTAGACAAAGTTTAGGTTAAGAGCCTTTGGCGGGGTCAGTGTTCGGCGTTTATGAAAAACAGATGCACGCTGTCCCCACTGGCAGCCGCTTAGCACAATGCAATAAAAAGCGTGTATTTGCCATTCACGCACTTCAATGAGATTACCCGTAGGCTAAGAATAAGGATACATACACGTTTAATTATTAAACAATTTTTAATGATTCTGTTGTGTTATATTTATTATAAAATAAATCTGATTATAATATTATATTTTTTAATATAAAATAAAGTTGATAAGGTTAATAAGGCTGTGGCCCACAGAAATCAACTTCAAGAATGAAATTTCAATGCGTTATCACCCTACAGGACTAAGACAGAATACCTCGTTTCCAGTGAAAAGTTTCCCCGGTTCTCTACAATCTTATACTCAACATAAACACAGCAGCATAAAGCTGATATTTCACTCAGGTATTCTGTATTATAATGTATTTGGTATATAATAGTAATTCATGTAATATTATTTTACACATAATTTACTATCTAATTATCGTTATGTAAATAAAAACATAGTAAGTACATAAGGATGACAACCAAAACAATTATTATACACAGAACCATGCAAATTGTATGATAAAAAATAACTTTCTCTATATACAATATTTATGGAGATAAATTCCACACAAACGAATTTAACATAAAGCAACGTTAACAGTACACAGTTATAAATAAACGTTAACGGGGTTAATAATGCTCCTGTCGCTGTTCATTTATCATCAAGATGTATTCAAAAGATATTTATTATAAATAATGTTCGCTGAATAAAATTAACGACTAACCATCGTTGAACACCGCATAGTATAATTAGATTTTCTTATTTTTACTTTGATTAAGATGAGACTGATTTGATTATTTTCTTACATACTCAGTATTAATAATGCGAGTGAGCTTCGGTTTGTATGTTCATCGTCGTAACTCTAAGTATGAGGTCTTCAGTAGTAACTGGTTCTAGAAGTGGAGGCAAAACGGCAGTCGCTCGTCTAGGTTACATATGGTATACCATGTATATGGATGCTCTAGAAACAAACACTTTGGAATTCAAAACTAGAATGACGTATAAACGATTACATCGAAAACGTATCCCCTATTTTCGTACATGAGTTTTTGCTTCAAACTTATATTGGGCCGATGCAGCTCGTACAACCTATTAATTTAGCCGTTTCCACGAACACGGTAAATAAACATTTCTATGTAATCGAACCACGCTGTTATTATTTTGTGATTGTAGCACGAATAGGTAGTTTCAAACAAAGAAGGAACATGCTCTCATAGAGTACCAGCGCAAAATTAGCTTAATGCTACTGTGGTTCGTATGGCGAATGTATAGAACAGGGCACCCTTTTAATTAGATACGAGACATTCCATTTTATACATCAAGAGTGACAAAGCTTATCTACATTTTTATTTTTAATCGAGAATAGATGTAGATATCTATAGGCCACAACATCTACTTACCAGGTGGATTGTGCGCTCGATCTTCAGCCTTATTAAAAAATCCATACAAAAGTTACTACGCGTGGAATGTAGAACCTCCTCTTTTTTGAACTCGGTTAAAAAGGTTGCTATAAGATCATAAACATTTTAAAACTAATTTTATATGTTATGATGACTTTCTCTACATGTAACAATGAAAAATATATTTTGCAGGCCCTGTTTATAAGTGGTACACATAAAACATTTATTTTAGTTAAAATAACCTAAAATTGAATTTATATTGCTTGCAACATATTGGGACATACTGATAGAATAAATGGTTGAACGAAGGAATGCTAAAAAGAGCAAGAGTACAATTTCGGAATGCTGCTTAGCACGGGTAATTACTGGATGTCGATAACAGCGGATCAGGTTTCATCTATAGCTAAGAAGCATCTAGGTGACAACTTATGTAAGTATCCAACAAAAATTTCATCAAAATCGTTCACGGCTTTTTGGAGGCGTAGTATTACGCACACACGCACACCGGACTTTTCTCTATCTATACAAATAAATAAGGTCGAAATGTGTTTGTAATGCCAAAATAACATCTTTTTACTAAATGTATATAAAGGTATGTATATATGGTACTTATAACAAAAAAAACGACTTTAAAAAAATCTGTTTGCCTGTTCCGGCTAATCTCCGAAATGGCTGGACTGATTTTGACGGGACTTTACACTGGAAAATAAAATAAAACTAGCCTAAGATATATTATAATGAATATCTTAGGCTAGTTTTATTTTAGAAAAGTAATTAGGGTTACGAGCAAAAGAATCTAAACCCATAAAATCCAACCGTAATAAATTCCACGTGAGTCACGGGGAACATCTAGTTTGTACTAATATTTACTGAATCCACAATCTATGCTGAGGCTTTTCGTCCGTGTTTATCAGTGTTAACCCTACCGTGACGAACAATCACCCATTCCCACGTTAACGTTACCCACGAAATTACCAACGTAATTACGCGCAGTTTTTCATCACCTGTGCAATTCGTTTTCCTGATACGTTGTTGATTACATATAATTTGATCGTTTTATAAGTCTAAATAAGCGTGATTTTGAAATTCTCAAATGTCTAATCTAATAAGGTAAGCGACATTAATTTAAGGAAATTACTACATATTTTTAAATAAAGGTGGGTATATTAGGTGTAATTATATATTTTTACTTGTTGGCGTATCTGCTTAAAATCATAATTTGATATTTTAAATAATAAAAGTCTATTTCAATTCAATTCGGCGTTTTTTGAAATTTATATGAAACTACTACGAATTGTAAAGGTAACAATAACTTAATCAATGTTTTTTGGACTTCAGTTTGCTCAATAGAAAATCATTTGAGGCTACTATGTCGTTTCGGATGTTTTCGTTAGTTTTATTTAAAATCGAAATAAAAAATGATAATTATAATTAATAATATATTATTAATAATAATGACGATAAACGTGCTCTTTGGGATTTGATTCTGCCATTACTTTTGTAAATAAATACATATTTTTATCACAAATCAAACTGTAAATGGCATCTATACAAATAATTAAAGTTGGAGTGCACAGACACATTAAAGACATAATTTAATAATAATAAGGTCCACGATACAAAAGCATTCTTATTGATGATCAGAGATGAGTAGAGTTGTGGACTGTAGTCTAATAATATATATAATATTAAACACGTCTGATAGTAAGGTCAATGAAATAAAGCAAACATGTGGAACGTCTCAAATATGTAAAAGCATTATGTTAATAGAAATGGGACTTGAAAAGGATTATTATCTTGGCGTGTAGACTGCATCACAGCATCCGAGACCGAGGTCAATTGGACTCACTAACCGATGTGTACTAGACATATCATCTTAGTGCCGGTGGTAAGCGGGTATTTTGTAGCAATAAGGCGTGCCTGAGGACATAGCACACCCATAATGTTTGTGACGGCGTCTTACCGCATGCACTTGGAAGTTATATGTATAATATAGTAATAATCTAATTATTGAAAATTGAATTGAAAATAGGCTTGCGTGCTTTTTTAATCATTGAATAAAAAGATTTCTTTAGTTATCCGATTATTCATATGCGATCACAGGTAAAATTTAATTTTACAAACAATTTTCGTTGAATTCATGTGGGATAATAGTGACGTACTGGCTGTTAACAATGTTTATCTCATGATAATAACTTAAACAATTTATCATGGGATCCACATGAGGTTGGCTTCTGTTTATTTACAATCCAAATTTAAAATATAAAACCCTTTTGTATGTTAATATTATTATTCCGATGTACAATATGGTCTCCGTCAGTCATTACGAAGAATAATTGCATTGTTAGATTCGATAACTTTACTCATCGCACCTGATTAAATAAATTCGTTTGCCCGGTAGTGTTGACTAAGTACTAAAGAACATGGAGATGGGTAAATACGGAGCTCATTGAAATAACGCATAATGTTGCGTCATTGCCCTAATGGCTCAACGTCAAAAAGAGTTAAAAATTTGACACTCGCCCATAGCCTTGGGTAAAAAATATCGATGTATCGAAATATCGATATATTCTCATAAAAATATCGAATTATACATTCTTCGATATCTTTTAATCGCTTTATATTAATATTCGATATATATTTTGAAGTATCGAATTCGTATCAATTTCGATATATTTTTAAAATGTTGTATTAATCGACAAGACGTTAAGCAACATAAGTAGCTACAAAAGTATTCATGTGCCATTGTCGTTGTTATTTTTTCATCGTTCGACCGTTAAGTGATACTATTTTAGGCCTTACGCTACTACATCATGCAAAAAGTGACGATATATCGATATTTATCACGCGATATATATAGATACTTTTTAAAAAATCGATACGATACATAACGATATTAATTTCACTTATCCATGCCTACTCGCTACTACTCATCTAATATGTATTATTTTAAACCAACATTCAGTTTATCGGAAGAACAATACTCCCAATAACTTGCAGAACTATAACCGTCTTACAGACTACTATTAAAAATTCTTTGAAATACTCTACGAACTTATATAGCCTGTAAAAGAAACGATGGCTAAAGTATGAAAATATGAACCTAAAGCCTTATTTCTTATTTGGTGAATGAAATCACATACTCTCGTATTATGTACATTTAAGAATACGTTATTTCAGTATTTTTATAATATACTAATGCTTAATTATTGAATACTATTATAATATTACTTTACTTTTTTGTACATCACAAAACTATAAAAAGTAAACAGATTAAAGAAAGTTATATTTAAGAGGTAGGTACAATAAGGCGGTTTTATCATTAAAAAGCGATTTCTTCCAGGCAACCTTAAGATTAGATTTTAAATTTTACTGTGTTTGTCATTGATAAAAAGGTGAGCACATGCCTGTACAATTTCAAAATCACCTTAAAGTTACTTTAACTAATTTATTTATCGGTTATGTTTGTTGCCTACATTTTGATATTTGTTCCAAACGATACGCGTAGACCATGAACTATACTGCGGCATGTAGACGTTTTTTTATTTCTAGTTCTATAAAAAGGAAAAAGGTAAAAAGCCTTTACGAAGATGCTGGTTGCCTATAAAAATATTAATTCTGGGTCTTACCCAGTCTTCCCCATAAGTAACGGGTGATGATACCGTAAGAGTAATTATTACACGAAAAAAATAGCATAAAACATAATAAATAAACGGATATGAAATTCTAACAACTCACCATTAACCTGCGTCTGCCAAACTGCATCACCGACTCCCCAAAGCCCGGATATCACAAAGAAGACGGTAGGCGATTCAGGGTTCGGTCTCCATATCAGAAGCCATACAATTAATCCCAGATGTAAAGCTGCTCCCATAACGAGTATAGGAAACCTTCCGATGAACTTCATCGCAGATCCGAAAAGTAGTGAACATACAGCGTTCACGACTCCGAAACAGATCATCACGTAACCAATCGATCGAATGCCAAGTGCACACGAGACGTAAGCCTGAAAGAAAACACTGTTATTGCGCATTTCGTTGAGTAATCTAGTAACAAACTAATAAACAATTTATGAAATTTGTGTTACAACATAAATTAGTATTCATTAATTTTATGTAAGTTTCCTGTGTAGTCGCAGGCCATGGTAAGGCCACAATCATCTCTTGATTTGCGGTATATCATCTCGTATGGGCCAGATTCAAGAAAATACTGGACAATAGGGCAGCAGTACCAAAAATGTGACATCCTGTTCCACAATCACCAATCAGCCTGCCATGGGATACTGGAATTTTTTGGCCATATTGTAATGTAAGTGGCTTGTTAGATTCGAAAAACTGATTCGATTTATGAATAATACTGTACGTGTAATAAACAAATAAAAGTAGCACGGTGATAATCTTTGGTTATAATGACTACCTACATGTAGTAGAATGAATCGTTTTTACAATTGCTATAATAATAAGAATGTTGGCGTTTATAAATACTAACGGTATATATAAACAGAAAAAAATAAAGTGGTTGTAGTCGTAGTATGTATGGTATGCGTTTATTTGTGAACAGCAAGGATTCGGATCGGATTTACGATCGAAACCAATACAACAGAATGGAATAATTTATGATCAATGTGGATTTTAAATTATAATTTTAAGCCATGTCTGACTTGTCGCTGCTTCAAAAACACTTTCGTCCTAGGAAGACTTATTTCCCAAAGTACTTACTACTTTATAATTAATGAGTATACGTTGTACAAAAATGAATTATAAAAATCATTTAAGAACTATCTAAATACATCCAATCTTTTCTTATTAAGCACGTACATATTCATTAATGATTAATACATTTTTAAAACTTAACGTTATACAAATCTCTTAATATATATTGTTGCAAAAGCGTGTTTGTGAACATTTCTTTATGGATATATTAATGACTTTGTGAAATCAAACAACATAACACAACCTTATTCTGATTGTGTGTCATAAATCATAATTCTTTGAATATTCTTTTACGCGCACAATTTACCTATAAGTTTCAGTAAGTATCGGAGTCTATTTACCTGTGTATAATCAGCACCAATAAATGCCTGTTCCATTCCGATCCAGAGCGTTATTGGAATAAGCAATTGTTGGTTAGGTTTCTTCAGCTGGTACGCGGTTGCTGACAACAACTGTATTCCTGTTAATTCTTTAGATGGATCGGATTTCCTTTGTTTTTCACCATATCTAGAATTAAAGCGTTGTTAGATTCCTGTGGCAACTGGCTAAATAATATTATATATATATATATATATATATATATATATATATATATATATATATATATATGTGTGTGTGTGTGTGTGTTTTGCAGGCCCTGTTTACAAGTAAAAAAATATAAATTATTTTAAAACTATATAATTTGGAATAACAACCTAGAATCGAAATAATAGATAGGAAATTGTTTAATCTTTATATAATGTTCTTGTAATTACCCGACTGCTCCGGAAAGAGGGTAGTGTTTTTCGAGAGTATATATTATATGCCTATATATCTATGTATGTCCATTGCTATGGCATGCTTTGTAGCCTAAACGGCTTGATAGGCTAACAAATGAGCTGTCGTTAGATTCGTATTGATTGATTGTGGGACGTGCAAATTGAAAAAAGAGACGGTAAGGTTTTTTCAATAAATTTTTAAACGCTGTCGGCTTTTTAAAATTACTGTTTGAACCATTAAGGCTGTATAAAATTATGTTTCACGTATTTCGTTATGTCAGTTTTCGAAAGGCATGACAATGAATGGAAATATTATACAAATCGAATTACGATTTTGGAGCTTCAAGCTTCGGCTAAGACATAGACACTAACTTGTTATGAGAGTTGGTAGATCGTATGATCAAAAAACATCCGCGTTGGCCTCTACGCCCGACACAATATCAATCAACGTAGCACACGACAAGCAAAAAAAATTGACGATAGTGACTTCGCGGGAAATTTGGTCCGTATAATTCAACAATGCCTATCAAAAATGTAGACGTTCTTTTTTTCCCACGATTTTTTTAAGCTTATAATTACTGTTCTTCTTTCAATTAAGCTCTGCATAGGGATTTTTAATTTAATTTAATTTAAAAATGTATAAATACATTCGATTAGAATTAAAATTTACCAGCGTTGAGCGCATTTAATTACTATTGTAATTTAATTATTATTTCAATGACACAATTACAGGTTAGAGGCGGAGTCGTAAGAGGCGATGGGGGGAAACTAACCAGGAGTCCTCCTAATAACGACTAAAATATAAAAAATGCCGTTGCCAACCCACTTGGCAATGAAAAAATAATAAATAATGCCCCACATAAGACAATTTATGGGGGGTTGTAACGGTACGGTAATTGATATTACTGTAATTCAATTACAAGTAATTGAAAACTACATATGGTTATTGGTATTGCAGTAATGCTAATTAAATTTATTATTAATTGAAATTACTTCTTTAAACTCTTCGAGGCTTGCTTCTAGCTTCCAAATAGCCTGTATAAATAAGATAGGATTGATACTACGCATCGAAAATAAAACCACGGTTGCAATAAATGTTTCTTCCTCTCTTTTATTTTTAAGTGCATTTTAATCATATTGCCTACTTAACCAATTCGCTCCAAAACTAAAATGAATAATGAATGAATAAATCGATTAATTACGAAAAATAAATCATTCTTTCAAAGGTTTTTTTTCTATTAGAAAATTATTAATATACCTATATCTCACAAACTTTCTGATCAGATGTTTGAAAAAATGAATATGTTGAATAAAATATTACTTTTTTATATATTTCCTAGATATAAATTCATAATACACAAGTGGTCAAATTAAAAATGTTGTACAACCGACTTCAATATAAATAAAATGAGAACATCATCAATGTAGTCAAAGTAAATTAAATACGCATTATTAAAAATAACTCTAAAACCAATGACTAGATCGTGATTAATTTAAAATCTGTACAGGACCACATGAGAAGCAACAAAACAAAATAACAAACATAAAAAAAGAATCATCAAGATCGGTTCACCTAGAAAAAAGTTCTAATGTAACACACATAAAAAAGTCGAATTTAGAACCTCCTCCTTTGTTGAATACAGTTGACAATAAAAGAAACGTTAATAAGGAAATAAAATATCCTACTGTAGAATGTGGTATATTACGAATGCATACATCGGAAAAAATTCCCTCTTTCTTGAGCATTCAGGTAAAAGGTAATTGAGTGATTGCAATTAACAATTAATGTAATTTTTAATTGGTAATATTTACCACGACCATTAATAATTACCATGACGTATTGACTATGCGGTTTAGTATACGCCGACACTAAACCGTATACTGAATACGTCATGGTCATAAGACTGATATTATGAAAACTTTACTCAATATCTAATGTCAAGGGCGTCTTTATATTAAATTACATATTTTTAAAACAAATAGCCAGCAATGTGCCGCGTAAATATATTTTTTATATAATACGGTGACATACGAGCACACAGTCCAATGGTAACAGTCTAATGGTAAGCGGATGCTGTGGCCCATAGACATGCATCCACATCTATCCTCGATTGAAAACCAAAATGCAGATCCATTATCACCTCTGAGGACTTCTTAGTCCTCAGGGATGGAATGCCTCGATTCCAGTAAAAAGGGTTTCCGGTTCTATACATTTATACTCACCATACGAAACACAGCAGCTTCGAGCTGCTGATTTACGCTGGTATTCTGTCAGAGCGTAGTCATCCCCCAGGCAAGTCGACCCATTCATGTTACAACCATAATATAAGTGCAACATGGCTGTACTACGTATTAGTTTTAATTTTATTAAATAAAGATTTGATTTAATAAGATTAAAAAATGTGAATTAAAAGCTTGTAGTGTAAAAAGTGATTTCATCACATCATTCGAAGTTACCTTGATAAAGGGTCAACAAGAAGTGCGACCATAAGAACGGCTACGACGACGCAAGCGAGATATATGGCACTGATTTCGTGAATCTCGCTGTCTGGAGGCCGGTGGAGGTTCCTGTTGTCGTGGTGTCCACCTCCGATCATACAGAAGTTGGCACCGCAAGTTAGCACCATGCTGCTCGTGTTATCCGTCGATGTGTTGGCATTATGTACCCCAGATGAAAATACTGCACCAAGGAGAAATTAGTCATATTCATCGCTTTTAAAATATTTTTGCACACATAATTAAAACATTTAAAAAAAAAGCTTAAATCAATAAAATAAGTCTCTTTTGTTTTATTTGTTTCAAAAACTATATCCATACTATACTACTACTATATATTAATAAAGTTGAATAAATGTGATTTTGGACGGCGATTATGTCTCACTCCACCCAGTTTATCTATCATTTGGATGTACAAAGAGAAGGTTCTGCAGACCGATGAGGAAGGTAGCACAAATAAGAGTGTACGAAAGCCTAAATTTGAAGACCTAGACAAAGCTATGTCGCAGTGTTTTCACCAGTAGTGCATCAACATTATGGCAATCACTGGGTCGAACAGTTCGGGTTCACAGACTTCACGGTCTCAGAAGCAATCAAGACTTCAGGAGGATGGCTCAGAAAGTTTAAAATGCGTTACGATACTACGGCCAGAAAACATGGTCAAAGATTCGCGCTACTTTCGCGTGTTACTTTCCTGACAACATTTTTAATGCCGATGAAACTGGCCTTTTTATACAAACTGACACCGAATAAGCTTAAAACTCTAAAGCTTAAATCTGAAAATGTGTTGGTGGGGAACTCTTCCAAGAAAGTATTACGGCACTGGTGGTTGCCAACGTAAGTGGTACATAAAAAAGGAAATTAGTAGTGATTTCTATTTCAATAACATTACCAGCCACTTATAAATCGGTCACTTATAAATCAAATAAGTCTGAAGAAGTACGGAGGTGGGATGCAGTTAAAAGGAAGAAAAATTTTACTTATATGCACGACTGACCGCTCATCCAGTTATCTCCAATCTTCAAAAGATAGAGTTAACATTTTTTCTCGCGAACACTACAAGCGTTCTGCAACCGATTAGATATTTATGAGCGTAATAAAAACTTTAAAAGCCACTACAGAAAAAAAAGTTGACGTTATAGAATTGGATAGTAGTTAATTAGAATTGGATAATAGTTAATAGTTGGCGTTATAGAATTGGATAGTAAGTTCTGCATTTATATGCTAGACGTGGTGAACTTCCTGAGTAGAGCTTGCGATGAGGTGACAGCAAAAATCATAAGGCATTATTTTCACCATGCTGATTAATTTACTGGTTTTGCAGACATCGATACAAGTCAGGAATCTGAGTTCGAAAGATGATCTGCCGCTAAGCGATACAATACAGTCTATAAAAAGCAAAGACATTTAAGTTAGTATACATATATATTTAAATCTCTTTAATAAAAACTAAAATTGTGGTCCTATTGTAAAACTGTTTTATTGTCCCTGTATTATAAATATAATATATATTTGTATGAGGTTATATGCACCTATAGTACATGTATTTGTGTGTGTGTGTGTGTGTGTGTGTGTGTGTGTGTGTGTGTGTGTGTGTGTGTTTATGCCGAAAAAATAATATTAACTTCACTTACCCAAACTAGATATAAGATTACCCCACAGCTCCGCGGTTTGCCAAGCCAGGAAGAAGAAGCCGAAGAATCGGACGATGATACCGTCAACCGCCTGGTCCGTTAACTTCGCGTAGACGCTACCAGCTTGGGTGAGGTACGTAGCTTTCGACGTCCACATAGGCGCAGCTCCCAGCCCTACTACTACTCCAGCCGGGACCAGAGTGTAAAAAGCCGGGTAGAACTGCGCAGCGATGTAAGGTGCATAGCACATCATAGAGAGGCACAAAGTCCACTTCACGGTTAGCCTTTTGATAAGGAAAGTGGGAACGAATATGCAGGACACGACGAGCGCGGCGTAGATTGAGCTCAGTGAAACTGTACCAAGTCCATCTGCAGCGTTGATGGAAGACTGCAAGTTCGCCGTACCTTGAAAGGCGGTGAATTGAACCATGAAGGCGGCACTCACCGCCGCCACGTTTTTTAATATCCTCCATTTTTCATTTCTCGATAGTTTCACCTTTCCCGTGGCGTACGAGTCCTCTTCAGTCGGCAGCGGTGGGGGCTTAACGATATCGTCGTTCGAATCCCTGTCGTGCTGATAGGCATCGTTTTTGAATCCAGTCTTAATAGTGTATACAGATTCCTTGTCTGGCCGGTCGTCTTCGCAGCCGCCTCCGTGCGTAGCAGTCATACCGCGTTACCTCCTTTTGCCCTGTACAAAGAAATAAGTAGAAATTATTACTATGTATATATATTTTAAACTTAAAATAATATACAAATGTACAAGAGTATACAAATAATTATCAAATAATCATAGAATTATCTATAACATGACGTGAAAATAACTGTGTAACTAATTGTTCAGAGTTTCCGACTTCAACTATAAGAGCTAACAATGCAAAAATCATTGTAAGTCTTTTAGTTTCATACAGTACTCAGTGGATATTGAACTGCAATATTATATGTAATAACAATATTTTAATATTTTTGTCATATAACCGTTACGTAGGATACAGGTCATTCAGAGAAAGTACGAGCCTATAAGTATTTCTACTTAAAGGCAGTATAAATCGTCCGTAGTCGTCGTAATTGTTTAGTTTGGATAGTAAACAAAAGCTAAATTTTAGACGTATTTTGCATAACTTTTACAACCCATATAAAGACATAAAATTAACGAATAAAAACAAGGTGGTTGAAGTGACTTTACACATGTTTTGATGTAGCGATGAGCGCGGAGGAAGTTCTGTAACAATCGTAATTTGTCTCGCGTCAAACGTCACAATGAACGACATCGGCTGAGTACATGTCGCACTATTGTGTTCTCGGTTTCGTCATGTTAATAATGGTTGTGTTACCCCCGTAATGTGAAAAACTACAGCGGGAGTAAAAACAGCGACAAAATCAATCTCTTCTGCGGTTACACGTTTCAGTTTTCGCTTGTTATGAAACTTTAGCTAGTGGTTACAGTTTTGCACAAGAACTGTTTCGTTACGGGCATTGCATTAATATAATTTTAACCCTAATAATAAAAAGAATATAATTTTAATACTAACTAGTCAAATCAGTATGCGATTTGTTTTAAGTACTTATATCGTTTAAATTTATGCTTTTTGTGCATTGAAATTATAAATGTTGTGCTTAGGTTAGATTATGTTAATTTACTACGTTATAAAAAGTTGCCTACGAAACAAATTATCCTTAAGTATTATTATAATTCGTACTCCAATGGTTCGGGCACGTTGAACGAATGAGTGAAGACCGAATGGTGAAGAAAATATATAGAGCGAAAGTTAATATTAAAAGGTGTCGAGGTAGACCGAGACTAACTTTCGAAGACCATGTGAGCAAATTGCTCGAAGAGGGGAGGGTCAAGAGTACTCGGATACCTAGACGTGCATGTATGAAAAAGTTAATGAACCTGAAAGAAGCGAAAGAGATATGTAAGGATCGTGACACTTGGCGATCTGTTCTCTCTGGCTACCCCGTTAGGGATTGTGCGTGAAGATAAGTAAGTAAGTAAGTAATAATTCGTAGAACCCATTTCAAAGGCTTATATTATAAGGCACGCACTGCTGTTAGGCAGCAGAAATAACTAAGATAATGGTCCCAGCTCAGACGAACTCCTAGAAAAGAGGAGTACTAGTACTTAGTAGTTTTCTATTAGAACTAACGATTGTAGAAAGTCGCTAAGAAAACATATGTAACATCTTGTGTTTAAAATAATTTTAGTTAAAAATAAGCTACATAGGAACAGACGTACTAAAAACTTAAGCCTACTTTTAGAGCAGTCGGGTAAAAAATAAAAACAATAAATTTACAAAATTATCGAAAATGGCAATTTGCAACGATACTTCACTGAAAAAGAGGCTTATCTAGAATGATATTAGATATAATTGAAATGTATGAAAAGTAATTCGTTGAAAGAAAAACTGTTAAAGCAGAAAATATTGTATGAACAAATTTTATCTAACAATCCGCCTGGTTATATAGTTATAAGTGACTACTGTAGCCCGTCGACAACTATATCCAATTTTAATTGAAAGGAGGCGCAGATGTGTTGTCACCTTCGAAGACTATAGTGAAATATGTGTATAGCCAGTAATTATATACGCTCTCTACCCTTCAAAACGTAACAAAATATATACAAAATTGTGGATGAACTGTAGTTTTCATGCTAACCGCACGAATTCGCATACAGAAAATGATCCCTATCACTTAAAAAAAAAACATTTAAACTTCATTACGTTTACTTTTTACCCTATTATATCTATACAAATATAATACGCAAATTACAAACATTGTATTATAAATTAGTATCACTCCAACTATTAAAATGTTCTATAATTGTCTTTAAGTGTATAAAGCCAAGATTAAGTGCTTACTATTTTCTTGAAATAGCAATCACGATGATTTTTAAGAGAGAATTATTATATGGCACTTAAAGAAATATGTTTTATAGCAATGTAAGCATCAAAATTTAAAAGAAAGGAGAGTAATGCTAAATAGCGTTTAGTTCAAAACATACTATAAAAATTTTAACGTCGGTAGATGGTATCATAATTCACTGTTTGTTATTCGCTTGTGATAGTTCCATTATTTGTTGAAAATAGCTTGTCACAAAGAGTGACTCAGTCGGCGTCCTCCAAGAGCGTTTCTGTTCTGTCATCAAATAAGTATTAAGTTTTATTCCGAAGAGACAGTACGTGATCAATGTTCATATGAATGTGTTCAACCGATCGACTGGTAGACGAGAAAGGACTGAATATAATTAAAAGGAGACTGATGTGCTGGCCGTTCTGAGTTGAGACCATGTCGAAACAACTGCGAGCATATTCCGCACAAGTAGATACCAAAATGAGTTGCCTATAGCCATTGAATGTTCTATTGTGTAACTTAATGAGTATGTACGAAGTCTGCGCCCGTTGTTACATTGGTGTTGACATTCATTTTGTTCTATTGCAAACTGTTAATACCGTTGTGGTACGATCTGGAATGATTAAGAGGATGAGCTCACTATCATTATCTACACTAGATTATGAAAGAGAAAGACACGTGTTACCGTTTTTCTCTTCTTAATTTATTTTTACTAAGATTAGTTTTTTATATATAAAAGTGAAGTTTACGAAAGTCTGTTGCTTTCGTAAACTTCTCCTTGTTTGTTTTTGTTAATTTAAATGGTATGAGTTTTGTTCGAAGGAACACCCTTCCTTTCACCTAAGTGTTAATTACAACTACCGACACCAATTTTTAACACTATTATATACGACATTAGGTTATACACATCATTACCTGTTACGCTTCGTAACGAAACTTTGTCAAGCACGTAGTATTTTACGAATCAACCAGCGGTCAAAGTTAACATTACTTACTATAAGAATTAAATAAAATCATATTGAATACAATTATTCTATTCCATTCTCAATATTCAAAATATAAAAATAAATCAAATCTTGCCTAGATCGACATTTGACCGAAATATTTCAATATGAATTTTAGGATTAAATTATTATAGTTAACAAGGAAATTAAACTAATTTTTCCAAAGTTTGAATACTTCTTGTAAATAAGGTAGAGTTTCAGTATATATGAAGCTACATAAATAAATAAAAAATATTAAAATTATAAAGTTCTAAAAGTTTTACCAAAATATCTGTTAAAATAAATTATAATGGTAATAAACGTAACAGATTAAACAGTGTTTGATGCCGCTCCTTAAAGTCTCATGACATAATTGTTTATTATGATAATAGATTGTAGATTGTTATTTAAAACAAATTTTCCTCATTATTTTGAATTAATTACGCGTGAAATACAAGAAACACGCTAGTTATGTTTTGCTTCTATAGGGATAAACTTGAGTTAATCGAGATTGCGCACGTTAATTAATCGTACCACATAGATAAGGTGCAAGGAATAAAGTGAATTAACTAAACCAAGATGCCCTAAAAGAATAAAGAGATATTCCATACATAAAAATAACCTCATTTGTTTTTTTTCCTTAGACCACAGAATAAATAATAGCTTAGACAGAGAAAAAGTATTAAAATTCGAACATGTGACGGAGTATAGGGATGTTTTATAAGGATTGAATACAATTAGTAATCCACTAGGTTTGTTTTTGAATAAAAAACGCCTTCAAAGCACTAAAAAGAATAAAGTAGTTTCCAGTAATATGTACTCGTACTAAACATCCCATGCACACGGCGTGGTAAGAACGGATACATCTTTCAAGATTTTATTAGTTGGAGCATTCTATGCAATCGATTTAGAAGCTAGCGCAGAGATTTCGACCGTCATATGTATATACACTTAATTTTAAGGTGTTACCTTTAAGTTTCAACTCTATACAAAGAAATATAGTTGGAGTGCTTTAATCGTTACGTCGCGTCGGACCGCTGTAACTGACGTTCCGCACCTTTGATGCTGCTTCCGATCGTCGGTCTAAATATACGTCTGAAGTAAAACGAACTGTCATCTATTGGAAACCTAAGCATATTTTTCTGGCATTACCCATAATCGCCTTTTACGATACCCGTGGTACAAAAAAATGATGAGTCCCTTTTTCAATTACAAACCAATAAAAATAATTATATAAAATAAAATTTATTCTTATAATATAATATACATTTATCATATTTTTTCAACAGAAAGTCATAGTTTTTTTTTAGTAGACGGTGCTTAAGTTTTTAACACACGATATCGGACATGACCGAAACGTATCTATTTCCATTTCCTGCGTTTTCCATCCCTGTCATCATGAATTAATGATCATTCCAAGGCCTCCCGTGAACAAATGTCAGCAAAAAATAACTAACAATAGAAGTATATAGCGGAATCATGTTATTTCCCCATGACGCTTTTAAGGGCGTTATGCTCGACGTGCGGACCTGTACGTGTTGGCTTATATTTATTACCTGTATACTTGAATTATTTCGTAATTGAACCACTTTTTATAATTGAAAAAAAAACAACGATATGTTATTATTTAATTTAGGAAATATGATTTCCGGTAATTCTTTAATCTATTCTGGTAAAATAAAGATTTGATAGAATCATTCGTTACTTTGAGGAAATCTATTATAATAAAGATATTAATAGTTACTTGGTCTTCAAACTAGGTAAGACATATCATTTTATTTAATGGAGCAGGTGGTTGTAAAGTAACTATTACTAGCTTTAAATAAAGATTTATTTTTCTTATAGAATAAGGGTGACAAACGAGCACACAGTCTACTGATGGTAAGTGTATGGCCCATAGACATCTTCATTTATCCTTGATTAGTAATCAAAATGCAGATGCATTGTTACCCCTGAGTACTAAGATGGAATGCCTCGTTTCCAGGAAAATGGGTTTACGGTTCTCTACACTCACCATACGAAACACAGCAGCCTTAAATGTATACTGTAGCACGAATGGGTCGGCTCGACCGGGGAAGGACCACGCTCTCACAGAATACCAGCGTAAAATAGCAGCTTAATGCTACTGTGTTTCGTATGGTGAGTATTTATGAGTTATTAGTCTTCACGGGTGACACATCTGCATTTCGATCTGTAATCGAAAATAGATGTAGATATCTATGGGCCACAGCAACCACTTACCATCGGGTGGACTGTGTGTTAGTTTGTCACCCTTATGCTATAGAAAAAAAGCTGGCTGACTGTGTACTTCTTCTCGTTCATCTGCACGTAGGAATCTACTGCTAGAGGAAGTTGTAGGAAGGGTTTGCAAGTCACGCTTAGCAATCGGATTGATATCGCATACCAGATGCCTTGCATCTTTAATGCCGCTAGCCATTGCAGGCCAGGGTTTTTAACATCTGGTATAAATGACATAATAATAAGACTACTGGCCATATAAGAAAGCTTAAGATCGCACAGTGAGTTATGAAGAGTCCTAAGCTCGCAGTTTATTTGTGTAATAGACTTCAAAATGAGGATGTACGCAGAAGATCCAGAGTAACCAACATAATGCAAGGGGTCAGTAAGCTGAAGTGGCACACTAAGCCGGCCATATAGCTCGAAGGACTGACAATCGTGCCAGCAAGAGAAGTGTAGGGCGCCCCTCATTAGATGGATAAGATCGATGGAATGACGACCTAACAATAAATGCCAGAAGTGGATGGAAGCAGGTGCTTGGTGGGACTCCTTGGGGGAAGCCATGTTCAGCAGTGGACGTTCGCAGGGCGTACTTGATGTATAAGTTAGGTGGTTGCACTGCCACTTATCGGAGGTGGTGAGATTTCTTTATAATATCCCGTAGCCTCTTGCGACACTCACGGGACGAAACGGGATAGTTGATATATTATTGTCACCAAAAAACGGAACTACTGAATACTATCAGTAATTAAAAATGCAGGCGTCAATTAAAATCCGTGAAATTACGATGCACTCTTTGCACTTGGATAATAGAAAACAAATTCACGAAGGCCGAGCAATCAATTCCGTTAATCGAAGTGCAAACCGAGAACGGTTTCGTTAGCGTTTATTTAAGCAATGAATCAATTCGCTATGGTAGTGAATGCATCGCGAACATCTCTATTGAATAACGACTATAACACTAAAAGCCACCAATCCAGCCGGCATGCGTGTGGATTATTGCATATCCTCCCTGCAATGGGAGACCCCCGTGTCCAACAGTGGACAAGTGGACTATATGTAGCTGATGAAAAATAATTTATATACGTTAAATCAAAACCGTACTTAATATTTTCGTTATGATAAAATATTTGAAACAACAATGTTATTATTAATGGTCGTTTCGTTGAGTGTAAGACAAGCTTTTGTTCAACACAGCGACGTGCAATAATCATAATTATGTAATTATGATATGATATCACTGTCTGCAATTTGATAGCATTCCGTGCTCTCTACGCGACAGATACCACCCGTGATGACTCGATGCTTCAATTATAGCGAATCCAAAAATTAATATTTGAATGATTACAGCTTGATTACACGCCCGCGTTCTAAATTAAGTAATCGCGTTATGTTAGAACTATCGCAATCTTACACAACACAATGGAAATGTAACCGTAATATGAACATATGCGCATTTATTTATTTCTAATTTATTAAAGTAAACATCATATGTTGTGAATAATCGAAAAGGTATTATAAAACAACGTGTAAGTGACACTGAATCTAAAGTTTGATATAGTTTAGTAAAAATTAATGGCTATCATTTGGTAAAGGAGACAGAAATTGTTTTGAAGTTAGTTTCCAAAGCAAACAAATCGACGTTATAGTATGCCAAAATATATATTTATATCTGTCTTCCAGATTGGATTTCGTTCATGGCGGTCAACAGATACTATATATTTGGGTAATTCAAAACTACATCATTATTTCCTCACTCTCAGTGTGTGATGAGACGTAAAACATAGGCGAAGGATCAAAGACGTGGTTTTCGAGGAGCGGGATACCGCAATTTTCCTAACTCCGAGACCTGCTGCTTTTACACAGGATTCGAGGTTTAAACCTAATGATTAGCAGTCGCGCTTACGACCACTAGACCACCAGGGACATACATGTATGTTGACAGACCGATGAACAACGGCTTGGATCTTTAATCTAATACAAGCGAGATTTTTGCAAATATTGTGTAAAATAATCAAATATCCCCGAGCTAGGGCCGGTTGCGGTCTTCCTCTGGGGCGTGACCCCCCATTGCCCCGAACCCGACATGGTGTGGTGTTAATCTGTAAATAGAAGGTCATAGTCATCATAATTGGTTGATCACCGGCATGAGAGGAAGCCCAAGCCACTTTCATTTTGGTCCTTCGAGCCGGATTAAGACCACGCTTTTAATGTGGACCTTCGCAGCCGGATTAAGAAGCCAATTGAATCTGATGTAGGTTCTGCATCAGATCCGATTAGCTTCTTACCTGCGTCATTGAATCCAATCTGCGTCGCGACAAGGGGAGCGACAAGAAGCAATAGGTAGTGAGCATCCGTTTATGACATCTAATGGCTAGGTATATGGGAAAAACCAAACTTGAAACTTATTGACTCTTTATGGAAAAACAAATGAAAGGAAACATTACTCAACTAAAATGCATTGATGAAGTTGATGTTTAATTAACATAATGAAATTATTAGCTGCTTTTATTCACTCATAATTAATTATCAATAAGAAATTAATTATAAAGTGTGAAATGATAACTGCTTCTAACATGAATAATCTGTTAATTCGGTGCGACGTATAGATTTAGGCCACGTGCAGAAAACACGTCGGTTTTAACTACTTTTGAGATAAGAACGGTGATATAAAGTTTGACAGGCAGCATAATAAGCTGCGTACTTTGATTTTTTTTTAATTTATTTATTATTGAAAATACAAAATTTGGTTTTTAAATATACATATTTCCGCAAAACTGCTTACACAGTTTGTCTGCGGGAACATTTGAGTCTCATTTACATGATATATAATATTAATGTAAAGCACTGAGACTTGCCAATAAATATTTCTTTAATTTCTTTTTAAATATGTTTTTTACTGGTTCACGTCGAGTGTCCTCAGGCAAACTATTGAAAAAGTACGGTAGTCGTTTCTTTAAAGTTCTATCCCCGAAGCAGTTTACCCTAGTACCCTGACCATGCTTGGCCAATATTAGAGTACGGTTCGACAGTTGTAATTGTTTATAGCAAGTAAATATTTATGTTTTAAACTTACTGGGAGTATTTTACAGATTTTGAATAGTTTTGTGTAATCACCTTTACAAATAGCTTTAGTTTTTTTTATTAACAAGGAACTTTAAAAATCTAATTTGTAATGCTTCAAGCTTATCAATGTAGATTTTAAATGTAAGACCATAACTGTCAAGAGAATATCCCAAAATCGAATTTACCAATGAAAAATATAAGCATTTTAATGTAGCAGAAGGAACTTTAAAACTTGAGTGATAAAATTTACTTATAAGTAATCTTAACCTATTACATACATAATCTACATGGCTGGACCACGAGAAGTTAGTATCAACTTTAACACCAAGGTAGGTTACACAATCGACTTTTTCGATAGGCTCACATCGACAATTAATTAGACCATTATGGAGGTACTCAAAGTTATGAGTATACATTTGAGGAGTTATAGTTGTGAAGTTAAAGTATGTCAAATGGGGATTTGTAAATACATGATTTTTGCGCTTGAAATATACATAATATTATTAAAAATATTAACCGACTGTTTTGTGTTTGAAAAAGAGATCCTGTTATAGAGGATGGTATTGTGATGGTAGCACAGATGTTAAACGGTTTTAAGTACACTGTTGAAAAATAACTTAGGTTTTCTATATACTGTAACGGAATAAATTATGTCAAATTAACATTAATAGCATAGACTTAGAACATTACTATCGTAAGTCTATGATTAATAGATTTGCAATTAAGACCTACTTTTCTCTAATATACAAAATGATAACATTTTTAATTAAAGAAGGTCCCTCGTAATAATAATAATTTGTAATGAAATAGATTTTATAAGATACTTATGGTGTTTTTACTACTCATAATTATTTACTAAACTTAGTGCTAAAATGGTCATTAGCTTTAAGATTTTTACTACTTTAGAACCACAAACTGCCGTTATACTTAATCTAAAAAAGACGTGGCATTACTAGGGCAGCAGATCTCTATTGACCTGCATTACAACTACTAATAGGCGAAGATTGGAGTTTAGAAATTAAAATTAATAGCACTCGGTATCGCATTGATTATCGACCAAGGCCGCAGATTCCCATAATTTCCGAATTTATTTCGATCTCTTTCGAAGCACAATCTCGATACAAGAGAAAACTGAGGGGATAATAAAAAAAATATTTATAATATTTTTATAGTGATAATATACATAGATGGTTGTAAAATATATATAAATCTCTAATTGTGACGAACTATAATTATAATTAATACAAAAAATTATGTGCAATCCAATGTCACAGCTAAGCGACAGGATTGTATGTGAATTTTTAGCTATGGCATTTAATATGTGTTTATCGTACAGATGATAATTCTTTAGGCGTCAATTGCTGTCTACAATCAAAAATCATTGTTCAATAAATATAAACTGGTCTCATGCAAGGACATCAACTCGGCCATTATAATTGTGTCCGCACATCTTTCCTCTTGACCGATTTTTCGTTGCTACATTGAATAAACGAAACATTTTTAAAGTAACGAGTAAAATATGCAATACGCAACAATGTATAAAGTAATTATGGCAAATTTTTAATTCCTAAATTATTCTAATAAAAAAGCTTTGAAGTCTTCCTTGTAAAAGTTTATTTTGGCTTAATACCTGTTAGGAATAACATGATATGCGCAAAACAAGTGTAATTAAGTAGGATGATGATCATTGTATAATACGTACATCTTTCATTTTGTGCCCGGAAATAAAGCCTTATTACAGAGCGTTAGGTATGCGGTTGGTTCAATTGGTGCCCAAGGTTAGTAACACAATGAAGGCGGTTAAATAGCAATTATACGTAGCTTAAAACGAGGCTTTAGGACCTGCACATAGAGAACTTACTAGTACTTCAGTACTACACAAACACATGACTGACTGGAGTTTTGATTAAAATAAGAACAGTTTTTAACAACCATAATATTATATTGGCATATTATCTATATAAATAAAAATGTTATTGTTCTTATATCTACAAGTAATATAATAATACAAATAAATAAAAATATTTCAAAGCAACCGGTGAAGAACTCACCTGGTGGGGTCGGTTGCTTTGAAATATTGACAGACGTTGCATTCAAATACCCACGTCTTTTTATATACCTACTTTTGGAGAAATTGTTAGAGCCACAGCATCGTGTGGCCAGCACATATAGCTAGTTAAACTAATAAACTAAATATAACTACAGAACCATCTGCATTGGTTAAACCTTTAAATAAAATATACTTACATATTGGACAAAATATGTATTGCGTGACGCACTCCCAGCGCAGTTTTGATAGCTATTGAATTCTAAAGATCAGGCTAAGTGATCCTCCTTCAGACAGGATTAGTTTTTAGCTGTAGGCTTACGATAATAGGATATAACTGAACTATTTAAAATAAGTAATGACAAACCTTATGGTAACAGTAACTAGCTATGCAATAATTTTTCTGTTGGATTTCATAGGTTTTGTTTTATTTTGCGCGGAACACTAATTGTTTTTCCAAAACAAAAATGGTCTAAGTTATTCCTTATAACATCAGCTATCCGGCAGTTCCGTCATATATTATATTATATTATATACTATATTATATTATATGACATAATGTATTGTATGGACTCTATGACCGTAATATTTTCTAGCTCTATCTGTAATATTTAATAACAATGTAGGAAATCTTGTCTGCGCGCAATTATTTTTTTCCACATTGTTATATCTAAATTCCAATCGTGATAAGAAGCAAAACTAATATTAACGAATTTGAAAATGAGGGTTTTATCCATAGATTTAGTATTAATTGAAGTTAGGTTTTATAATTTCCTTTGATGCAATGAGCATGTAAATCATTATGTTACCGTGAGATATTTTCATTCTATGTTATATGATTCTTATGACCACTTATGATTTTGACGCTAAAGAATTAATACTTCTTTGTTTTCGAGAACAAACTATTTCATAGTTTGTTATCGAATACAAATGCACATACGAGTGAAATAATTAAGATCTCGGTTTTTTCGAATCTATATAATATTTTCGATAAAATGAAAGGCGTGTTATTGAACTAGATCATTCATCGGTAACATTTTAATTTCGATATTATTTCCTGTTAATAAGCAAAAACGTTGCAATTATAGTAGCTTTTTGTCCACCAAATGTCGCACGCTTACTTCGTGCTGGATACGAGAGTACTTGCAGGGGAGAAGCTGTTGGTTCTTGGAGCTATATGGCCGGCCCATTGCCACTTCAGCTTACTAATCTACTGGGATATGTCGATCACTCTAGTTCAATTGCGGAGATCCTCATTTCTAAGTTTATCACGCAAAGATATTAAAATAAAAAAAGAAACCCCGAGCATAGCCCTCTCCATAGCTCGCTGAGCGACCTTGAGCGTCCTCATACGGCCAGCAGTGAACGACCACGTCTCAGATCCGTAACTCATCACTGGCAACACGTACGGGTTGTACAATCTAGTTTTCAGGTTTTGAAGTATACCTGACGAGATGTGCGAAATATTTTCACTTTATAATGAGACGAAAATACTCAAGACAAGAGATTTTGGGATTGTTGTACTATAAACGTTTCATCATATAAACAAACATATAAAGCACTTCGTAACCCTCTAATTGGTTATTAAGTCTGCGTTATTAAACTTAACACGTTGTTAACTGTTAATTTACCACGTGGCTAACTGTTAATTTAACTAAATTATGAGCTATTTCAACAATGCCTTGCTTATACAGTTAAGAAGACAACAAATTATATCATTTCATTGTTTTAGAATTGTACAACTGTTTATTTAGTTACTCAATAATATATTGTGGTTAAAAATAGGTTGGCACTTAAATGTATTTTATTTTTATTTTTAAATTAGCGCTTTTATTGTCAGTTAAAACTTAAAAGTTAGTTGACAAAAGTGAATAAATTATAATCTGACTGAATATAAATGTGAAGCAATTTAACTATTTTATTCATAACTTTAAGTTTTAATTTTTTTATATTGTATTTTATTTTATGAATTAATTTTATGTCAGTATAGAAAAATCGGACCCTAATTGATTATTTCCATAGCTATTTATCTATTTATTTTTTTGATCGAAAAACCATGTACGTATATAACGCCTTTCTTCTCGTCCCAAAATAAAAGAAAATTCATTATTAATTAAAAGTAATTAAGAAAAAAATAAGAAAATTCTTATTTATACTGAAACCTCTTTCATCTCTATTTTACTTTTTAATCCTTGTTAGAAAACTGCTTAGGTGTTTATCGTTTAAATAAACTCGTACGCTACAGTTAATTTGCCTTTATGTGAATCTAAGTGTACAAAGTAGTACCTAAGTATTTCTCGTAACTATTTTGTTTTCATATTAATTACATGAATTTTCATATAATTAATATGTGTAATAATTACCATATTGTGAGTATGTAGCTTATTCTAAAAGAAGTCAGTAATCTAAAGTAATTTAAAACTATAATGTCATCAAATTATATGCGATTATTATACATTAATATTATGTAATTTATTTTATCCATTGTTAAAATTTGATTATTATTTTATAATTTATATCAGAGCCGTGGTAGCTCAGATGGTTAACGCTCGCTGTAAATATAACATAACGCGAGTAACCCGGGTTCGACCCCCGCCGACACCAATGAAACTGTTTATTGCAATTTTAAGTGCTGATTTACCACGTGCTCGGTAGTGAAGGAAACATCGTGAGGAAACCTGCATGCCTGGGGATTAAGAAAAAAAAATATTTTGAAGACATGTGAAGTTCGCCAACACGCATTGGGTGGCGCGGCGGACACTTCATTGCCCTAAAACCCTCTCATAAAGTGCCCAGCAGTGGGACGTATGTAAGGCTGTAACTTTTTTAACTTATAATTCATGTTATCGACTTTTTGGAAAAAACAGTATTGATGTCTTGTACATCACTGATCGACTGCACGTAGTGATGGAGGATACTTAATATCCTATTAAGGAAAGCTGCTGCAATCTTAGTGGTAGGGATATGTCCGCGTACACCAACGATTCAACGATTGTGTTGCTGTTTTTCCTAAAGAGAAGTTGATTGCACTGTACAAACAAAAAATAGCTGAAGCTGAAGAATTTAAATTCGCAATGGATAACCTAATGGGTGTCGAATGGAATCAAATAAGGGAGGCTGTCTGAGATAATGAGACTATCCTTGAAGAAGCTAAGATTAACAATGGAATCTTAATCCGCCAGCTTGTACTGAAATTGAAACATAGCAGTCGACTATAACATACGGTATTTTAATGGTGAATTTATTGCGAATATGGTCATTAGTTAGACCGACAAAGTAGGTAGTGAATAAGTTATTTTTAATATTCGTAATTACTCGTAGTCTTGAGTCTGGAACACGCGGCTTCTTTTTTATCTGGGCCAGTGATCACTAATCGCAATAACTCGTGATAATAAAACTTACAGCCGAGGGTCGAGATCATCGCGACAGCGTTAATCATGGAAAAATTCTCAACGCGATTCTCCTACAATTAATTTATTTTGTCACGCAAGTGGCTGTTTGTTAAAACCATTCATCAATATTGTGGGTATATAGAATAGAAAACAAGAAAACAAACATTGCCCGTGGAAGCTCCATCTAAATACAGCCATCTGAATTGTTTAAGGCAATTATTAAGAGTTACGATTCTTTGAAGCGCACTTAATTGTTTTGCTTGAGCGGCGCGAAATTTTTTGTTCCGTTTTTTTCTCTTCTCTTGATTATTGTTTTACGATTTTTAAGGAATTACTTGTTAAATATATTTAATAAATGCTAATTTTCTTAAAAATTACTTAATGACGACCGTAAAGTTTATATCGTGAATTAAAATAAGAATTAAAAATTGTATTTCAGAGTTATCCGAGCACATATATATGTATATATAACCGTTGGTGCGTCTGTTAGTGATCGTGTAACTTCTGAACGGCTTGACTGATTGAGACCATATTGTTACATTATATTTGCTTTGACGAGACAATGTTTCATAGTTATGTTAGGATACAATAGGTGGCGCTGTAGTCTTGTTGTTTAAATTGTATATTTATATTCACGAACTAATTCGGAGTAAAACTCATTGCGTTCACTAAGGGAAAGGGCAGAACAACGTATGTTGGGCCAGTAAGTATGTTTTAAAATAACGTGTTTTTTTTTTCAAATGTTTTAAGCCGAAAAGCTTGACACCATCGATGGCAGGAAAGAATGTGTGGAGAGAACATGGCAGAACCTTAGGGATGGAATGGTAAGTGCAGCGGAAGAAGTATGTGGTACGACAAAAAGAGGTAGTAGTAAAAGAAGAGATGCATGGTGGAATGATGAAATGAAAGAAGCTGTAAAAAAGAAGAAAAAAGCATGGTTAGACTACTTGGCCTCTAGTAACGATGAGCATATGAGAGAGAAGATGAAAGAAAGATATAAGCTGCAGAAAGTTCATGCGAAAACATTGATTGAGGAAGTACGTGAAAGGTGTAGAATAGAAGCGGACGAGAGGTTGTCGCACAACTTTAGGGAAAACTCCAAACTCTTCTGGAAAGAGGTTGGAAGGTCCCGGAGTGGTGCGACAGCTTTAAGAATGAACAAAGTGCTTTCGAGAACCAATGACGTCCTCTCAGAAAAATCGGACGTCATGCAGCGATGGAGTGAATTTTATAGAGAATTGTATGCGTGTCATGATCTTAGTGAAGGATCCGGGGGTGACGCCGTGACTGGCACGCCAGACACGGACCTCGATGACACTGAGGTCATCAGCATGAAAGAGATTGAACGTACGATTCGAAGTTTGAAATGTGGTAAGGCTGCGGGACTAGACAGAGTTACTGCTGAAATGGTCAAGTACGGTGGGCCTCACGTCTGGGACAGCTTTCATCTGCTGTGCAATTTGTGCTGGCGGACGAGAGATGTCCCGGATGATTGGCGATCCGCGGTCATTGTGCCTTTATATAAAGGTAAAGGTTCACATTTTGACTGCGGGTGCTATCGGGCGATCAGCTTGACCAGTTTAGCAAGTAAAGTTTATTCGAAGGTTTTGACACGCAGGATGCAAGAGAAATCGGAAAGATTCTTATGGGAGGCACAATGCGGATTTAGACCTGGAAGAGGATGCACGGATCAAATGTTTTCTCTCCGCATGATCACGGAGAAGCTTCTGAGTGTTAACCAGAGGATTTTCTGTGCTTTTGTGGATCTGGAGAAAGCATTTGATAAGGTTATAAGGAGGAAAATGTGGGAACAGTTGCCGGGATATGGTGTGGATGGTCGATTGTTAAGGGCTGTGCAGTCACTTTACTATGACTGTAAAGCCTGTGTGCGGGTAGGGCATGACCTGTCACCCATGTTTAGCTTCCAAGCGGGCGTAAAACAGGGTTGTGTCATGTCTTCCTGGCTGTTCATACTGTATCTCGACAGCTGTTTACAGAAGCTGAAAGATAGCTGTTTGGGTGTGAAATTGGGTGACATAAAAGTTAATTGTCTGCTGTATGCTGATGATGCAGTGCTTATTGCACCATCAAAAGCAGAACTGCAGGCATTAGTCACGTGTATGAAAGAGGAATGTGAAATTAAAGGTCTCCGTTTGAATGCTAATAAAACTAAGGTTCTGGTATTTGAAAAGGACGAAGAGAGAACGAAATGTGAAATATGGGTAAATCAGGAATGTCTAGAACAGGTAAATGAAATTGTATACTTGGGAAGTGCTTTCAGCCGGGATGGAAGATGTGATTTAGATGTGGATAGGCGTGTCGCTGCCGGAAACAAAGTCAACGGTGCCCTGAATGCATTAGTAAAAAGGCAAGGCGTGGTGAAGAGTGCACGCCTTGCAATACATAACGCAGTGTTGGTACCGACTTTGTTATATGGCAGCGAAACCTGGGTATGCCAGAAGAAGCATAAAAGCAAGTTGAATGCAATGGAGATGCGATCTCTTCGTAAAATGTGTGGCGTTACCATAGCCAACTGAAAGCGAAACGAAGAGATTCGCAATATGGCAGGATTGAAAGATGACCTTATCACAAAAATTGATAGGGGCGTACTCCAATGGTTTGGGCACGTTGAACGAATGAGTGAAGACCGAATGGTGAAGAAAATATATAGAGCGAAAGTAAATATTAAAAGGTGTCGAGGTAGACCGAGACTAACTTTCGAAGACCATGTGAGCAAATTGCTCGAAGAGGGGAGGGTCAAGAGTACTCGGATACCTAGACGTGCATGTATGAAGAAGTTAATGAACCTGAAAGAAGCGAAAGAGGTATGTAAGGATCGTGACACTTGGCGATCTGTTCTCTCTGGCTACCCCGTTAGGGATTGTGCGTGACGATAAGTAAGTAAGTAAGTAAGTTTTAAGCCGAAACATAATCAGATTTTGAGACTCCAGCAATCGGAGAAAGAAAAATAAAAACGTGGTAGAGCCATGCTGCAGTTATATTAGTAGTATAGTTGTAGCACGAATGGGTCGGCTCGACCGGGGAAGGACCACGCTCTCACAGAATACCAGCGTGAAATAGTAGCTTAATGCTGCTGTATTTCGTATGGTGAGTGTAGAGAACCGGAGACCCTTTTTACTGGAAATGAGGCGTTCCATCTCAGTCCTCACGGGTGACAACGCATCTGCATTTTGATTTGTAATGGAAGATAGATGTAAATGTCTATGGGCCGCAGCAACCACTTACCATCAGGTGGACTGTGTGCTCGTTTGTCACCCTATTCTATAAAAAAAAAATCGGTTTCTCTTAGGTGCATACTTATTTATTAAAGTTCGTTTTTAATTATTAGGTCCTACATTTCTATGCAGGCGTGAAAAAAAACTGTTCAAGCGGATTTTCTAACAATCATGATCGATATTAAAGAGGCAAAATGAATTTTACTTTTTAACATTCCGTTTATATATGGTCTTAAGAACCGTAATTCTTGTCTTAGAAACAGGTAACGGTTCACTTTAGTTATGTTTACCGTTCCATCGAACAAGTTTATGTCCACTCTGTTGAGTTATATAAGAAACAGACAAAAATCGAACAAAACTCAAGTCGCATTCATACTGGCAAGGTTCGGATATATTTTGCATATGTTAAAGACAATTCTGTTTTAGTATTCAAAAGCTTTACGGTTTTAACGGGCCGTGGGTCCGTGGCTCGCAAGCTACGCGGAATCTAAAATAACCTTATCACACACAACATCATGCTATCTTTAATTCTTCATCGCAATTAATCCACCGGACCAAGCTGGTTGCAACCACTTAAATCTGAAACGTTGCGGCTAACCAGGACAAAGTCGGTTTCTTGATCATGTCGTTGATCCCAGAACATCTGCACACGACAGCGACATTAACGAGGTCATTTAGCAATAACATACAATCGCTATGTTATGTAGGTAATATAAAGTCAGTTCTAAAAGTTCCTTAAAGTAATTAATTATATAGGATAAAACAAATTCTTCGTCGCTTCCTGTAGTTTATTTGATTCGTAGATGGCTGTGATAAATTCTTAGGTCAGTATGATATACTGAATTGTGTCTCAACTGTGTTGCTTCTATACTTAAACAACATAAACATCACTTTTCTATAGGGTAAGGGTGACAAACGAGCACACAGTCTACCTGATGTTTAGTGGATGCTGTGGTCCATTGACATCTACATTTAACCTCGATTAAGAATCAGAATGCAGATGCGTTGTCACCCTTGAGGACTAAGATGGAATGCCTCGATTAATAATAATGGTCTCCAATTCTCTATACTCACCATACGAGACACATCAGCATTAAAGTGATATTTTACGCTGGGATTCTATGAGAGCGTGGTGCTTCACCGGTCGAGCCGACCTTTTGTGCTACAACTGTAATATAGCAGCAGCATTTTTAAAAATATAAATAGCAAATTTGTTTAAATAGCAACTAGTCCAAAATATGTCTGGTATACACTAATAAACAACATGCGGACGGTTAGCGGTGGAATAGCGACGCAAAAGGCGACATAAGATCATTTGAAAGCCAATAGTATAAATTAAAAAATGACAGATATTTGTACTAAAAATTATGATGAATCATTGCGAGAAATCTATATTCATCATCCACATAATACGTGTTGAGAAAACGATATGAAAATTTTTGCAAAGCCTGAAATTAAGAAAAGAAAGTTGAAACGTTAAGGTAATTTTCAACATAGCCAAATTTTTTATCTGACGCATTTGAAGTAGTTAGTTAATTTACTATCCAAAATATATACATATTCTTATTCACTGATTAAGAACGGTGTAAATCGAAGGGTATATAAAACGAGATATTTATCTCATATACATATACAAGCTATTTATATATATATATATATTTATATATATATATATATATATATATATATATATATATATATATATTTGACGACGATGACGACCCTTTTTGACGACCCTCTGTCATATCCTATTAAAAATCCAAATTCGCAAAAAATCTGGGTCCTCGTGGGCAAAAAAACTATCCTATCTCTCAAGTTAGACCAAACCACACACGGTGTGCAAATTTGATTAAAATTGAAACAATGTGACACGTAATATATATATATATATATATATATATATATATATATATATATATATATATATATATATATATATATATATATATATATATATATATATATATATATATATATATTATATCTAATAATTTTTAATCAAATAACACGACACTATACACTAAAGACATTTTTGTTAACATCTCTTATTTTGATGCTATAGACAAATCTAAAAATTGAAGATTGTTTGAGAAACGATATCTCTATAAAAAATCTAAAAAATCAATAGCTGTCCATTAGTCTCGCTAAATCTCGAAACTAGCTCGACCGATTCAAAATTTTTGTGTGTGTTTGAGTGGATTTGGTGGTCTCTAGATAGCTTAGTTTCACAATTGGACCCGGCAGGTGGAGTTGTTGTCGAGATCCAGAAATCACGCGTGAGAAGCCGGGGCAAGTCGCCAGTTTTGTAATAATTTTAAAACTACGCACGAATATACACATCAACTATTTAATTATGCTTTTACTGTTTATAAAAAATCAATTAAAAGGTAACGCCGTAAGAACAAATACATCAATATGAATAGTTATTTACAAGGAAGGAATAATATGAAAATATAAATGATGTGTAGAATATTTGTAAAAGATTATTTACAGTAGTCCTTTCTTGCTTTGGATCAAATAAAATGTACACCAATTGATGAAGAACAAATTATTGCAAGCCACTAACACAATCGCTTTAATTAAACCTGACGTCGGTAGTTAATTGCACCTTAAAACTAATAAAAATAACGAGGGGGAAAATGATGTGAGTAAACTAAAAATACAGTCAGTTTTTCGTGGAATCATTTGTACAAATACGCAAACAACTGTTTTAACAATATTGTGGGTTCCCTTCAATGTAAGTAAGATGATTTTAAATAAATTTAACCTTGGGAATATATCGAGTTATGATATTCGTTCCCCTACACATAAAATGTGTGTAATTGTAAAGACCTAACTTTACTTGCTATAAAAAAATTTGAGTACGATTAAAAAAAAAACAGAAAATTAATACATTCAGAGAATGTTATCAATGAAATCGAATCGACTACATTACTTGTATTGAAATATTAATAATATATTTTAATTATATTAAAAATAAATACAATGAAATTAATAGTTTTTAAATGCCAAGAAACACAATTAATAAAATGCAATAATCAGTAACACCTCCAATTCTACTCTACTTAAATTAAAAAACAAATGCTTTCAGTATTATAAAGCTCTGCTCTGCTTTCTCTTTCGCTTCATTAGGTAAATAAATAGTGTGTGGACATCGTATAAGGTTAAACGTTCCACAAGTTTAGTCAATTAAGCAGAGTATTTATGGTAAATTTTATATTATATTAACTTAGGTAACTAAAATATTTTCTACTCTTTGTATTTATTTATTTAACAGTTTATGTACACACATACATATACATACTCTTGTGAGATTTTACACGGCCATCTTCCCAAAGTTATACGATCAATAATAATGGTATCTAAAAGTTATAAATCTTATTTTAACACATCCTTACAAAGGACTGTGCAACCCCTAATGTCAATTCGAAATTCTTAAATTATACCTTAAAACAAGTATACCTAACATTTACCGAAATTATTCCTTTTTATTCATATTATATTTTTCCATTATTTAATTACAGCCTATCAAAAGTCCAATGCAGAACACTGTTATATTGTTATGCAAATAAAATAAACACCTTTTTATATAATGGTTTAATTTCGTAATCGTTACACTTTGTAATGTATGTGTAATGTACAAGAAACCGGCAAAATTACGTCACACAATTTTGAAATAAAATTGATACATTTTAAAAAAAGGTAATTTAATGTTTATTAAGTAGAAATAAATAACTTAAATCAAAATGATTCGACACGTATAAGTTTTAAATACAGCTGGCATAGAAAATTAAAAAGATATCATTGTTTACATTTTTATTTTGTCAGTGTCGGCGACTTTCCGTACAGGCCCGAACCCAAACGGTTGACGCGTAAAAAAAGAAAAATGGCCTTGCGCTAGGTGGATAGGCCTCCTTTATGACTGTTAATATATTATTGCGGATTAATACCAAATACAATAATATAAATTGTGCGCGAAAGGTATATGCAATGTGGGCCATAAAATTCATTCACATATTTTTTTTAAATAAATTATATTATTTATATCCATTATTTTTAATTTTGTTTAAGTATTTCATAATAAAATAATTAGTATTTTATACAATGATAAAACTACGATGGCATAACATGAGAAATCGATCTGTCATTTCTTAAACAGAAAACTATAAGAGAAACTACGTCCCGGACATTGAGTTATAATGTAATACGTATAATGTATATTTTAACTCAAAAAATTGGTTGGATAAGATAGTACTACGAGCTAAACCATTTTTTACAACAAGAAATTTCATAAACCATTTAAAGCCTAAGTATAAACCACGTTTTGTAATAAAATGGCTAAAGTTTAACAAAGTCCCAATCAGATAGTACTAGTAGGTACGATAAATTATTTCGTAGCATTTCGTAGAATCGTAGCACTCTGTGTTTTATATAATAAATATAACATTTTTATTCACGTAATGTTTTTATGACCTAATAATTATGCTATATAAACTTAATTTTTAGGTTGTTATTGTGAAATTTAGCTTTTTGCTATGAAAATTTATAATTTGGTGTAAGACTGAATATTGTTTGTACGTTAAATAATATAATAGTATAACTTCGGTCTAATATTTAGATAAAACAGTCTTATACAATTATTTACAATATTTTCATGACAAAAATCAAAAAAAAATCGTAATAATTTTATACAATCTTAATTTTCAAGGGCTAAATAAATTGTTTGTTAAATTGTAATTAAATTGATTACCATAATTTCAATTTAAGGGAGTTGGATTTGTTTACGATATCTCAGAACGACCACACTTCTGCAATAATTGGATAAGCTCATACAAAAATGTTGTTTTATTCTCTGCATTTTTTGCACATGAATGAAACTCAAGGTATTTGAAACGCTTTCAAATATCTTCAATAATTTTTTTAGTTATACAAATCACTACTATTTATGAAGTTCCTTTCCATCCTTTTCTGTAATTAATTTAAATATTTTTGTGAATATTATTAAAAGAAAACGTCATGTACGGGATTCTAAATTCCAAGAACCCAATCGCTGCGCCAATAATGTAATGACTTCTTACAATGTTTATCGAACCTTCCATAAAGCGATAGATCACGGATTTACTTAATCTTTACGTCACCTTTTACTTAACCTAAGATAAAATTTTATAAATCCAAGTTAATAAATCAATTAAAGGATAAAACGAATTCTTGTAATTAATATTTAGATAAAATATTTATTCAATTAAATTCAAAAAATCTTTGTTATATTGAAATTTTAATTACCAGCCTATATTATGTTGATTTTTAACGTTGTAGAGCCATGCTGCATCTATATTATTGAATGGGGAAGAACCATGCTCTCACAAAGTACCAACGTGAAATAGCAGCTTAATGCTGCTGTGTCTCACATGGTAGAATAGAATAAAATAGCATAATATTTTATTCAATATAGATTAGATGTTGCAATTCTTATTGAAAATCATTTCTTACTTTACCACAGGTGAGTGAAAGAACCGGAGATTTTTTTTACTGGAAATGAGGTATACATGTAGATAACTTTAGGCCACAGTATCCACTTACCATAAATTGTTTGTCACCCTTATTCTATAAAACAATATGTATTAACTTTTTAAAGTAAGATTTGAGAGCAGTTGTTATATTTCATCAAACATTGATGTTGACAAATTGATTATACAAATACTTACCAACTAATGTAAAGATATTTTAAAACAAACACGGCATCCAACGAAGGGAAAAAATTGCCAAGTTAAGTAATAGTTAGCAGCTGGAAAAAAATCAAAAATAAGTAGTAAATTATAAAAACGGAATTTAAAATAGGAGTTATATTTAAATTGGGAAACGAAAACATTTTGATTATTTAAATTCAATATTAGCAATTTTTTATGTATATTTTAGTGTATTAACACTTACGTTTTAGGGGTTTATTCGTATTTTTTTAATGTAGCGGAATCTACATTGATATCCGACTCATTCTATTTATTGTGAAAACAGCAGAGTCGAGGGATGGACCACTCTGCACCTAGGACAGTTTTTCGACGAGAGGAAACCAGGAGGTTTATTTTTTTGTGTAGATATTTAAACGGAATTTTCTAGTGTAGGTTTTTTTGAATGAAATACAAATTTATATAAGAATATAAGGTCTAACAGATTTCTAAGGTTGTCAATGCAAAATTATCTACTGCAAAAAATTAAAACGATCATTACTGGACGGCTGTGTTTTTAATATTCACTCTTCATACTTATGAAAAAGATATTTCCTTAAGGAAAGTGCCAAGTCTCCAAATGATGCTGTTATATTCGAAAGTACTACGAACAAGTGTGAAACAAAAATATTTTGGTTTTAAATTTACAAAATATTTTACTGTTACGGATACGTAATAGCAACGTACTCTAACTTTATTGTTCTAGTAATAAAAATTAAAAAATGAAAAAAATCTAGCTGAATCTATCTGATAAATTCAATAAGCGACGAATATCAATTTCTTGTCTAATATTAAGTCAAGGTCCCTCAAGTCTCAAGTCTCTCACTGTTTTTTCCACACATTGTTTGATAGGTGGGTATGATTTATTTATAGCTCCTAGAGAACTTATGAAAAAAATAGCAGGTTTTATTGTGTCCACACCATTCAGTTACTATTTAAATAATAGTTCCTTGTCCTTAACAATTAAATTATCAATGGGATGTTCAACTATCGTCGAACATTGATAGTGTTAAATAATTGAAACATTTTACATCGTTTAAACAGACGTTAAATAATATTTCAGAATAAAATTATTTTATGCGATTCACACCTGTTTAAAGCCTAATAAAAATGTTAAACTAGCTATTTATTAGGCAATAATATGTCCATTGTAGCATAGTTCCAGAAACTCCGTTTAAAAATAATTTATAAATTATTCATGGTTAGGCTTTTCGAAAGATTTACCAAAGTCAGTATAGGTGGTTTTGACTTAAAAATAGCCACAAACAACTTTAATTAAGCACTCGATAACTACCACCAAGTTGGAAGGTTTAGAAAGTCTTCGAATGAAACAATTTAATATTCTTTAGCAATCTTCTTATAGTAACCCTGTATCCTAAATTAACAGGACGTATCAGAGTTTTAAAAAGTTTGCTAAATATTTTTTTAATATGGATATGGGTCAATATTTCTGTACCTATTCCTTGTCGCCACTTTTATAAATATGAACTACTTTAACCGTTTTCCAAGGGTAAGGCAAAGCTGCACTACTTAGAGATAAGCTTACTGTCTTGGCGACAGACGTAAGAGCTTGTTATATTATGTTAACTATTGAGTAATTTTTTCGATTGACCAGAAATATCACTAAGTTTAGAGCGTAACTGACAACCTTACACTACGCTGTTCATATAATTTCGCAAACTATAAACGCCATTTTTTGTCGTATCCATCGAGGAAAATGCTTTGTCTTGTCATTTCTTTCCAACAGTACTTACATGCAAAAATTATAAAAAGCTGCTTGCTACAGCCCTAACTAATACTTGCTCAAGTAGAATTTTTATAAGTTTTTCAGTTATAATTCCATTCAGATGTGTTCGATTCATACTAATGCAACCATAACAAGTTTCTTCACTTTTACGATATTAAACCAAAACAATGTTTAATCTATTTATATCTAGACTTTCTTTAGCGATCTTTTTATAAACGAGCGCTCAACGAAGCGAGAAGCCAGTACTATTTTTTCTTATTTCCTTCCAGACTACAGTGCTTGTCGTGATATTCTAAGGTGATTAAATTACTTGGTTGCAGACACGAACATTTTGTGCCCGATATTTACAACTGCGATAACAGTAGACCAGTATCTAGATTTTATGTAAGAACTTCCACGAGAGCACCTGCTCCATTGACATTAATATATTAATCATGCATGTACACACAAAGAAAATACAAATGAAATGTATTTAAAGAATGATTTGTAAAGAAGTACGACACACAGCATGTCCCATTTCTCCCAAGAACGATGCTTTGGTGAAAGTGATTCTGCTGGAAAAATTTACGGAAGGGCTTCGATAAGACAAAACATATTTTAACGCTGTACAAAATGGTTAAGTTCTGGCCAACACAATAATTTCAGACACTGTAGCGTGATGAACAGTTAGCCCTTAAATGTGCATCAATTAGATCATTAAAATAACTACGCCGTAAAGTTCGACGACATTGTTGACGTCTCGTCTGGCAATTAAAATTATAAGAGCTCAAATAACAAACATTAAAAACTAATGTACCTGAACATGGTTTACCATTTATTTAGTTGAAACGGATGTAATCTTCTATTAAATGACCATCATCGACATCCTATTAGATGGCGATAACTGTAATCGTTGGTACTCGTACGTGTTTAGTGACTATAGTATTGCGACTACTGATCATAAGGTCCTGAGTTTAAGTCCCAGGACGAGCCAAAAAATTAATTATTGAGTTTTTCCGTCAAGAAATTCTCAGTAGCTGCCTGGATTCAAGAACTGGGCGGTGTTTCACCCCCGTGCCTCGGAAGGCACGTAAAGCAATTGGTCCTGCGCCTGAGCTCTCACCGGTTTATGAGGGTGTAGGTTTAAAGAGTGCTCCTGTGCTTGCGAATAGAACTGTGGCACTATAATCCGCCGTAACCGAAATTCAGGCTGGAGGACATTATTAATTCGCTCGTACGTAATAATAAGACACCGTTTCGTTTTTGATATATATAATTCGTAAAGTTTCTAAAAACTGGCCTAGTTTATAATATACGATTCAAATTTAATTTAATTAAAATAAGATATAAAGGAATATGCTAGGGTTGAATCTGAATGACAGGGTGAGAAATTGCGTGATAAGAGATAAATGTGGTGTGCAAGATGATGTTGTGACCAGGATTAAGAAAGGAATGCTTCGGTGGTTTGGTCATGTGGAAAGAATGAATGAGGAAAGAGTGACAAAGCAAATTTATATGGCAGATGTGAACGGCCGAGTCGGGAAGGGACGCCCTAGGAAAAAGTTTATCGACCAAATTGGCGATATTTTGAAAATGGGCCACGTTAGAAGTACCCTTAACCGACGAGCATGTATGCGTAGATATATGGATGTAAAAGAGGCGAAAGAGGTATGTCAGGATCGTGCCAAATGGAAGTCCGTAGTCTCTGCCTACCCCTCTGGTATTATATAAAAATTTAGAAAACCGATTATACGAGGGTGGATTGAAAAGTATTAGGCCGAGTACTTTACCAAGAAAATAAACACATACTAAATCAGTTATATTTTTATTTTTCTACATAATCACCATCAAGTTCAATACACTTTTGCCACCTCCCCTTCCAAGCATTTAGACCGTTGAAAAAAAATTATTCTTCCTTAGAGTCAAAATGTGCGTCTACAGCTGCTTTGACCTCGTCGTTTGTCGAAAATCTTTGACCTCCCAAGTGCTTTTTTAGGTTAGGGAACAGAAAAAAGTCTGATGGTGCCAGATCAGGTGAATACGGCGGATGAGGTAACAGTTCAAAGCCACAGTTGTCAATTTCAGCCATTTACTGTACTGACGTGTGAACACGGGCGTTATCTTGATGAAACAGGACTTTTCTTATGAGCATTCCTCGACGTTTTTCTTTTATTTCCTCTCGTAAATGACGTAGTAAGGTGCAGTAGTAATCAGAGTTTATAGACTGACCCCTTTCAACATAATTAATCATAATCACACCTTCCGAGTCCCAGAATACTGAAGCCATCACCTTATTTGCCGACAAAATCCACTTAGCCTTTTTAGGGGGTGGTGAACCAGGTCTTCTCCACTTTTTTGATTGTTGTTTTGTTTTCGGTGTATAGTAATGAACCCATGTTTCGTCCATAGTAACAAAACGATTCAAAAAATCATCTGCATCGGCTTCAAATAACTCCAAACAGTCGCGTGAAATAGTCAATCGCGTCCTTTTTTGTTCAACTGAAAGCAGTCGCGGAACCCACCTCGCAGACACCTTGTGGAAACCCAACTCGTTGACAATGATGTTTTGCGTTCATTCATAAGAGATGCCTACAATCTCGGCTATCTCTCTAATTTTTAATCTGCGGTCTCCCATTATTAAATCAAGTACTTTTTTAATATTTTCGTCGGTAGTTGACGTCGAAGGCCTTCCAGAGCGGGGTTCACCTTTCACACTCTCTCTACCACGCTTAAATTCTGCTATCCATTTTTTGACGGATGAATATGACAGAGCACAATCGCCTAATGTACTGACCATGTCATCATGGATGGCTTTTGATGATAGCCCCTTCTTATGGAGGTACTTAATGACGGCACGCTGCTCGATTTGCTCCATTCGCGGAAATTATGTCCGATTACTTTGTTAACAAATTTATAAAATCACAACTAATTATCGCACACGTTTCGAACTTCACACAATGAACTAGTCTGAACTGAACTAAATAATGCGGGTAGATTTGATTTTTAGAATTGAATGGATCTGTGTTAGGCCGAGTACTTTTCAATCCACCTAGTATTAATCGACTCTATTTTTACTCTGATCCAAAAAGAAAAAAAAAAACAGCTTGTAAGTTTTAATTTAAGTTATTATAAATTTAAATTATATTTAAATCCATTTAAAACGAAAATATATGATTCCCTTATGAAATAAGAAAGAATTCGATTGGTACACTAGTAAAATTCTCTTTTCTCAACGCAATCTATATTAATTGTCTTCTTTTTTTAAAACTTGACAGTTCAAACTTCAAAGGTCTTTAAAGGCCGTAACGGCATTGTAATCTTTGACAATCGCTTACTTTAATCGCAAGGGTAAAGAAACTTTAATGATGTTTTAATTACGTCTGTACTTGTCTATTTCTATTGTCATTTAGTGAAAAGATAGAAATAGCAACTTTGAGTATTTCTTAAATTAAACTAATTTTTACGAGTTAGGCCGTTAAAATAGTTTTATTTGAACTCTAAGCCCTGATATCCTTCCATTTTAGATTAAGAAATTCAATTTTAATTCAAATTGAAAATTTTGATTGATCAATTACATAAAAACTGTTTTAAACTTGCTAACTAAAAAAGCATTGCAAATTAGTATACTTAGAGTCTTACATATCAACGCTAGTTTTTATACAAAATATATCAACGATTATACAAACTTGTTGTCATATCTAAAAAACAACAATAGCTTGGTATGGAGTTTTCTCCTCCAAATTATAATCAACAATGAATTTTTAAACAGATGCCAAGGATAAGGCTATAATATGATAACGAATAAAAAATATAAAGAACATATATTTCCTAGCCAGTTAAATCAGATAGATCTTAGTAATCGCGTCATATTAAGGAACGCTAAGAAAAGTAATTATCAAAGTCTGAGAAAACGAGTGCGATTTCTAGTAACTCCTTTTTTGTTAATAATTGACTATCACTCGCATTAAAAAGACAAAAGCAACATTTATGTTAATAAGTGCCGCTTGCATTCGCAAAGGTAAGTAAAGTCAGCTCAATTGGCTATTAATTTACTACTTGAATTACAAGGAAGCTAGTGACCAGCAATGGGTTTTTACAAACATTTTATATAATAATGATGTTGATATTTGAGCGACCAATTACAGGCGAAGTAAGTAGGCGTTTACCTCTATTTAGGTTACACTTATAATATGCGAATTTATAAATATAATAAATTGTTTCTTTAAACCTACCACTTTTAACAAGTGAAACATTTTTATTGAGTAGGTAAAAATGTATTACCTACGACGATTACAATTTTTTTTTCGTGACTTGAGTCACATTTTTCCCTTTTTTGTATTGAAACTTCAGAATGTATCGAATTTATTCCTTAGATTCATTTATTTTGGCGGACGGAAAAACAACCGAAAAATGGCGGGAAAATGTTTTTTTTTTTACTTTTTCTTTTTCTCAATGTCTTATATGTATAAATATTAAAGCCACTCAGATACAAACAGTACAACCAAAGAGCTTATTCTTCAATTTCATACAAACAAAATAAGAAAAAACTTTTTCTCCGACTTATTATATTCAAACGATTTATTTTAATGTATATTAGCATAATTTCACTTATGGTAGTTAATCGGTGTTACGGAATTTTCTTTATCAAGATATAACATTTTTTGATGTCACACAAAGATTCGATAATAATTCATGTGTGTTTATATTTTATATATATTACACTTATTTCTTGTTCTATCATTCATAAATTAAATTTAGTAATTCATCTAACTTACAGAGTCGTATGTAGTAATTGTTATTCTAATTTGAAACTGATGCAATATTAATGATCTAGCAAAACGTGAAAATAGTTTGCATTGTCTTGAATTTTTATTGTGTCGTGATCGCTAAGTTTAGCTTTGAATTTTCCCTTTTAAACCAAAGACGCAACGTGAATTTGAATGTTACCTGTTGGCGCAAGAGTGTTTTACATTATCATAGATTTTTGTAACGGTTTCCAACGTTACAAAAATCTATGAAAACAATTGCAAATCTATGAGAAAAAATTTCCTTTCCCCTCAATTTTTTTTCCTAAACGCACGTTTTTGAAACACGCAAAATAAGTCCGTAATCGTTTTTTTTAACAAAGAAGGCAAATAATAATAATATCCAAGCCAGCGTTTTAACTGAGGTTTAGATACGTATCAAAAGATCAATAAGTGTGATTTTTACGCTATTATAGACACAGACTTGACTCTGACGTTGAAGTTATCTTGCATCTGAGCGTCACAGTGACGTTGAGACAGTTAAATAAATATTCAAGACTATCGCGGATGCCACGCCTGCGAATTCCACCGCTTACTCATTCTGTTTATATATTAACGTGCTCTGTTTTTACCTAATGTCTTGATAAAATGATTATACGTTTAACGCTACTTAATGCAGCTATGTTGAAATTCAATACAACTATTGTACGGTGACCTTCAACGTTGCGACGGCCGTCCACATATAAAACTGAATTCCTGGTGTAGCATGTCGAATTCCAACGATTGCTATTTACGACTAAATATTTACTAAGCATGTGCAGGTTTTCATCTCATTTTGCTGCTTATTACTAAATGTTTATCGTAAGATTTCCTATAAATGATCCATTAACGAATGAGGTTTCCCTTATTTAACTACTTTTCTAATGATAAAGGTTCATTAAAATATTACTGTTTTAAATTAAATTTAATCATGATTGCCTTAACGCTCCATATAAAAACGTATTCAAGACAGGTGTCTTAGTTAATGCCCTTCAGTTATCTGAAATGTCGAAGACCCGCTTCATTTCAATATTTTTATTCAATGATAGATTAATAACCTGGGTAAAACTAACTAAGGACATCGGACAGACTTGCTGATATGATGTTTTAGCACAGGGTTTTAGCATTATATTACATAATTGAGCTACAAAAGGATATAAAATTATTCAAAACTTAAGTCATCGTCTATGCTTTTCAGCAAACGATTAACTAATAATATTGTATAATGTACAATAAATAATATTATCTACATTTTTGTTTAGTATCTCATATATATAAGATATTTTTCTTCAACCCTCATTGATAGTGCAACTATGGGCATAAAATTTTAACACGTGCTATTTCGTTTTTTTATTGTGAAGTATTCAAAAATTGAACTGTCTTTATCATTAAAGTTTTCTTAACATAGACATTTTAAAACTTCAGTATTTGCCAAGCAAATAATATATCAGCTATGATATAGAAATATAATATTTTTAAATAAATACGAAAAACAAATATAATGCCGGAAATGTGTTTGTTTACATTTCTTCGCGAAATCTATTATTTAGTTCAATGATAATATTTCCACGCCTTAATGACCTTAATTTATCTGATACTGAAAATAGCTATTCTATGCCTTGTTATTTGAATTACCTTTTGTTGACGTTGTTTATAGGCATTTCTTTTAGTATAAATTTTGGGTAACTAACTCAATTAATTTTGTTTTTAATAATCAATGTCCCTTACATTATTTGTCGTTACCGATTATAATCTGCGTTTTTCCCCGTCATCTTCTATTTTTTTCCCGAGTGACGCAGCTTTTATGATGGGAAAAACTTGTTTTTATAGATTGGAAAAATTTATATTTCAAAATATTGATTTTGCGAGATCATTTATGTATAAGACCTTAGGTTGGTTGCACACGGGGCACACTTGACAGCCACAAACGCCGTCACCTGGAGCTGGAAACGGCTACAAAGGTAACCGAAGCGCGCGACAGCCACTTGTGGTCGGTGGTAGACACTTGCGGTCGGTGACCATTACTTTTTTTAACACATTGCTTGTAGTAATGGACTTTTACGTAGAAGATTTAATTGCGCTGCTGCTGATAAAATAACGGCGTCGCTGTAGACGAAAATACCGCCGTTATTGGTTACATCCAATTTTAGTGTCCGTTTAGGGCGGTACCAGCCATAAGAAGCGGGCAGCGATAATTTGTAGCGAGTTGCGACCACCGGCGTCAACCGTGTGCGGGGAGGAGTATTTTAGTTGTGGTCAGTTGGCCGTGTCTGGCCAGCCTAAGTAAATTTTTTATTATAGGATAGGGTGATAGAGGAGCCAATAGACATCTACATCTATCCTTGATTACAAATCAAAATGCAGATGCGTTGTCACCCGTGAGGACTTAGGTGGAATACCCCATTACCAGTAAAAAGGGTTTCCGGTTCACATTTTCACACTCACCATACGAAACACAGCAGCATGACGCTGGTATTCTGTGAGAGCGTGGTCCTACCCCGGTTGAGCCGACCCATTCGTGCTACAACTATACTACTAATATAACTGCAGCATGGCTATACCACGTAAATTATAATCAATTATTATTGATTGATAGATCATATTATCCTTATCTTACATCCAGAGTATACACGTAGTTTTCGAGATATTTTTGTCGTTATTTAGAGTCAAGCGATGGACCGCTTTACACGCAAGACAGTTTTTCGATGAGTACGCAAGGAGGTTAATTTTGTTGCGTAGATATTTAATTGGAATTTAGAAGTTTATTTTTGTAATAAGTACATGGCACTCAATATAACTTTTTAAAACTTTATACAAAAATATAAGCTCTAACAGATTTCTAATTTAGTCAATGAGAATTATCTATAGTAAAATATTTGAAACGGTCATTACCGGAACGTTGAGTTTTTAACATTCGCTCTTCATACTTATGAAAAAAATATTTCCTTAAGTAAGGTGTCAAATAAAAAAAAATCTTTTGTGAGGTCTCCAAATAATGCTGCAATTATGTTGTTGTTATGTTGTTAAGTGATGATATTTTTATTCAATGATAGATTAATAACCTTGGTAGAACTAACTAAGGACATCGGACAGACTCGCTGATATGATGTTTATAGCATTATATTACTTACATAATTAAGGTATAAAATGACGTAAAATCATTAATCGTTTTTATAAAAGAAGAAGAGAGAAATAAACATTTATTGAAACACCCCACAAACATCATTAGATACTTAAATTTTAGCATTTTTAGTAGTTTTAAGTAATTTAAAGTATAACAAAATAAAATAATAAAACGACAATTTGACGGTTATAACATTTAAAATGGGTATGATTTTTAAGTATATTCATCGATTTCTTACAAGTTATTGAATTGGGTTATTGCAAGGGTGTTCTCATATAAATTTGTGGGAAAAATTCTGTCGCAATAATAACACATAATAATTTCTATATTCGATACTCTGTGTCTGTCACCGACTTCTGGTGCAATTTAGGTTTTACTATTCTTGACAATGCATCAGCTGTTAGCTGTTGACCGCCGCTTTTTTGGCCGCAGCGGTTTGGAAAACACTTTGTTTGGATGGCATAACACCATCCACACAGGCATCGTCAAATGATTGGGAAATACACGGCCTCACATATAATCATTTACAATCGCCTAAGGCTGACTGACACTTATTAAAAATATTATATATATATATATAATTACCATCGCCTAAGGCTGATTGACACATATTAAAATATATAAATAATTAACCAAATTTTAGATTAGACAGAAAGAGAGAAAACAATTTAAAACATTTCTTAAGTTGACGTTAAGACGATGTGTTTAAGATCAGATAATGGATAGCTATGTATTACAGTGAGCTACACTCACGACTGGTCGCGACAATCTGTGGTGATAATCAAGCTTCGTGCGTTGGCGATACGCCATATTATACACACCCAAGTGAATATTTCTTGTGTAAAATCTATACATAAAGTCATTATAAAATGTTTATGAACTGCTTCGAAGCAGTTCATAAACAATTTAAATCCATCTGAGATTTTACTAAGAATAAAGGTGAAAAGGTTAAAGGGCCACCGTTTGCACTATTGTTGCAACAAGCCAAGGCATGCCGGTAGCCTTGAGAAGGTAGATGTTGGTTTGTGAATGGGATGTTATTATAAAAAATATACAAAAGGGTCGGCACCAGTAACTAAGTACTAAAGGCAACCAAATAAAATATATAAAGTAATCGGTACATTTTGTAAGCTTTTATTTTACTAAAGTACTATTTGTACGTACATCGTGATTGAATGCCGATGATGAGCCTCGTCGCTCTTTCTCGAGTAGTATATACTAGATATCGAGTGTTGCCAACTACACGGGACATATCGTGCATCAAATGTACACGCAAACAAGATGGAAGCATATGCGATTTTCGGAGGTAGTTTTAAGGGAACGATCCCAATACATTTTAATTAAATATTATTAGTTCTTGCGCTAAATACTCAAACGGTGACGTTGAAAGTTCCCCTATACGATATATAAATCCGACCAGTTATAGAAGCGTTGATCTCGCAATCGATCGGTATCTCTTTAGAGTAACAACATACAAATAAATGTATGCAACTTATTCTGAGGGTGTGCCTTGCGGTAGTTGCGTTGAAGAATTTTACGTTCGCTGACGTTTATTACGCTACCATGCGTCATAGTGCTCTAAATGACGTTTTCTAAAGGGTTCTTGTATCTATAACTATTTTTCTATAATATTATATTCGTATGAAATTTTTATTATATTCAGCGTGTCAAGTTGGACGATGTAATATTTAGATAAATTTAGTTATTTTTATTTTCGATCTATGGGGTTGTTGATCGCAATAGTTATGATTGATTTTTGAATAAGGGTCAGTGTCGACGTGTTCTTAAAACTGTTAAAAAATATTATATCTAATATGACTCCCATTACGAGACTTATATAGCTATCAATACTGGTGAAGCTGGAGTCATGACCACCAATCGATTTCTACCATTATGTTTACAATGGTATGCGGTTTTAAAATTTCTATTTCCATAAGTCTTGTGTCTTTATGTCATCAGTTATTGTATTTACTTTTTTTCAGACTTTATTTTGTGGTTAGTGAATATGATTGTGCTGTGCTACGAACTGTGGCATTTTCCAGACATCTTTTGTATAATAAATCTATATTTCCGTGTAGTAAGACGGCGCCTGCAGCACTTCAGGCGGCACACATACACAATAGTAGAAACGGCGTCATTCAAGAGACCGCCTTCTCTTTATTTTCCTAAGGATCAAATGCAGCTGCAGAGTCGATGCAGAGGCGTCGTTAAGGGATATTGGTTACGGTAAACTTATTGCAATACTACAGTGCTCTATATATGAATAAGAATCAAACGCGGCCTACTGCTTCAACTTTGCTGTAAGCTTATTCCTTGGCGGATAGATGTTAACTTTTTAGGATACATCAAGTAATAAGTATAAGCTTAGTATAAAGATATTCCCGCTCAGTTCTAAAGGAAGCAAAGTGAGCAGTAGTACGGGATCAATAAAATACGTCATTTGTTTCTGAAATGTGCGAATACTGGTAGTGGCTTAGATTCAAGTCTAGGACTACGGCGCAACGCTTAGTAAAGCGTACCACTAAGTCTCGGGACAAATAGCAACGGTAACTTGCAGATAACGACTGTACCTAAGTTTATGAGCACTTACTATTTAAATATCTATGTTTAATTTCCATAACTGGAAGATAATACTGGATATTGCTCTAATATTTACAGTGGCGTCATTGATAACATTGAAAACATTTATAAACTTATGTATAGCATTTTATGCCTCACACTTTCATGTAACATGACCTAATGACTTTTTTTACTAAATTTACTTGCCTGCAAGCAAACAAATAAAAGGGATTTATCAAACAAATAAGCTTCAACTTTTGTATCATAAACTTTCGTGTCGCACACGTAGCAACTTACTAAAGTTTCGTGATAATTGGTTCGGTCACGAGCCAGAAAACGTTTTAAGTTAGACTATTTTTACGGGCAGGTGCCTAAACAGAATATTAGATTTTATTGTAAGAGGTGAAAAAACTTTTCTCATATAAATACACTAAGCGCTTTTACACGTTTTTAGCGTAATGGGCGTCACATACAAATTACTGAGCCGATTTTCACAAAGGATACGGAAACTTTTAGGAAGGTAGGTATAAAAAAACTGTTTGCTGTTTACTAGTCGACATACATGTTATCTTCGAAATATTGTTTTTTAGTTAAGTTTACCAACGTATTTAACGTACATAAAAATTGATTGCGGAAACGTACAAGCCAATAAGAAGTGTTATGTGTTGAATAAATTATGATAAATATGTTTTTAATTCACCAATGTACGAATTACATGGATTCAGTGTCCAGTTCACTTTAGGATAATCTTGTTAATTTGAAAGAGGGTTATATATATTCTTTATATTTATTAGTTCATATCTGGAAATAAAGACTAATGGTGTGATAAAAAAGTTCCAACTGCCATGTTGGTGGGTCCCGGGTTTAAAACCTGGGTATGGTCAAAACACAGCAGTTTAAGTAGACGGTATTTTATCTCCGTACTATTTCTCGCCGATCGAGTTTGATTGCCATTCCATCGTTTTGAAGGAAATTACTTTTAAAGAAGGTCCGTCAGCCTCACACCACTATGTTGAAAGCTCAGCAGCAAAATTAAAACAACTTCTGCTTAACGTGATCCTCGATGTAATTAAGAAAACAAAAAATCCCTATAATAAAACAAAACGTACTCGTATACGCTTTTGAACTACATAATCTTGTTTGAGCGATTAAACAAAGCCCAATCGGAATACTTCGAGCACCTTTTATCGCATTTTTATCGAGGATAACCAGTTAACATCTCTTCCTGCAGGCCTGTCTTGGTCTACTTACGCACATACATTACGTCTTATCGAACGCGTCAAATGCTAATGAATGAGCAAAGAAATGTCGTCGTGAGACTGCATTACGCACGTATTTGATATTCACTGGACTTAAGTGCTTGTGTGTGTGAAGTGATTCAAGAATTTTTAAAATTGATTGAAGAATTCTTGAATATTATTTGAATTTTATATTTTAGCTTTCGTCATGTAATACTTTGTATCTGAACATAGTTATCGTATATTTGTAGCTATTATTCATAGTTTGAAAGTAAAAAAAAAATATTTTACAGTTTTTCGTTGAATAAGGGTGACATACGAGCATAACGTCTACCTGATGGTTACTTCTATCCTCGATTAAGAATCAAAATGCAGCCCTGAGGACTAAGATGGAATGCCAGTTTCCAGTAAAAACGATCTCCGGTTCTCTACACTCACCATGTTAAACACAACAGCATTAAGCTGCTATTTGACGCTTTGAGAGTATTTGCCTTTCCTGGTCGATTCGACTCATTCTTGCTACAACTATAATACAGCTGCAGCATGGTTCTACCGTGTATTTTTTTAATTTGTGCCAATTTATTAATTGTGAACCTTTTTATTTGCTCAGGGGCTAAGCGATCGACATTAAACGTGTTGGATCCCGCCAGCATCAATAAAATAAGATAATTGTTGATTCCGATTTTAAATCCTCGTTTTTTAAATTCGTCTTCTGCTCGAAACGGTTAAGGAAAATATCGTAAGAAAACCTGCATATCTGAGAAATAAAAATTATTTAAATAAATTGCTTAAATTTACCGGAGACCTTTTTTACTGAAAATGGCGTATTTCATCTTAGTCTTCAGGCGTGACAACGCATTGTATTAGGATTCTTAATTGATGATAGATAATGATTTCTTAAATTTACGGGAACACTACACATTGAATAAAATAATTATTTACGGATTTTATCCCGTTTAATTACTATTTTACTTATTTTTACTATCCCGACGTTATGGATGCTTCGGGTAGCCGGACTAACTTTGACATTGGATTGTCAAACATCTCAGTCCCCCCGTGACCATGGGTGCTGTAAAGCACCCGAAACGTGGGGATAATAAAAATAAGTAAAATAGTAATTAAACGCGATAAAATCTGTAAATAATAGTTTTATTCAATTGATGATAGATGTTAATGTCTATGAGCCACTGCATCCACTTACATTCTAGTGGACTGTGTGCACATCTCATTCTATAAAAAAGTGAAGTCAGCAAATACGCACTGTAGCTGCGTGACAGACGAGCTGCTGCATAACTCTTTCAGGAAAGAAAGGCATGACTGCCAATGGAATGTATTATAGGCTATAATTTTACTTTACCATATTTTATTTTCTAATTTAAAACTCTCACCGTCTAATTACAGAACTTATTTCATTGATAATCTTAAACTAAAACCAAGGTTTAACAAAAGTTTTGTTCCGAAAGCAACCTCTTAGACTCAGCCCCGCAGCGTCGCAGTGTTCACGAAATTTGACATTTGCTGTCTAATTCCATACTCTACATTTTTAATATTATTTTAATGTATACCTGAGGCTAATTATAAACTAAATTTTGTAATAAGACGTTCAATGTTATGAGCAGAAATATCATACAGGTTGTTTCTGCGCGTAACACTGACCGAAAATATAAATTTTGATTTTTTTTTCAACTTACATGAAATGTAGAAGTGCAGTTAGTTTTTTAAATTTTTTTGTTATTCCCTATGTCGCAACAATACAAAACAAGAAAAAATAAATTATAATTATTACTTAAAAAACTTTTAATAATTTATTTTTCAGAGCGCTAATTTTAAATCGCCTTTTTTGTAAAGGCAGTATTTCCACTAAGATATCTTCTTATATGATAAATAACAAGAGTGTACGTTACAGTTTTGTCCTCATCGTCAAGCGTGTAATAGGTCAGTGCATAATTAAATTTAGTAAAAAGAAAAATAGCGATAGAAATCACGTAAACACGAACAATAGTGCACATTTGTAGTGTTATCAAAAGGCAAGAAAACATTAGGAATGAAATTTAAAATTCAAATTTCATAACTTTTTAGCTAGTTATAAGTTATTGTTCTATTTTTAAATCTCCAGTGATTACGTGTGATGCAACTGGTATATACTTAAAGCCCAGATGCTATTATAATTATATATAATGAATTATGATGAATGCCTGTTATGTTTTACTAATGGTTCTTTTATAATACTGCGGGTACACAGATTGCGAAAACGATTTCCATATGACGTAGCATTTGCTTTAGCATTAGCAATACAAATTGATATGTATCTATTGGTTTCATCATTTTATTAATGTAATACATATTTTACATTTAAACCTTTTGATTTATTAAACATTAAAATCGTTACCCCATACTTTCTCCTTTATTGTGGAGGCATTTTATCAACATAAATTTCACATGATAAAACATCCAAATCCAGAGCAGTTATTTGTAGGTCATATAAATACTTGTTTTCTGCGAGATTTCAACTACTAGCATCACAGCCAAACACTTAGCTTTATTTTTTAAAAGCTTTCACGAGAAAGTTAATATACCTAGTATAAATAGATAAACAAATACACCTAGATTACGAATATTTAAAACGTTACTTCAAATAAGCAACTACGAGTATTCCCGTATCTTAATGGCATTTCTTGCACATGCATCGAATATGGATTTATAGTTTCAATATTTTAATTTTGTGTAATACTTTTGAAAGAACAAAACGTTTTATGTTTGAAATCTCAAGTAAATATCGTTCTTGTAGAAGCCAAAGGCTTGCCAAGTGATATTCCATCCAACCACAATGACCTTTACTGCATGTTTAGGTGAGTAATATTTTTATCCTATTTATTACATTTGCAGAGGGAAATCATATTTGTTATTAATCACTTTCTTGTGTCAAATTTCATAAACACTTTTTAAATTATTACAAACGTTATAATACCTCCTCCCTTAGCTCTAGAACCTTATAGCCTTTCTTTTGTAAATATATTCCGACTGTTTTGAATGTAAGGATAAAATACTTGATATACCATACAAAATACTAATTTCGTCGAGAATAGAACCCGAGTTTCACAGCACTGTTCAATCACGTCGTCTACTTTCAAAACTCATTGCACCCTGCAAAGTATATAAGATATATGTGTACAATATATACATATGTCCCGAATAATTACAAAACAAGATACCAGTAACATGGAAAGATCTGAGGCAGGTACAACCACCACGAATATTTTTTTTTATAATTTCTCCCTCTGTAGGAAGACATATTTAATATCCTTTTACAGAATATACCTCTCTATGAATTGGTTCGTTTATTTTTTCATAGAAGTAAGGGTAACAAAATTGTACACAATATAGTTGCCAACTTAATACTCAATATCTTCTATTAAGAATTAAAATGTAGATGCGTTGCCATTCCTGAGGTCTATGAGAGAAGGTCTTGTTGGCAATCTTTAAGTATTATGTACTTATTGGCTTGTTAGCAACCGTTAAGTATTATATACTTATTGTTACCAAAAAAAAGTCTTCCAATTTCGTCCCTCAATATACACTTTCATACATTCTTTGCGTGGTAGTCATGCCACAGCTTGTCACACACACATTGTCACACATTGTCGTTGTAGCATGTATGGGTCGGCTCGACAGAGGAAGGACCACACTCTCACAAAATACCAACGCGTATCAGCAGATTAATGCTGCTGTTTCGTATAGTAAGGGTGGAGAACTGGAGACTCTTTTTACTGAAAATGAAGCATTCTACTTACTCCTCAGGAGTGTTTGTGGTCTTTTTGATTATGACCAGGGTACAGGTGACGTTCGTTTGTCAACCTTGTTCTATAAAACAAAAGAAACAGTCTGCCTATTTTTTTAAATGTTAGTGCTGTTAGTCCGTTGGTGTTAAAGTTTCATTATACCGCTATACAAAACACAGCAGCATTATGCTGTTATTATACGCTGATATTTTGTGAGAGCATGTGCTAAAATTGATGCCGTGACCACAATATGCAGTATGGCTCTCCCATATCACGTTAGTACTTTCAAACTTGATCACAGTCGCCGTCTTTCGGCAACTTCTTGGCGGTCGTGTGAAATGAAGCGTAAAACCGAACTGTTTCAAGGTTGCTATCACCGGCGAGAGCGCGGCCTCGTATGCTCGTGGTATTGGAGTGTGTGGAACACATTATACTACTCCAAAGATAACGGCAACGTTACTGCGGATATAGTTCGCTATTTAAGATATATGCGGCAAGTAATAGTCGCTCATGGAACTGATACGAAAAGATACAAGTAGGTTTCGGTTGTATGTGTGCATTACGTTTTATTTCTCTTTAATTTTATTAAGTAGTTATAAATTTCAACTGTCGTCCTTACTGCGTCGTTGTGAACGCCTTTTTACTTAGCGAAATGTCACTATTTATGTCGCTAAATTTATTGTGTTATAATTATATAATATTTTATGTTATTCAGGGCACCAAACGTTCAGCGAATTAGTGAAATTCCAACGAAATATGAAAAACTACAGGTGAACATTCTCTTTGATATCTGTATGACAGTCATAATATTATGCTGCTTCATTTTGCATAACTATTACACCAATTAAGGAAAAACATTTCCATACATTTTCCTATTACGTGTTAACTCCGACTTTTACTTAAGTATATTAATAAAAATACAGTTTCAACCTCTTGGGATTGGTCCGCCGTGTTGACCAGTTCTCAGAGATGCCGGTTTCCTCGCGATGGTTCTCTTTATTGCTGAGTCTTGGTAGGTCAACACTTGAAATTGCAATTAACAATTTCGTTAGTGTCTGTAGGAATCAATCCCATATTATAATCGTACTGTAATTTACATGTACTTTAAATTAAAAGTTATGTGAACTTAATTTAATATAATATGTATACTATTAATAACTTAGCGACTTTTTTACATTAACATTTAATATATTACCATTTTAGCTATGGTCAAACGTGGGTTAAATAAAAAGATGTAAACCTTGAGTTTGAACCTAAGAAGTCTCCGTACTGTCTGTCCGTACCGTCTGTGCTAAAAGGAGTATCGTAGGAGGATCAATTTACGCACAGTGTGTTTTTATATAAGGTCAACATCAAGACAATATTACAATTTTCTTAAATACGTTTTATAATATAAGGCACTTATTGCCTTTTGTAATTTTTTTTGGAGAGGTTAAGCTATATATACTATCTAAACCACATTTACTTAGATTTTAAACTAGATTTTAGTTAGTTTGTTTGGTTCATCAAAAGTCTTCTTCATCAAAACCCTTCTAAAGTCAATAAAGGAGAATTTATTGCTACAAGCTTAGTGTATATGTGTAACATAAACCCACCTGTCGCAACCTAAACCAAATCTGAAAATGATGGAAAATAATATGATGAAACACATAAACCGAATGTATTCACCGATACAATGTCGTAAGATATACTTGGATATAGCCTTAGAGACACTGAATTAGAACTCTCTCTATCTCTCAATAAGGTGATAAACTTGAGGAACATACTAACAATTGTTATAAGATACAAAAAACTGTAATATTTTTTATAGGATAAGGGTAACAAATGAGCACACAGTCCACCTGATGCTAACTGGATGCTGTGGCCCACGTACATTTATCCACGCTTAAAAATCAAAATGCAGATGCGTTGTTACCCCTGAGGACTAAGATGGAACGCTTCGATTCCAGTAAAACGGGTTTCCGGTTCTCTACACTTACTATACAAAACGCAACAGCATTAAGCTATTATTGTACGCTGGTATTTGAGTGAGAGCGTAGTCCTTCCCCCGTAATAGATGCAGTGTGGCTCTACCACGTATAAAAATATATTAATATATCGATAAGCTCACTAAACGACTACCTCTTTGGTCTAGTGGTCGTAAACACGGTTGCTGACCATGACGCCTGAGTTCGAATCCTGGATTGGAGTTTTTCTGTCAAGAAATTCTCAGTAGCAGCCCGGAGTAGGCAGATGGTGGAGTTTCACCCTCGTGCCTCGGAAAGTTGCGTTGCTGCGGTCGTGTCTGATTGCCACACCATCGGACTATTAGAGTGAGGGAATAAAGAGTGCACTTGTGTTTGCGCATATACTCGAACACTTTCTCTGCATCATCTCCTCCTGCGTTGAGATGACAAAAGTTCGTCCTAGAGGACTTTATTATTAAGCACTCTATTAGGTATTAGTCTTAAGAATAAAGTAAACCCTTCCCCTTTACAATAACGATGCTGTTGCTATGTTAAAAATATGTTACCTATAATAACTAGATTTTGTTTCTAATCACTCAAGCTATTATAAAAAAATGCAGTTAATATTTCCTTGCAAGGCATAAAAATCGCACGAGTAAATGTCCCTTCGCTCTAGAACCTGCTTTGCTTCGTGCGTCACAGTTTTTTCATCAATTAACTACCTATTCGATATACAATCATTTTTAAGCTTTCGACCTCGTTTACTATTAATTATTTTTAAAACAACGCCAATAAATCTTATATTAATTCGAAACCAATTCTTAATTTTAATTAAAATCCAAATAAACAATTGAAGAAAAACACTGATGTGCAATCTGTTTTTTTAGTTATCTTTATTTAAGTTTTAAAATTATTTTTTTATGAATCAAAAACTTAACACAAAAATTAAATTGGAGATATAGGATACAATAGTTTGCGTATTTTTCATTTCAGTACATTGTGCTTGGCTGTATCTAGTAGAGATGACTCGAATATTCGTTTCATATTCGGTATTCGGCACATTCGGCAGCTTTACCAAATATTCGTATTTGGCTGAATATTTGGCTAAGTCGCCGAACATTCGTTAAAGTGGTATTCAAGGTGCCCACTGTATTTAAAACGTCTGAATTGAGTAAAGGCCACGTCTTTCATAATTTTACTATTGAAAGTATATTTCATGTATGGGTTAAATCTACTTATGTATATAGAGTTATGTTTTCGAGGCACTGTAGATTTATTTCCAATTATAGCAAATAGAAAGCTTCTAAAAATGTTTTTGGAATCAAATATAGAAGCATTACATTAGTACATTTCACTTTACTATGGTCGTCGGTTTCTCTAAAATAAATCTAAATAGTAGATCACCTGCATCAATTTTCACTAAGAATAACACAACGAAATACTTTTTTTCTAACAAAAATATCAAATCATAAGCATGTGCTGGCAGTTTTCTCAGTACTAGATGAATGCAATAACATGTATGGTGTGGCGGGGGAGCGAAAGGCAGGGTCCAGCGCTAATCCCGCACGCTTTACAGTAACAAGTTTTGACTTAAATTAGTTAAGTACCGAGGTTATCCTGCCGAATAATGTTCGGTCGAATATTCGATTCGTTAAAAGTTTTACCGAACTTTCGGCCGAATATTCATCCGTCCGAAATCCATATTCGGCCCATCTCTGGTATCTTGGTATTAATACGTGTCCTACGTATATATGTATATTGAAATCAGAACTCATAAACAGTTCAATACATAGGTGAATGTTCTTAAAAAGCTGTCAAAAGATACGTACTACGTGATTGTAGTTATCGCGATGCCGATGGAGAGGCCCCGCAGCAGCGAGGCAGATTCCAGGCGAATGGCAGGCCAGCCCTCGGCAGCTACAACCAGACCGGATCGATAAGCAACGTACCGCAACGCAAAGCATCGCAAAGCACGCACAGCTGGTACGGACGAACAGGCTGCACTCGCAGAGCACATTGGCAATGACACTCAATTCGCATTCATTGGCGGGTGTTATTGAAACATTCAAATGCTAGTAGAACTATAAAATTGTGACGTCATAAATATATATTTTAATGTAGTGCTAGAAGCATTTGTTAACGTAACTGAATTTTACTTCAAGCTTATTAACAAAAACAAAATATTTGAATACCTTTAAATGTGTTTTTTTTTCGTTATAAAGTTATCATATGAATAGCTTGCCTGGCAGACGTTGTTCTGCTCTTTCTGATTGGCGACGCGATGAGTGACATTTTCACACTCATACACTTTTCTATCGACTTATTTTACATATAGCTAAATAATTTTTATGTCTAATAGAACCATCAGCAAACATTATGGCCCTTCTTTTTTGTTTTCCGTAAGCGGGAAAAAAGTTGCCTATATGTTATATCCAATTATTTAATGTCTGCACACCAAATTTCATGAAAATCCGTCGTGTAGTTTTGCGTTGATCGTGAACACACAGTTTTTCTACATACTTAAAAACAAAACAACGTTTAAGAAAATATAAGGAAAGATCGGATATTTTAAAAATGTATTTTGTTATTTAATTCTTAGAATTCAGATCGAAAGTACCGGTATCAAGATATAAAAAATTATATTATATCAATGCAATATCATTTAACTACCTCCGTTCATTTTCCTTATTGCTCTCACGGCATTTGAATGAAGTTTAACGCGAAATACAAAATATTAAAATTTTGATTTTACTTTTGAATATCTAAGATTGTTACTTGTAATTATTTATAGTAAAAAATGTGTAATGTAAACAGATTGAAAGTATATCAAGATAAATAGATATATTTGTATATCAAGATATACAAAATTTGTATTATATCAATGCAATATTATTTAACTGCCTCCCTTCATTTTCCTTATTGCTCTAACGGCACTTGAATGAAGTTTAACGCGAAATACAAAATATTAAAATTTTGATTATAATTCTGAATATCTAAGATTCTTATATGTAATTATGTATAGCAAAAAATGCGCAATTCAAACAGATCCTTAAACAAAATAATACTATAAAGTTTTATTATATCTGTAATACCTACTTTTAAAATATTGTAAGTATCTTTACTTGGGTACATATTATTATTCTTACAATTTATTAATAACGATTTAATTCATCACAGCGTTACAAAATCCTTTCTGAAAACACACCGGATAACCTAATAGAGGGGAGATATTTGCTATAGTTGGGTGCTTGTAGTAGCCAGGTTAGCTGCTGCAGTAATTTTATTATTGAGCTCTTAACATGAAGGAGGCGGTCGCCTCTGAATACATTTAAGAAAATTTAAGTAGTTTTACAAAAATAAGTGTTATTTATTACGTAAATACTGGGAGGAGAAACACGCTATTAGTACCAGTTACTCGACTCCATTGAGTCAGTAATTCATTCTTGGGGCGATGAATTACTGACTGTCTGCCTTTACAACAAAGTCCCAGAAAATATATTGACCAGCACAAAGTTCAAAAACCTTATTAAACTAAGTTTGTATAAAAAGGGTTATTATAATATAATTAAATATAAATTATATTATAATAAAATTAATATAATATATTAAGGAATTTATGGATGATAATAACCCGTGGGAAAGGTGATTCCTACCAAGCTATTTCCAAGTTGTTTTGTGTTGTTAATTGTAACATAGATGATCGTAAGCTGTTATTTGTAAAAAAAAGTCCCACTGGGTTTCTTACTGGTTCTTTCCAGAACATAGGTGTTTTTTCCGACCCAGTGGAAAATTAAAAAGTGACTTTCAATAAGTATTATTTATAATCTAACTGCCTCGTTGGTCTAGTGATTGTAGTAGTGCGACTGATGAGAGATGAGGTCCTGGGTTCGATTCCCGGGTCGGGTCAAACAATCATTTACTGAGTTTTTCTGTCAAGAAATTCACAGTAGCTACTCAGAGTCAGGAAGTTGGCGGTGTTTCACCCCCGTGCCTCGAAAAGCACGTAAAGCCGTTGGCCCTGCGCCTGATCTCTCTCCGGTCGTGTCGGTTTACCGTCCCATCGGATTATGAGAGTGAAGGAAAAGAGAGTGCACCTGTACTTGCTCATACACTTGGGCACTATAATCCTGTCCTGCGGCGATGGCTAGCCTCCGTTGAGGCAGGCCGTCGTGTCCGAAATTCGGTCTGGAGGACATTATTATTTATAATCTATATTGAATAATTTAAATAAAAGTTTCTGTTTCTGTTTTTGGTAATGCTATCCATCGCCTGGTTCAGTTTGTTTTTGTCGCCTCTTACAATACTCACAGACATGAGATGAGTTACCAGATTCTCTAACGCTGCCATACACAGTGAATAACGATTTAGCGAACAACAAAATATGTGTACGTATCGTTTACCTACATTAAAACAATAGTAAGTTCAGTTTAAGTACAGGTTCTTTTAAAGAAAAAGAGTCATAAACGAGTACATACAAAATGCAGATACGTTGTCATCTCTGAAGACCAAGATAGAATGCCTCGTTTCTAATAAAAAAGGTCTCCGGCTCTATGTACTCACATACCAAACATAGCAGTATTAAGCTGGCATTCTGTGAGAGCGTAGTCCTTCCCCGGTCAAGGCCACTCATTCGATGAAACGATTATGAAGAAATATTTTATAACCTGAATTAAATACTTAATTTCTTTATGTAATAACATGTGGTTATATTCTCTATGCTATATGCATAGAGAATATATGTTGTTAATGTACTCCTGTAAAACAATGTGAAAATCAAAATCAACAGAGATGAATAAAGGTAGAATAGCGGCATTGTTATAATTGCTAACATCCGTTCGACGGCTTAAGCCTGTTTGTTTCAGGCTCAAAACACAGTATGATTATTCAACATGTAAATCATGGAAGGTAGTGTCATGACATTCAAGGTTTTATACCCTTCATTTAAATATTTGTATTACAGCAATGTTCATTGTAAGAAAACGTAAAAGAACTGTCTATTTTTACAAAGATTTTAAGCGTATTAATTTGACAAAACTGTTTGTATTTGAAACTTTGAAGTGCCTCCGATTCTCTACACTTACAATACGAAACACAGCAGCACTAAGCTGCTATTTTACGATGGTATTCTTTGAGAGCGTGGTCCTACCCCAATCAAACCGACTCCTTTGTGCTACAACCATAATATAGTTGCAGCGTGGCTACCACGTATAAAACTCAACTCGAGTTTAAATTCCAATAATAATTTAACTTACGTTCATATATATAACCGTAACCTTCGTGCAACAAACTTATTTTACACAAGCCCATTGTCAAGACTTCTACAGATGTACCCATATAAAACACCTTTACGTATTTAAATTGTTATTATTATCTTTACTAACCAAACTAACAACTACTGTGGATACCACGAACGCTGACACTAATTCATGTGGCAAGCGTGGTGAGAATAGCAAATCGTTTCTACCATTGAGACGATCCATGACCGGCAATGGAATGTTAAATTGGCTTTTATATTGGCCACACACCACACACATATCCACAAAAATTGTTCTTGATTACAACATAATAATATCGTCTCTAAGTATATAATAATCAATTACTTTTTTATAGGAAAAAGGTAACAAGCGAGCACACAGTCCACCTGACGGTAAGTGGTTGCTGTGGCCCATAGACATCTACATAAATCCTCGTTTGCGAATCAAAATGCAGATTCGTTCTCAGCCTTGAGAACTGAGATGGAATGCCTCTTTTCCAGTAAAAAGGGTCTCCGGTTCTCTACACTCACCATACGAAACACAGCAGCATTAAGCTGCTATTTGATGCTGGTATTCTGTGAGAGCGTGGTGCTTCCCCGGTCGAGCCGACCCATTCGTGCTACAACAAATTAATATAGCCGCAGCGTGGCTCCACCACGTAAAAGTTACTGTCCATTAATCTCGTTAAAACTCGAAAACGGCTCGAACAATTTTGATGAAACTTTTGTGTCCGTTTGAGTGGGTCCCGGGGAATCCCGTAGGTGGCGATGTTGTCAATAAACAGAAATTTAAACGAAACAAACCGAGGCGGGTCTCTAGTTTTCAATAAAATCTGCCTTATTATTAGTTAATTAATAATTATTCGGGTATCCCACATGACGATGGGTACTGCAAAACACTAAAAACGTCTACAACTTAAAAATTAAAATCAAATGCAATCCAACCCGCAAAATTGGTTTTATTCCACATAGGTATATACTGAATGATTCTTTTACTGCTTGGAAAGGATAGGGTGTAATAGCAGAACGGAATAGAAGCCTGCGGCACTGATATTTTACACATTTTTTTCTTTTACATTACATTTTATGAAATTGATCTATCAATAAATACTACTAATATGAAATAATTTCGGTACTAATAAAATTAAAGTTATGAACTAAATATATAAATCAAAATCTTTTCAGTATTTATATATAATAAAAAAATAAAATTTTCAACTATAAAATAAATCAATTAAATTTTTATGATTTTATCACGTTTTAATTTAGTCACTTTCTTGTTTGTCTGTCGTTCCTGGTGCTATTTAGTAAATGAAACTTCCAGATGAGCTGGAAACTTGAAATTTTCAATAGCTCTTATTCGGATGATAATGCAAGAATATGAAAAAAACCTAGTAAAGTAAAAAATAAAATTTAAAAAAAAATCACTGTTTTTATAAAATGATGAATCAATTTTTGTTTGATGAACGTTTGTTTTCAAACAGGTAATGTAACTTCCTGCAAGTGGGTTGTTTGCTTTTGAACAGCTAAATATAATAAAACGTCTAGCGAGCCTAAATATCCGCCACGAGGTAGCTAAATCGGTAACCCTTGACAATAAACAATGCTACCTTATCATCATCATTATCATTACAGCCCTTCACAAGTCCACTGCTGAACATAGGCCTCTCCCAAGTAATGCCACAAAGCACGGTCCTGAGCCACCTGCATCCATCGACTTCCTGAATATCTTACTAGGTCGTCACTCCATCTAGTGGGGGGTCGCCCTACACTACGCCTACCGGTACGAGGCTGCCACTCGAGAACCTTTCTTCCCCATCGGTTATCAGTTCTTCGAACTATATGGCCGGCCCATTGCCACTTCAGCTTACTAATCCGTTGGGCTATGTCGGTCACTCTGGTTTTACTGCGGATATCCTCATTTCTGAGTCTATCACGCAGAGAAATTCTGAGCATAGCCCTCTCAATAGCTCGCTGAGCAACCTTGAGCGTCATACGGCCAGCAGTGAAGGACCACGTCTCAGATCCGTAAGTCATCACTGGCAACACGCACTGGTTGTACAATCTAGTTTTCAGAGATTGAGGTATACCTGCTACCTTATACTATTAGGTATTCCCGTATAAGTATAAAATATGATATTGATTGTATTAGAATATCTTACTCCTTCAGTCTCCCCTTTTGTATATAAAATTCAGAGAATTTATTAAATGTGTCAATAAAGCTTAGCTAATACTGGATGCGGCCATTAGACAAGGGATTGATAGCAGTCACAGCTGGTCGACCGTTCTTGCCACTTAGTTATCAAATAACAATATTGTAATTCATTAATTAATTCTTTAACTTCCAAATATTTATATTTGGCGTTTAATAAGAATATTTTTTCATGATCTTTATAGACAGATTATTTTAATATTGTTTTAATTATTTTAGCAACATCATAATGGACACTTCTAAAGAACTTGCAATATGTACGCCTCACACTCAAGTGGTACAAATAGGTAACCCAACGTTTTTTAATTGCAATAATTTACACAAAACAACTACATACATGTTATTTCTTAGTGTGGAGAACCACAGGTTGAGAGAATTGTCTATTAACCGAGCGATGATAGCAGATCGCACACTTTAAACGTGAAGTGGAGGTTAGGCTTTATTATCAACTTGACAAGGTCGTGGTAACTGTTTAAATTTTTTTATAAAACTGAAGTTTCAGTTTCAGTTTTTATAAAACTGTAGTTACATTACATCTATTTTTATTTTTATTAAAAAAAAGCTTAACCCTACATAAGGATTTTCTCCTGTAACGTGGAGGCAGTTTACAAACATAAATTGCACAAGGACCAACATCCAGAGCCGGGACAATTATGAGTAGGCCATGCAAATATTAGTTCCGTGTGGGATTCAAACCCGCGGCCTCCTGAGCTACAACCCATCACTAAGCCACTGCGCCATGGAGACGTCTAGCTGATGGTAAGTGGCTTCTACAGTCCACGGACAACTACAAAAACGAAACAAAGAATCCTGAGATGGAATCCCTCACAAGTAATTGAAACCTTTACGAAGTGAGACAAGTTTGATCTCATTAGATTCAGTATACCTTAATTTAGGTTTTGGTTGCCTGGAAGAGATGCTATGTAGCGATAAGGCCGCCAAATTGTACATGTAATCTGCTCTCTGTTATATTCTTTGTAAATTTGTTTGTGGTGTGCAATAAAGTATTTTCATTCATTCATTCAATCATTAGGTCTAACACAAACGCTCGAGGAAGTTTTTAAGCCAAAGATTTAGATATTTAGATGCTAATAACTTATATCGTACACAATATTTCTTTAAAATAAAAACCTACAGACCTAGTTTTTCATTATATCTACAACATTTCCAAAAATTATGAAAATCTGACCATGTTTAGGGGAAGGGAGATATCAGTTTTTGTATGAAAATGTACAGCCTCACAATCCTCTTAAGGCTCCTACGTTACCGTTATCGTTATAGCCTATTAAACTCCACTGCTCAAAATCGCTATAGATTGCCTCAAAGAGAGGATATTTGCCATAGTTGCCACGCTCGGCGAGCGGGTTGGCAACCGCAGTTTTTATTATATCATAGCTGTTATCAGGAAGACGCTGCTGCCCATCTCCTGCCTGCCTCCCTCTGTCGCCTCTTACGACACCCACGGGAAGATATGGGGTAGTGGATATTTATGTAAGTAGAAGTATATTTGGTTATCCGCAAAAGGTCACGAGCGATTTTACAGTTCGCTTATTTACATGTAATGACATGATAGTAATGCCGACACCCGCTATTATAATGCAGGTGTATGTATAAATTGTTATAGGTATTCTTCTTCGGACTTCGCTAAAGCCTGGCGTATATTATATTTAAAGAACGATTTGTTTTGCCTTACAAACCGTATTACAATGCAGGAAGTGATCGATAACACCGTTAATAAAACAAATGACCGATTAAACAACTTACGACGACTTGAAAATCTCTCATTTTAAAAGTCAGCGTAACTTGCTATGAGGATAGTTTGTGAAACAAACATGTTTTACATAAACCGCATATATTAAAATAAATTATAAACGAAACTTTTCTTAATTATAGCCATTGAGAATAGTGTCGATTTGTGTGAGTATTTACAAGATGGCAGAGTCATGCGTTAGCTGTTAATATGGTTAATATGGTTGCATGGGTCGTCTCGACCGGAGAAGAACCGCCCTCTAACGGAATACCGGTAACGAAACATTCTATCTTGGTCCTCAGGCTTGTCTTGACATCTACATTTTCATTCTTAATCGAGGACAGGTGTAGATTTATGTGGGCCACGGCATATATTTGCCACCGGGTGGACGTTTGTCTGCAATAAAAAAGAAGGATATATTGCATGAAGGAACGAACGAACTTTTTTATACACCAGAGGAATCGTAGTGTTACGTTATCGTGCAAACCATTTAAAAAACTTTACAAAACTTTTAAAAGATTACCCGTTGATGAACCTTAAAACCATCCAGGTGTAAAGAATAGAATTGCGAATCTTACTGCACAGTTCGATGATGAAACTTGGCGGAATTAATCAGAACGACTCAGCGGAGTAAATATTTTTGCATGCAGTAAGTAGCAGCAAGTCCTCAGCGATCCAAAAATGCCGATAAGAATCAAAGGCAAGGTCTATAAAACAGTTGTGAGGCCTGTTTTACTCTATGGTAGCGAAACGTGGGCTTCTAAGAAAATCCATGAGCGAAAACTTCATACCATTGAAATGCGCATGTTACGTTGGGCGGGTGGAGTCACTCTCAAAGGCAAAGTGCGTAACGAACACGTAAGGGGGAGTTTCAAAGTAACGCCTATCACTGATAAGATTATAGAGTCAAGGCTAAGGTGGTGTTATGCGTAGACCCGATGACCATGTCGAGAAAAAGTGCCTTTCCATGGCTACAAAAAGGAGAGGGAGAGGTAAACCGCAAACTACCTGATTAACAAATGTCCGGAAGGACATGCTTACAGAATATGATGCTTACCAGCGAACTGAATGGCGCCGAAGGATTAAGAAAGCCGACCCCGCGTAACGGGAAGAGGCGAGGGCAAAGAAGAAGTAAGTAGTAGCAAGTAGTAAGTAGAATGCAAGAAGCTAATGTTCGCAAGGCTCTTAATCTTTACATTTTAAAGCTAATTATTGTACACAAGATTTTTTTTCTTTAAAACATCTTATGACTCATGCTGTTTAGAGTCGGTGGTAAAATAGTTCTTTTACTTTTTGTACATCATTCATTTCTTGTGCAGGACGAAGCGTGAGTCTAGCACTGTGTTGTCAAGGTTAAATTTTAAAGAGTTTAAACTTTAGTAGAAACAAAACCGGATCCGCATAGCTCACATCAATTACGTCATCACTCAATCATATATTATAAAGATTTGTTTTTATTTACGTCTCATATACAACATAATCGTCGATCTTGATCAACATTTGCTCCAAATTATAAATTACTTCGTACCGGGATGTTAATTATGCGTTGTTATCTATGTGTATAGATAAAATTGAAGTTCTGTCTGTACTATCGAAATAACTGCCTTATATTGACTGTCCCGTTGGTCTAGTGGTTGTAGTAGTGCGAATGCTGATCATGAGATCTTGGGTTCGAATCCCGGGTCGGGCCAACAAAGTGAATTATTGAGTTTTTCCGAAAAGAAATTCTCAGTAGTTGCACGGAGTCAGGAAGTCGGCGGTGTCTCACCCCCATGCCTCGGAAAGCACGTAAAGCCGTTAGTCCTGTGCCTGATCTCTCTCCGGTCGTGTCGGTTTACCGTCCCATCGGATTATGGGAGTGAGGGAATAGAGAGTGCATCTGTGCTTGCGCATACACTTGGGCACTATAATTTTGTCCTGCGCCGACGACTAGCCTCCGTTGAGGCAGGCCGCCGTGGCCGAAATTCGGTCTGGAGGACATAATATTGAGCTCAGGGGGTTATTTGCATATCATTAAAACGTGAATAATCATATTTTTTTAATTATCTCTGTCTGTGTGTCCGGGTCTGCCCTGTCCTGTAATGAAGCTTCACGAAGAGGTAAACAGTAACACCAGGATAAACCCAAAAATATATAAAATAAATGGTTCTTGACTATCTTCAATATAAATAACGCCGCATTAGTATATCCTGCCCAGACAAGTCCGGGACGTGTGACTAGAATAATGTAAGAATTTTCTTCTGACAATCATGAGATTACTCAAATCCTCACACAAAAATATAGGTTTTTTAATGGTCTAATTAATATTGTTTTACTTTGCTACTATCATGACAAAATTACCAAAATGTTACATACATACTACGTTTTTGTACTTGTAAATTCATTGCGGGTCTGCGTAGAGTACAGGTACATGATATACAAGTATAAGTCGGTCTGAGTTTAAGCGATTGCGAAGCCCGATTTCCTTATCGCGAATTTATGTACGGACGTGACAGGCTTCTTATTAATGAACTCTTGGATTCAGGCTGTAGCCTATCTTAAGAGCTACCCAAGGAGAAACATTATGTACTTGTAAAACATTTGACAAAAACGGTTATTAGTTCGAGAGAAGATAATGTTATAAGAATGGCTTTAAGAATTTTCCAATACAAAAATAATAAGGTATAGGAAACACAAAATACACAAGTAGGTACAACCTTTTGCAGAATTTGTACCAAATTTCAAAAATTTGGCAGGGTCATCATCACCTCCGCTACCACCATCTTCATCATCATCATTACCACCACCACCATAACCGTAATCATTACAGCCCTACACTATAATAATATTTGCGAGTTTAAATATATTTAAACTCGCAAATATTATTTTTATTTCAAGCTTCCCGGGACAGCCTGTATAGCCGACCCATTTCCAATTCAGCTTATCGATCTATTGGGCTATATTGATTACTCTGTTTTTAGTGCGGATATCCTCATTTCGAAGTGTATCCCGCAGAGAAATTCCGAGCATAGTCCTCTCCATTGCTCCTAATGCAAAGTTGGCATACAATAAGCATTCATTTGTTTTAAAGACAAAAGTGAATGGGACTTTGTTGAGCTAAGATAATTTAACACGTACAGTTTCATCACCACTTACCACTGGATGGACTTGTAGTCAAGCATTGCTTTGTAATGAGTAAAAGAAATTGTTATAAATATTGCAACATTGCCCTCGTTCCACCCATGCCTACCAATTCACCACTGGCGGGTTGGATATTATATACACTTTTCCTTACTATGGTATGTAGAACCTCTATGTCAACTTTTGAGTAAAAGTTATTAAAATTATTAAAGTTATACAAATTTATAATATTCAATCCATTACTTAAGAGAATATTCCCAAGAACAATATAAGTCTCTTAAGAGAATAGATAAAAATATTACGAGGTGAAATCCCAAAATTCAAATTAAACTTCATTTTTTTCAATGGCACAGATAACCATTAAAAAGCAGGGTTATTACACGACTCATTTAATATCAATAAAATTATGGTTATGGAAGGCGAAACAAATTAAAATAATTATACATATCCGGCATAGATTTCGCGAAGTAATTTGAAAACTACTTGAAAAATAACAAATTTAGTTTAAAACAATTGTAAAACTTGATAATGACTTAGAATACTGTTAATACTTCTACAAAGTTTCTGATTATTCGAGTATATCGTCGTAAACTGATCTGAGATGGATCATAACATTCATACATACAAAGAAGTCAACGAATAAAAAACCTCAATATAATAATAAAAGTACTCGGGAAAATACGTTAAGCATATGAATGTAATGGTAGACATTTCCTAGATTTGGATAGTTTCGAAGTATGCCTAACCTTTTCCATTTTTTCTATTAAGAGAAAAGTGAAAAAAATATACTTAACTACCAGTGGGTATGGAACTTGAACAAATTATCAACCATAGTCCCATATTTTGGACTAGTATTGTAACAGTGATAATTATAACTTTTTAATTTTTATTCGTAGTAGGTAAGTTTCATATACCAAACTAGATATTTCAAAGTTACTAATGTTGCGGTACAGTATAATCGCAATATTCAAGAGACGACTGTAAAACCGGAAAACGTCGCGTTAATAATAAAACGCTCGTGAACGCTTGATGCATCTCTGATAAAATATCCTAGTACAGTTTATGACGATAGCCGGTTCCGCCTCTCAAGTCCAACACATTAAACATACACGTTAGTTATGTTTGTTTACATTAAAAATGACTTCCGTGCTGATGAGTAAAGAGAAGCGTAACGTTTTTGTAGTCATAAGAAGCGTGGCTCTACGGCCAAAAAATCAATTAATTAATATTCTCGATTAAAATAAATAATTCGATAACAATTTCTTCATCCACCTGCTGTTAGTTAGTGTCCACCACCACTAACTGCATAGATCACTAGAGCTTCAAGTCATCTTGTAGGTCGTACCGCTATTATTTGCGACTTAAGATTTTCCTAACTAAAATTGTCGTGTCCATCGGCAATTCTTTGGGTGTGGGGTCATCCATTAATCGCGTGATGTGTTTCAACTACATGTTAACCCCGTTCCTCCCTCTGATGATACGTGGTGAGGTTTTAGGCTAACCCCTCTCTTAATTAATTAAATATCACGTGTATTTTTTTAGTACAAAGTACATTACAAATTTTCAGAATATGATTTGTAAATACAGATATGTATAATATAATTTAATTCTGGAATATTAAGGATCAAAAATATCTAGACTGACATTAAAGTTGCAGATTGTTTTCGAATGGCATAGGAATAATAAAGGAAAGGCGTAATCATGTGAAAAACATATAACGTTCTGGTAAATTAATACATTTAACCCTTTCCCTGTTCAATGAATCGCATATTAACGTTTCGATTGTTTAACTATTGTGTCTATTTCGCCTACAGGGAACTCCGCTTACGATCCTTCTTTGCTTCAGGCTAGGGCAATGCAGGTCATAAGGAAATTTGTCAAAGCCCTCTTGTATTGGGATAATTCCAATAGACTGACGCCAAGAAATGTACCAAAGTCTTGCCATCATGCTCTTGAGGTTTTGATGCTGATAAATTCTGTAGATTATCGTTGTTGTGAATTAACAATAATATAACGTTTTGTAATATACTCGTACATGAATACAAGTAGATGTAAACAATAACACATTCAGTTTACAGAATTTGTTGTTCTTTTTAACTAGTAATTTTTCCGCAGCTTCATTCGTTACTGGTTCCGTGTAAAATAATTTAAAATCGTTATTTTTATTACAAAAAAAAACATAAGCCATTTTGGTAGAATCTCGATTATTCACTAATATAACGTTGCTCGATTATTGCAAAAAACGTTAACGTGTGAATAAAAAGGTGATTCTTCAATGTGCGGGTTTTTACAGATTTTAATGAATCTGTGCAATTACATCGTCTTGGAAGCAACACGCTCTAACGTATGTCAATGAAATGAGTAGCTGATGTTTAGTACTAAACGTGATTGCTATCAGCTTTTTGTCAGTATCATGAAACATGTCGAGGTGAATCTTTAATAGCGGTAATAAGTAAGATCAGATTTGAAGCGAGCTATTGTTACTTACAGTTCGTCTGTTAAAAGGTAAAATTCACTATTTACTGAATGAGTAAATTGATTTAATATCTCTATTATGTTACATAATATAATCGAAGGCGTACACCAAAACATTAATCAATATATTAGTTATATAATGTAAGAACTGGGAGTTATTAATAAAATCCTAGCAATGCGACTTACGACTGTTAACCTTTAAGTCCTCATTTATAAACTAAAGGTATCATAAACTCTAAATAATACATTCATGGCAATGACAAGAATAAGCGATTATAAACTGTAAGCTTCTTTGTCACTTTAAATTTATACCAATACCAAGTATAATAACCCTACTTCAGTGAATTAGGTAAAACATGATATTTTTTTTATATATAAACAAGAAATGTGTTGAGCATTATATACCCACGGTAACATTATATACGTACGGTATACGGTATTTATGGGATTTTATGAAAGCATAAAAAATAATGTTAGTCAAACATCTTCGGTCACACGAGTACCTCCGCTAAGACTTTGTGATCTTACAAGAATTTTGCTATATATTGTATAAATATAAAACAAAATTGTAATAAAAACTAAAGACAGAAAGCGTTTTTTTTATTTTTATTTATTCTGATTCTGAAGAACTATCTTCTAAGGAATTCTTATCAGTGACATTTGTGATGGGTGGATGACCTTGTGAAGATATGCGGGAAGTAGATTGATGCGGATGGCACCCGCATTGGCCCGGTTGCCACAAATCACTATCACGAGTCGGGTAGTAATTCACAGGGTAGCCTAAGCTTAGTTAGGCCATGTAGCGATTATGATTTTTTTCGTTAATATAAATTCAAGGCCTACCCTATAGCAGTGAAGATTAGCCAGATTTGCCCCGAGGCTGATTGGCAGTCGCAGTATCAGGCTTCTCGCAATAAAAAGAACTTCGAAATTAAGAGAAAAAGTGGTTGCAGTTGACTAACAATTACTCCTGCCTAAAATTAAATACTGCTTACATATTGCATCAAAATACAAGTCATTGCTACCTAGCAATGCAATTAGTTTAGGTACATATTTTCTTTAAGAAAAAAATAATGACTGAGTTCCAGGATTTTTTTTGTGTCGGGTTTGTGATAATTGTTTCTTTGTGAAATTCATCAAAACGTTGAATTTTGACGGACCCAAAGTAAAATATTGTTACTTCGTATGAATTTTTTATCGTAGCGTTGAATTAATAAGACAAACAAAAAAAACTGTTCACTAAAATGTTCATTGTGTTAAGAAATAAGCTGAATAAACAAAATACTGCGGTATATCGTCGGCATACACGTACGTAAAACAAATACAGATAAAATCATCAATACAGGAAATCTAAACTATACTATGTCTTTAATTCTGATTGCGATTTTCAACACGGAGAAATTTGTCATAGTGGAATCACAGAAATAGTAATAATAAGACAATATTACGATTTCTGTGAGTGGAATAGTCAAATCAAGTTACAAGGTGGTAGTTTAGCGGAGCTTATATGGATAATATATAATTACGATACACATGAAAAGGACGTAATAGCTTAAAGTCGGTTGGAAAGCGGGGAAATCACACGCTCTAGTATAATTAATCAACTAAGTGGTGGTCACAAACACGTCGTCTAATCCCCGTACGGTTTTGATGGAGACCATAGATAATATACTATATAGGGCAATGAAGACTGTGGTTTGTTTGTGAATTGTTTTAACGGTTCCTAGGAACAGTAGCTCAGCACGGAACAAGTATTTGTATGTCCTAAAAATTATAGGTCCGGGTCTATGCGTACGTCCTCGTGCAATTTATTTAAGTAAACTGTCTCCATAATACAGAAGAAAATTCAAGTGTTTGGGTAACATTTTTAAAAATAATATGGGCTCAGGCATAGAGGATTTTTCCATTACAGTACATGTGTTGTGGTCGCTCTAAAGATATGCTAAACGCTCAACCGAACGTTTGGCACTGAAGTCTTACACACATTCAAAGACCTGGGAGAGGAGTACGGCATAAGGGTGAGATTATCCTTCACGCTGAGCGCTCAGCTCCGTTCTACGCACGTCACTGAGTCTCTACACTAAACAGTACGAATGTATTACAACTTTTTCTCAATAGCCGATGTCTATGCCTTGGAATATATTTATTATGTATTTTGTAATACTTGCAATAATTTAGTTAGATCCATAGATCTTTCATTTATCAAGGGCCTATCAAGGATCCACTGCTGAACACAGCCCCCCCCCCCCACCCTTCCCCCACCTTTGCCGCATAGGGCTAATAACCCCTTGTAAGAAATACATTTCCAACAAAGTTTTTCCGAGCGTTTATGCTCTATTTTTTTATTTTAAATTAAACTACAAGAACTAAATGTCTTAAAAGTATAAATGTTTTTGATTAGTGAGTCAACGAATGTGCAAATCATAAAATTACATTTTAGACCATTATAACATTTAAACTATAGCTTTAAGAGATGGTGCCCCCCTCGACCATGGTTACGGAAAAGTGCTCAATACGCAGGGAATATAAAATAAATTAATATATGACATAAAATCTGTAACAACTAGTTTTATTTAAATGTAATGTTCGCGTAAATATATCATTAAGAACTAATAGCAGTTTTTATAAAAGTTATCCAGTACCAAAAGGAAAATTTATTTATTTGTATCATGGCGTACTGTTGATTGATATCGTGTATTTTATCAAAGTTTCTAGACGGCGCGGCGATCATGACCGTCTCAATTAAAGGAATCACTCATAACTGTGTCCTATTGTCGTCAACATTATATTGCTTTATAAGCTGTTCATAAAGTGGATTAAACTACAAACAAGAACCCGCCAATTGCGAGTCGGGCCTAACTCTATTAGATGCCGTACTTAATATATATATATATATATATATATATATATATATATATATATATATATATATATATATATATATATCATCATCATTCTCTAAACCATTTCCCATTATCTGGGGTCGGCGCAGTAAACCTTCTTGTTCCATTCCTCTCTATCAGCCGTCATTTCCATACTTACTCCTTTCATTCTCATATCACTCTTCACACAATCGATCCATCTTTTATTCGGCCTTCCTCTGCCCGTGTGTCCCTCCACATTCATATTCAACACTCGTTTTGTGACATGACTTTCATTCCTCCGCATCACATGCCCAAACCATGCCAATCTGCTTCCTCTCACCTTTTCTACCACTGGCGCTACTTTCAGGCTTCCTCTTATATACTCATTCCTTATCTTATCCATCCTTGTCACACCACACATCCATCGTAACATTCTCATTTCATTCGCATGCAGTCTATTTTCATCCTTCTTCTTGACGGCCCAGCATTCACTTCCATACATGACGACAGGTCGGATGATCGATTTGTAAATTTTCCCCTTCAGCCTTATTGGCATTCGGGGATCGCACGTTGTGGCTGTGACCTGTCGCCATTTCATCCACCCTGCGTTAATCCTATGCTGCACAGCTCTATCTATTCCGCCGTCGCCTTGAATGAGGGAACCGAGGTACTTGAAATCTGAGCAGGTAGGCAGTATAGCGCCATCCAACGACATGGGTACAGGACTGGAAAGACCGCCGAAATCACAGCACAGATATTCGGTTTTGGATCTGCTGATCTTCAAGCCAACACTTTCCAGCCTCTGTTGCCACCCCGTCAGTCTGCTCTGTACCTCGATGCCTTCTTCCCCGACAAGCACGATGTCATCGGCAAAGAGCATGCACCAGGGTGCCTCATCCTGCAGGTCCGACGTCAAAGCGTCCATAATCAGTAGGAAGAGGTAAGGGCTCAATGCCGACCCTTGGTGCAGCCCTACCGCCACATCGATACTGCCCGTAGTTCCCGCGGCAGATCGTACACATGTACGGGATGCTCTGTACATAGCACGGACTAACCTCACATACTTCCCAGGCATACCTTTCATCTTTAACGCCCACCACAAAACCTCACGGGGAACCCGATCGTACGCCTTTTCAAGGTCGACAAAAACCATGTGCAGATTTTTATGCACGCGCTTGTACTTTTCGCACAATTGGCGTAATGCGAAAATGGCATCTGTCGTACCTCGACCGGGCATGAATCCGAACTGGTTTTGTGTTATCTCACACTCTTCTCTCATTCTTCTCTCTATTATTCTTTCCCAGACTTTCATAGTATGTGACATGAGTTTTATTCCCCGGTAACTGCTGCAGTTTTGAACGTCTCCTTTATTTTTAAAAGTGGGGACCAGTATACTACTGCACCATTCCTCAGGTATTTGTTCTTCCTGCAACAATTTACCGAAAAATAAACTCAACCACTTCCATCCATCCGCACTCAGCAACTTCCGCACTTCTACTGGTATTCCATCTGGGCCGACTGCCTTCCCATTCTTCATATTCCTAACAGCCATTTTTACTTCTTCCACACTAATTTCTCTCACTAAGCCCATATTCACTGGTGGGTTTTCAAGCATACCATTCCATTCATTCTCCTCATTCATCAATTTCTCAAAATACTCCTTCCATCGCTTCTTTATACTTTCATCGTCAGTCAAAATTTTTCCAGAATCATCTTTTATACATTTTACATGTGAAACATCTCTTCCATTCCTTTCTCTCGCTCTTGCAATTTGAAAAAGTCGTTTTTGACCTTCGGGGCTTTCAAGGGACCGATATAATTTATCTTGCGCCTCTGCCCTACAAATAGCAACTTCCTTCTTCGCTCTCTTCTTACATTCTTTATACGCCTCTCTCTTACTTTCTTTTATTGATTCATTCTGGTCTTCTACGCCCTGCCATTCTTTAAAGGCATTTTTCTTTTCTCTCAAAACTTCTCTAATACTTTCACTCCACCACCACCCATCCTTATCTATCATACGCTTCCCTTTTGTTTCTCCTAACACCTTCCTTGCCACACTTCGGATACAATCAGCCATTTCCTTCCAGCACTCATTCACACTCATTCCTTCCATATCACCCATCTCTATCATATATATATATATATATATATATATATATATATATATATATATATATATAATAACGAACCAAGATGTTTTAATGCAGTAAGCACAAATGTACATAATAAGTAAGTACATAATCGAAAGCAATTTTAAATTACAAACTAGTTTAGTTCCTGAGGTATGAGATAAACACAAACGATTTAAAATAAGACAGCCGCCAACTTTCACGGCCTTCCATTTCATTACTTTTGAAGAAAATGAAAGGGGATACGTGATATAGTGATGGACAGACGGACAGACGAACACACGGATAGACAAACAGTCATAGACAGATAGACAACAGCGACATTAATAGGGGTCCGTTTTAGAATTTGGGTACGAAACCCTAATAAAAGTCGGTGTTTTTAATTTAAATTGTAATCGATCTAAAAATAGCAGCGATGTAACGGAAATTTATGGTATTTTTGCTACGAAGTCAATATTTTCATTGAACCACTTATTTCACCTTGATTTAAACAATCTCACCGCCACGAGACTCCCCTTAGTTCCTCCGTCAGTAATTTTGATAACAATAAAAAGCTATCAAATGCCCTGGAGATATTACCGCCACAAATTTACGCACTAACACGAAACCACTTACTTAACCCAATTCACCCGTGTCTTATTGCATTGGTGTAATGGAAAGCTCATATTGAGAGTTAGACAGGGATCTCGTCTCACATCAATCACAACACAACCAGACCCGAACACGAATAATTTGTACTTTTGCACATGTTTAAAGCATACGTCTACCTGCATCTGCACGCAATGTTCACTGCACAACTGAGCTGTGGAGACCGACATACGGTGGTATAGTTATTTTTGAATGTAGAACCTAAGACTCTCTAATTGGTGATGAGAAACAGCATCATAAGTGCACATTGGTTATTGGACTTGTATGATTCTTTTTACGTACATATTAATTGCAAATTATCGTTTATAGTAATTTGTCAACAAAAATTTTTGCAGGTATCCAATGAAGATTTAAGGAAGGTGACTCACGGCACCATAACAAAAACAGAAACTTACATATCATACATCATATTAACATATAATTCTATGCGAATATAAATAATTAGTTTATATTATAATAATACGAAAAATCACGCCACTTTTACGTGTCGTGTCGAAATTTACTTAAAATCATTATTAGAACCGTATGTTATGTGAAGCATGCGGTTAAGTTTCCGCCAAAACTGAATTCTTCAACTCCAATTAAAATATATGTGGTCAGTTATTAAATTTTAGAATTATAAAAAAATGTGTTGTAAACAGTGTGTACTTAAAAGTGTTATTCCTAACGATTGAGGTACATACCTAATTACTTACTCTTTAAATTTTCACAACTGTTTAGTTATAACTAAAATAATGGCAAATATTTTTCTTTTAATTTGATATGAATGTCACTTCTAATTCCTAGTCTTCTTTTACATTTTTTTTGCCTTTAAGTTTAGCTACAAAACACAAGATGTATTTTATATATAATATTTACTGTGGATTAATTTTATTAAAGTAAATTACAGCAATTATTATATACGTAACATTAAATAAAAATAACAATTAAAATTATAATATTTGCAATTAATACCTGTATTATGTCTATTTCTGTTTTGAGAACTCATCTATCATTCAGAGACACTATACTTGTTATGGTAATGCCTCGCAAGTTCATTATCAATGAATGATTTAGTATTAATGACTAACTGTTAGTAACAAAGAACTAAGTAACAAAAAAAAATCACTATTCGTATTTCGATATAAGATGTGTTGAGTGAGACTTTGACAATTATCCTCCCAGAAATGTTAGCTATCAACAAAAATACTGTGCTTATAAAAATATATTCTAACATCCATATCAATTCATCAATAGCAAAAAATTTAATTTGCTATTTGTAATTTCATTGGTCTGTGATTTTTGTTTAACTACACTGTAGCACGCCTTTCCAGCGATGAGCGGTGTTGTTATTACATGACATACTTGTGATTGGTAGAGATCATGAGCTCAGGTTAAATGTATGGTATTAGAAACAAAGTTGACTCTTTGTCGATCATTAAAAATATGTAAATACTATTTATAAATAGAAGCATTAAAAATAGTATAATATAACCAGTTTGTTAATGGTCACAGTCATTTACAGCTAGCCAAAGCAATTTATGTAGTTAAACACAACATTAGAAGCCGTCGTTACATCAGCTATAAACGGTTAAAAATTTCCGAACTCGGTTCCCGCCACAACACTGAAATAGTACAGGTATTTAATTTACTATTATTATTTGTAAAAGTGTATTTATTTTAATTGGTAATTCATCACGTGACAGCCGATGAAGAATAATATATAAATAAATTTACAGGCATAGGTTATAAAAAAATCAAGAAAATGTGAAGACTTATAAAAGCTGTTGCTTAAGTTTGTTCTTTATTACACATATAGCTATCATTTTTATTAATCTTACAGTTGGTGTAGTAGTTGAATCCGTTATTAAGGTCCATTTTCGAACTACCCTTCGATTTTATGAAATGTACAAGACTTGACAATGCAAGTGTTATTATAAATTCCATTAAATGGTAATGAACATAAATGTACTAGATAATTTTTATTTTGTTCTCCGTTTTGAGATTAGAATCATTATAACGTTAGCACTATTTCTGGAATGTATAACTCGGTAGGTATATTTCATATTTGGTAATCTCTAGTAAATCTCTCTGGCTTTGTTTTAAATAAGTAAAGAACCCCTACAGACTGTAATAATAAAAACAATTAATTTCAGACCCACATATGTACAGTCCATAATTATGTAAGTATTTAACTTAATCTATTTTATAAGAGCTCACAGCTGAACATAGTCCACCTCCATATCCGATTGGTAAGATATAGAATAAAAAATGTTATTGACTGACTCGATCACACCTGACGAAGTGACGAAATCAAAACCTTGTTGGAAATAAAATACGCATTGTTATTTCTCTGAGGTTTAGAGTATTAAAATTAGTTTATCTAAAGACAAAATGACCGCTGACCGCTTTTTATGTTGACTTGACCGTTTTGTTAGCTTGTACGAGTTAATATGTCATTTCTGTTTTTATTGGTTGGATAACAACTTCACCGGTGGCCTATTTATATCCAGCGTTACTAGCAACCGAGCCTGAGGAAACAATCGTGAAACTTGTTTGCGTTAGTTACTGTGTATCGTGAACGGCAACGCGTTCAATTATATGAGATCCTTTTCAGCAAGTTGTGTAGAAGAATGTTACGATAAAATCTGAATGCGACTTTAATTGCCAACCCAAGAATGGCTTATTCATCAATTACACGGACCATGACGGACTGTTTAGTTCTGTGCAGATTATTTCTATTTAACTAAAAACGAAAACGGAAATGTACTTTTTATCTTAATTATAAGGTCTTAAGGTTGAAAAGTATTTTCATTTGAAACTTCTTCATCGGCCTCTAAAAGTAAATGTGGACATGGGCATCTTGGATTGCAGGGGTTTTCCATATGGCAAGCTCGGCAGGTAGATTTTCAATTAATACCACATAAATAGCATCAATGATACGAGACAGTTGTATCCATATTTTAAAAGATTTAATTGAGGTTTGTTTTAATATTAAAACATGCGAACAAATTCATAAATGTAGTGTAAAATTACATTCCAGTTAACTTGCATAGTTCAGCATTCTATTTTATTATCAAACTACGACTTACCTAAAACCAATATTTACCGGAAATTTCTATACGTTTAATGAACTTTCTGCCTGCTTTGACTTTCTGTCGCTGACATTGTATCGAAGCCTACTAGGACATACTTATAGACCACAGTGCTTACTTCTAACTAAATTAAAGATGAAAGTGTACTCCTCTGTTTGTGCATAAATAGTTTTATACGTTTTATACAACGACGCTCTCACAGAATACCAGCGGAAATAGCAGCTTAATGCTGCTGTGTTTTATATGGTGAGGGAAGAGAACCAAAGACCCTTTTAACATCTTAGTCCTCAGCTTTGACAACGTATCTGCATTTTGTTTCTTAAGCGATGATATAGAGGTTTATGGGGAGCACATCCACCTAACATCAGAAGGAATATTTAATCTTTTGTCACCCTTATTCTATATTCTTCTCTATTGCTTCTAGGTTTACCTGCACACTTGCGGTACCTAAAAAATGAGCGAAATCTCTGCTCGTTTTACACGTACATCAAATTTCATTGCTAGCTTGGCTCGCTTTTTTAGGCGTAATATATGAATAAATACTATTTTTTAGAGGAGCATAATTAAAACCGTATTAGCTAAGAGGCCATAAGGTCGCTGAGAAGATTTGTGGCCTTCAATCGGTTTTCTAAATATTTTTAACGCAACTTAAATATTATGATTTCAAAGGATGACTGTGCCGAGTTCGATGCGGCCGCTCAACTGGCAATAAAAGAAAACAGTTGGGAGAAAGTAAACGTGAAATCTTTATAAATGAGTCTCGCATGTATATATTATTTACTTGTGTGCAAGAGAATTGAGTTTCATTCAACATAATTTCTGACAACCCTTTCATTAGTGATTAATTACGTGGTAGAGGCAAGCTGCAGCCATATTATGGCTGCAGTACTAATGGTTCAGCTAGACAGGACGGACCACGCTCTCACAGAATACCAGCGTAAAATAGCAGCTTAATACTGCTGTGTTTTGTATGGTGAATGTAGAGATCCAGAGACTATTTTTACTGGAAACGAGGCATTCCATCTTAGTCCTCAGGGATGTCAACGCGTCTGCATTTTGATTCCTGATCGAGGATAAATGTAGATGTCTATGGGCGATAACATTCACTCACCATCAGGTGGACTGTGTTTTTACCCTTATTCTATAAAGATATTACATCTTTAATCTAACCACTCCTTTAAAGTTATTTTGTCGTTTAAAAACACCAAGGTGACCTGGTAAGTTTTCAAGACTAACTACGAAAATACTTGTTTCCGAAAATACCACTGTTAAAGGCAAAAGGCTTCATGTACAATTATTATAATACTTATTTTAATTCTGTATTCTGTTACGCAAAGTCCTGCCTTCCCGCGTATCAAGTATCAATTTTGTGTATCAATACCTATAATTTAGAATAATAAGAAAAAAAAGAAAACTGTTTTAGCAATAGTAACGAAGCTAATACATTTTTTTATTTTGTTTTGAACATAACAAGGATATCATTAAAGCGATAAGGTAAACGCGGTAAAAATTTAAATATTTATAATAATTTTAGTTATAATAGTTTGCTTTTTATTCCATTAGAATATTTCCGATATGCTTCATATGTGCATTCATTATATTATATTTATTTAAAGAAAATTTTAATACCGTACGACATGTTTTTGTTTTTACGTTACTTTAAGAATGTGTGACAGATGACAGATTTTGAGCAGACGTAAGTTAATTATTGACAATACTTAGTTACTTGATTCTTTGAACGGCGAATAATAAGTTACTGTTAAGTGAAAATAACATTTAGTTGAGCAAGAGTAAATTTCCGACTAGGGTCACTAAAGAATACTAATGACTTTGCAAATAAAACTGCGCGATATTCTAATGAAATCAAACTCGTTCTATGGTTACATAATAAGAAAGTATTCTATGTTCACATCCGTGCGAATCCTCATGGCCGAATGTATTGAGAACTAAGAGGTTTTTCTATTGAACCAAACAATTGTGAGGAAAAAAATTATTTTAGGTTATTTTTAAATCTCCCATTTTAAATGTAGCTTATTACCTATATAAAGCTACTGTGTTGTTTGAGAATTGACATACATACATGCATATAAATAAAATTGACGTGTCCGTCTGTAATGACGACGAGGTGATTATTTGGATGTCATTAACACATGAATAAACATTTAAAATATTTGTCTGTCGGTCCATCTGGGCTTAACATAGAAGTGACTGAACCAATTATAATGAAACTTGACGAACAGGTAGAGCGCAACGCCAGGGATCTGGGCTATATTTAAAAATATGGCCTTTGAGGATAACCTTAGTTCTAAAAAGCGCCACACTAACGGATCCTACCCAGCTAATGCCGAAGAAGGCGCTAGTTTTAAATATTTATGTTACTCGGATTCCCGAATATTCTCATTAGAATTTTTTTATTTGCTTATACATAGGTAATTCATTCTTAGAGGATAAAATCAAACAAACGTAATATAAATTCTTATTATTAATAACAAAGACCTTAAAATATAAGGTAATTGACAATTAAGCAATTGCTTGTGTATGTGAATTTAAAGTGTGATCTAAGGTCACTAATGTATATTTCCGTGATATTGTAAATAAGGTACCTTTAAATAGAAAAACAAATCCAACTGTATATAAAATACCGTTCGTCGCATTATTACCAAATATTGATCATGCACAAAAGATATTTAGAAGTAGGCAATGTTATTGGATTTTACCGTTATCGCATAAGGCCATTAACGCCACTCGTGTACGTACATTGCAATAACTGAAACGTTTATAGCATTATAAATAACACAAATGTATATAACTTTTGTTCGTATTAGGCCTTTAATTTCTATTTTAGCCAGAAAGTTCTAACGCATTTCTAGCCTAACTTGTAGTACTTAATTATACATTATTAGTACCTTCACGAACCTTTGAAAAGTATGTGAAATGTTATTTGAACTTGCTAGGACCCTCTAAAAAGGTTATATTAATTTTAATTATTAACATTTTATAATTCATACAAGAATGCGGCCAAAGTTCAAATTTATTTATAACTCTTAACATATTTTTTTTATAAAACTATTTGTTTTGATACGTAGAGTAAAGATTTTACCGCGGATTACAATTACTTAAATAATGGCAATAATTATTATCATTGTATTCGTTTTCATCCGTTATTTTTACGGATATATTATTTTATTTTGCATCACGACATGACGTTTAATTTCATTGTCACGACAACATTGCGATGGATAAGGTTCTGTCAAATCAATTATAAAAACACAACTGAAAGCAGTACAGGAAAACTGCAGTCACTAATCATACAACAATCGAGACGCCTGCCATTTGTCATTATTGTGTGTAAGCCTTAGTGCCAACGACTCGTTGTTTACCCACATTACATAAACAAGATACATATATAGAACTGCAGTTTATGATTCACATAAGATAAATTAACGGTGACACTTTGACGTTAACTACATTGTTGAAATGTCAATCCTAATCCTAAGGTCGGTAACATCGATGATATTTTAAAACAGACAATTTGAAGAGTGGTTGCAGCCTATGGTAGGCGACTAACATTATGAAGATTAATGAACTAACCAACACAGCTGATAAGGAAGGTGCCAGAGGTTTCTAGTGCAGCATTCGAAACTTCTTACGGCCGAAGTTTTTGCTGGAAAGTAGGTCCGCTAAATGGCGTACAGTGGCGGAGCTCGCAAGTGCTCATTCGTCTCGGCCGAGTCGCAAACTTGTTTAAGGTACCGTTTATGTGTTCATCGCCGTCACAAGTGTGAGAGCGTGAATAATCGCCGCTACACAAACGCGTCGCCAGCGAATCCTTCTCGTCTCGTCTGCAAGTGAAGATGTCCTTCGCTGCAATAACAATTGGCCAGCAACACCTTCGTTTTCTTTCGATACATATCTGTCCCAATTTACATATCGTGCTTGTGCAAATAGCAATAGCTCAATGACAGACAATTCGAATCTGTGTTCTCTTTGTTTAGTATATTGTTTATTAATTAACGAAACCGTTGCGGCGCGAGTTTTGATAACATCCGTGTATGATTGTTTACTTAATATCGTTATTATTGTAGCATGTTGTTACACTTCATGTGTAGTTTTGAACTGATTGTGCACGTGACTACAAAGTTAATGTCTCATTTGTTTTATGAATATTTTTCCAGAAAGTATTAAAAAGTGCGCATATCTATACTTTAACATACTTATAATTTACACAGTAAAATGTGAGCCAAGTAAAAGTAAGTTATATAGGCCATTCATATTAATGTAGTTGTGCAAATTGAACGTATTTGACTTGTCAATTTGTGAACGAAATCTAATATGTATTCGTAATAGGTATGTACACATTTCTCAATACATTATACGAATAAAGTTACCAAAAAAAATTATCAACGTCTAGTACTAGCTAACTCTTAAAGGGTTAAAAGCTATTTACTTTAACATACAATATTAAATACAAATAATAACATCACTTGTACGATTTCAAGCAAGGATTGTGATTGTTGATGTCCGGATTTTCTCAGCCTGGTAACCGAAGGAAGTTAGCCTTTAACATATTTAATAATTTAGCGAGGTAGAAGCTAAGGGTTATTAGACAGTCAAACTTGAAACTAAGCTCATTATGAAAATTTAAATAAAACTGAATTAATATTCATAAGGTAAGAAAGAAAGACTAGGGGTTGTTTCTATATAACATCGCAAACACCAAAATCATTTTTATTGTACTGTGATCAGAACCAATAAAATCAGAATCAAAACCACTGGCTAATGAAATGTCTATTACAATTTTATAATTTTATTATAATTAGATTTTAATTGTATGGGTATTAAAAAGTCAATTAGGAATGTTTAAAGTTTATAAGTCTAAATAAAAAGTACAAATTATTTGGAATTCTACGTAATTAAACTTTCATGACAAGACGTATGTTGGCTAGCGGAATCTCGACGAATCCGTGTCGAGAATCGAACGTCGGTGGCGCCAGTGCAGGGTTACGCCGTCGGTTTCCATTCTGTCCTCGATAGACGTACATACAAGTTTTGTACAGCGTTATGAAGATTTTTAACTCATGCAACTCATCGAGACAGATTGAAGGTTGTCCGACCAGTTTTATCATGAAACGAATCATTTATTTTATAATTATTGATAGTATTGTCGTATTTTACTATTGACCTAGTGGTCGTAAGCGTGACTGCTGATCATGAGGCCCCGAGTTCAAATCCCGGGTTGAACTGAAATCAGTTATTGAGTATCTCGTTCAAGAAATTTTTATCAGCGGCTCGGAGTCGGAAAGTTGGTAGTCTTTCATCCTCGTGCCTTGGAAAATTCTCTTTTCAGCCGCGGCGAATTGCCGTCCCAGTGGACTGAGAGTGACGGTATAGAGAGTGCAACTATATACACAAATCATGCACTACCTACTGTATTGTCCCACAAAGATGGCTAGTCTCTGTTAAGACTGGACGCCCTGACTAAAATTCGTATGGTTATTATTGAATTTAAAATTTCGACTGCTAACCCATAGTTAGTTCAGAATTCGTTCAGCAATTATTCTTATGCATTCATTTCACCACGTGCTTGGCGGTGAAGGAAAACATCGTGAGTAAACTTGCATGTCTGAGAAATAAAATATAATATACCTATATATTAAATAAAACTATATATACACGGATTCTATCGCGTTTAAGTAAATAAGTAAATTAAACGCGATAGAATCCGTATATATAATTTTATTCAATGTGTAGTGTTCGCGTAAATTTAAGAATCAAAAATATATATACTCGTTTCGAAGACATGTGAAGTTTGCTAACACGCACCGTGGCAGTACGGCGGACAATTCCTTGCCCTAAAACCCTCTCAGAAATGAGGGGAGGCCTGTGCCCAGCAGTGGGACACATATAGGCTGTAACTTTTTTTTAACTTTTATGCATTTATACTACACAATAATATTTATCGCGGTTATGCGAACTCGTTTACGTACGTATGTACACTAAAAATATGCATTTTTGAAAATCTCAAGTGAGATTAGGGGGGGGGGAGGAAGCCTTATATCACGATATCTCACCAGAGGGAGTGGGAGGGGAGAAAAATCGCCAAAATCACCTCACATAATTAATGGACTCCCCCTTTGCTGTATGCATCACGAAAGAGATAGCAAACCGTATAGTTCGAATGTGTGTAATATTAATGGAGTGAAGGAGATGACCGCCTGTTTGTCCAACAGTGGAAAGGTAGGAATTAAGGAATTAAGAATTTGTTATACAACAAATGAAAATTATAAATCAAACTAACTACATTCATAAAAGTTTGAAAATATATTTTGTTACTTTTTTACATTCATTACATTTCCTTGGGTTATTAAGTCTATCTTTGTCGTGTAAATCAAGATTTTCTAAATAGATTACTTGTAGTGCGAGATTATCTCGTTTTGTGTTTTCTCATAGTAATATCTTAAAACTTAACTAATTTACATTCGCATATCCCATGTAAACGTTTTTGTTTTTATGTGATTTTAATCCATTTAGTTTGAATCTCTATATAGATTCTCAAATAAGTTCTTGATAATTAAATCGTTCAATAAATCAACTCCACAATTCATAGGCCGGTGAAACAGTGGAAAACACTGCGGCGATGTCTCTAAGTTTTCATTAAGCTGTACAAACAAACCAGCTGGGGTTACATAAACAAACATAACGTAAGTGCGTGCCTTTGGCCCCGTTTCTTATATGCGCTTGGACACCGTATACGGTACGAGTTCAATAACTTAATTTTATCTGTCGAGTTTTCAAAAGTTATTCCAATCAGCGACACGTTAATTAAATAGAATATTAAAATACCGATGATGATACACGATGCTTACCTTCATTTGTCACTAATGTTAAACAAAATTAAAATAGACCAATTAATCGATAATAGATTAACCCCATTATAATAGCGATGTAAAATGTTTTTTTTATAAATTTGGTAAAATATATGTTTTTGAACGGACGATTAACGACATCTTATATTTATTCTGTGTCTTATATCACAAATCAGGTACATAATATGTAGATTATATATTTAATCATTAGTTTGCAATTAAGACCAATCTGAATTCATTAGAAGGATCTGGATTTTATTTAAGAAAAACATCAAATGCTCTCTTTACAGTAATTAGTGTTCCCCAAAGAATTTTTTATAGGATAGGGTGACAAACGAGCACACAGTCCACCTGATGGTAAGTGGTTGCTGGGGCCAATAGACATCTACATCTATCCTCGATTACAAATCAAATGCAGATGCGTTGTCACCCGTGAGGACTAAGATGGAATGCCTCGTTTTCAGTAAAAAGGGTCTCCGGTTCTCTACACTCACCATACGAAACACAGCAGCAATAACCTACTATTTCACGCTGGTATTCTGTGAGAGCGTAGTCCTTCCCCGGTCGATACAACCCATTCGTGCTACAACTATACTACTAATATAACTGCAGCATGGCTCTACCACGTATAAATTTCCTTCGTTTACTCATTAAAGTCCATCAAAAGCTGACTACAGAACATAAGCCTCCCCAATATATTGCCTTAAAGGGATATTTCTGCCATAGTTGGCACGCATGGCAGACGGGGCGGTAACCGCAGTTAGGTATTTTATTATTTCATCTTGTTATCAGGATGATACTGCGGCCATCTCCTGTTACATTTTGCTTTTTTATGAGCTGACGCAAACTTATTTACGACATAAAACGTTTACATACTTTCGAGTAGGATATGTATTTGCTTATATGATATGAATATAGTATTTATTACAGCCCCTCACAAATTCACTGCTGAACGTAGGCCTCCCCCAAGGAATGGTACAAAGCACGATCCTGAGCCACCTGCATCCATCGACTTCCTGCATGTCTTACTAGCTCCTCACTCCATCTAGTACCTACATTTCGTCTGTCTGTACGAGGCTAACACTCGAGAACATTTTTCCCTATCGGTTGTTGGTTCTTCGAGCTATATGGCCGACCCGTTGGTTCTCTGGTTCTACTGCGGATATCCTCATTTTTACTAAGAAACTCTGCTTTATCGCACAGAGGAACCCCGACCATAGCCTTCTCCATATCTCATTGAGTGACCTTGAACATCCTCCTACGGCCAGCAGTGAACCACCACGTCTCAGATCTATTAGTCATCACTAGCAACATTCACTGGTTGTACAATCTCGTTTTCAGGCTTTGAGGTATACCAGACGAGAAGATGTGTCGTAATTTCGAGAAAGCTACCCAGCTGAGTTGAATCCGTTGATTGGCCGCTTTGTCGAAGTTGGACTTACCTAGTCGGACTATTTGTCCCACGTAAACATATTCGTCAACAACTTCGATTTTAGTGCTCCCAACAACTACAGGCATAGGTGTAACATGGATATTACACATGATCTTTGTTTTGTCCATATTCATCTTAAGACCTATCCTCTGGGAGACACTATTGAGGCCATTGAGCATAGTGCTTAGGTCCTCCAGCGATTCTGACATAAGGACTATATCCTCGGCAAATCGAAAGTCAGTGATGCACTCGCTATTGATGTAAATAAAATATATGAATATAGTAATATACATTGCTAATTATGAAATTCACTTCATAATTCTACGTTTAATGTTCTTGTGCTAGCTTGTTTCATCTGCGTGTGTATGTCACTGAACTAACGTGAACATGAATATGTAATGTGGTAAGATGGGTAGAATATTGTAATCACAGTAATTATAATGTGCCCATAAATATCTACATGTATTCCGCAAAGCTAATATGGATGCGGCTCACGACCCATCGCGCCAAACAACCTTGTTGCAAGGCTCTTGATAATTTACCGCGTAACGGTGGCCATACAAATACTTTTGATACACGGAACCACCAAAATACGCAAATTCTCTCAGTTCAACAACTAATTATGACGACTAAAATGCCAATAAACACGTTGTCCATCATCTTTTGAACTGTTTTATTACCAGTAAAGGTGTACATAGTGCAATCTACACGTTTCGGAGTGATTGTCACGTATATATTTCAATGTAACAGGTTACATCAATCAAGGTCTCGATGACACGGACTTCGGCCAGCTTATTAATTCATTTACAATTCATGTTATATTTTCGAATGTTGCAATGAGTAGCTTCGTTAATATTACAAGTTATTCTACATGTTAACGGAAATGTATGTAACCAGTCATTGTACACAATTCCTAGGAAATGTATATAATTCCTAAAATCGTACGGAAATGCGTGAAATAAATTATTTTAGACACACAGACAGAAAGCATTCCTTTTATACATTTCCTAATACGATATCGGAATATTATACATATCCTAGGAAATGTGTACATTTCCCAGGATATGTGTGCTGTGTATTGTATAATCTTTGAAACAATATTTTATACATTTCTTAAATAGCTTCGGAATTGTATACATTTCCTAGGAATTGTCTACAATTCCTAGGTTTTATACATTTCCGGTAACATATACATTTAAAGAAAATTGAAGTGTGTGTTTGTTATATCGAAATAGTAGCCTTGTATTGAGCAGATGAGCTCATTAAGTCATGAGTAACCATTTTAACATTTTTTTCTGTCTGTCTGTGTGTGAAGACTAAAGTTAGGAATGGCTGAACCGATTGCAATGAAACTCAACGCACGGATATAGAGCATTTCCAGGAGTAATCTAAGCTAAGTTTTTTTAAATCTTGGACAATTTAAAAAAACTAAATTTTATCTTAAATTTCGAAAACATCGCATTGATTAATAGATCATATCCAAGAAAAACCCAAGCGGGTCTTTGGGATCTCATAAAATATACAAAAATTAAGTAACAGTAAGTAGGTACACGGTAGGTACCTACTTACTATTACTTAATTTTGTGTGTAGTAGTGGCGGTATAAGAATATCCACCACCACATATCGTCCCGTTGGTGTCGTAAGAGGCGACGGAGGGAAATTGAAACAGGTGATAGGCAGTAACCATATTCCTGACAACACTTGCCAGGCGTGGGAACTAAAGCAAAATTCCCCTATGAGGCAATCTGTGGGAGAGGCCTGCGTTCAGCAACGGACTTTAATAGGCTGTAACAGTAACGGTAAGACAATTAAGTAATAAATAAGTGCTGTAATGTAATGATATAGTAGCCGTGGTAGGTCAGGAGCTTAGCGCTCGCTGTAAATTTCACAGTACGTGAGCAACATGGTTCTATTCTCGCCGGCACCAATGAAATTGTTAATTGCAATTTTAAGGGCTGATTTACCCGGTGCTCGGCGGTGAGGAAAATATCGTGAGGAAACCTGCATGTCTAAAAAAATACTTTGAACACACGTGTAGTCCGCCAACAAGCATTGGGGCAGCGCGGTGGACACTTCCTTTCTCTAAACCCACTTAAGAGAGGAGGATGGAGGAGGCGGGTTCACAGCAGTAGGATGTACATATATATGCTGTAACTTTAAGTAATGTAACGGGGTAGAATTACATAGACATAACCAACCTCAAATTAGTGCTTAATCTGATTGAAATTCATTTGCCATTATTGTTAAATACAAAAAGAAATAAAGTGTTTTTTTTTATTAAATATGTATCATAAATAATGCGTATTAAAGTCATTCGTATATTTAATTTACCACTGGTTCGAAAAATACCTCAACTCTGAGTTTTGAGTCACAAGCAAGAAACCACAGTTAATTATATATATATATATATATATATATATATATATATATATATATATATATATATATATATATATATATATATATATATATATATATATATTGTGTCCTTTTAAAAGTATATACATCTCCAAGAAAGAATATCCATTTGATTAAAAAAAAACCTCAAACGTCGGAGATAGTGTTATTATAATGATAGTCTAGATGATATCGATAACAAAGGATATTCTTTTTCAGTGCATTGAGGTAATAAATTAAAACAAAGTCTTATTATTATTGTTCTAAGAATCACTACCCAATTATTACCCATCAGCAACAGCTTTTTATTCTGTTAGCGATGTTTCGACGTTAATATATAAGATTTTTTGTTCTGTCTATTTCAGTCTTACTTGAAATTCATTTGCTCTCAAATAGCGAAGAATGTTAACTAGGTCTCGTCGCGCAAGTATAAAACAGCGAACATAGTACCATTTACTGTTATGCAACATGCCTGGTTGTTTCTACAATGTTTAGTCCAATTTCAATTATATTTTGTTTTTATCGTCTACTTTGCGGCGGCGATATGTGTTATTATTCTTTTGTTTTAAAAGAAGTGCTTCTCACATAATTCTTCTTATTCAGCGGTTTATGAAGCAAAAAAATCGAAATATTTTTAATTTTTAATTTCACAGATATGCAGGTTTTGCCGCTAATTTTTTACCAATCCTGGTAAATGTACATCTAAAGTGCAATTTTCAAATTCCAGTGGTTCAACAAAAGATTGAATTCTGTTTGCTCGTGTATATTGACATTTAAGTTTAAAACCTAACATCACTATTTTCTAATATACAATATTTAGATACAATTGAACTATAATGCCTTTCTATGCCAGATGAATTTAAGTTTAAAATCTAATATCACTACTTTAAAATATACAATATTTAGATACAGTCGAACCATAATGTCATCATACTATGCCATATGAATTGAAGTTTAAAATCTAATATTACTACTTTCAAATGTACAATATTTAGATACAATATAACTATAATGTTATGCTATGCCTTAAATCTTAACATCACCATTTTCAAATATGCAATATTTAGATACAATTGAACCATAATGTCATACTATACCAGATGACTTTAAGCTTAATATCTAACATCACTATTTTCAAATAAGTATACTTTATTTAGATACAAATGAACCATGATATCATACTGTGCCAGATGAATTTGCGAAATGTGATGACAATAAATTGTAGCTATATGACATTATAAATAACAAAAAAAAGGTTTATTGACGTCATACGTAGAGATGTAAATACTATTTGCAACAACTAAACAATCACATGAAGCTTAATTGGTCGAATCAACTTGATGTTTATCTGAAAATGAGATAATAATGAATTCCTATTATTTATGATGAGATTCACAGGATCCAAGAACAAGAAAACTTATTAAGCGTTACGATAGGGCAACTTTACGTCTTCTTATGTTTTATTTTAATTGAAAAGAAAACCACATAGTTTATACGTAGTAAAACCACAAATAGCAGTACTGCTGTTGTGTTTCGTATGTGAGTGTTGAGGACAGACGTTTCTCTTTATTATTAACAAGGCTTTTCATGTTAGTCAGGGGTGACAACGCATCTGGATTTAATTAGTATTCTTTTTAGAATAATGTGTATGTCTAAAATTTATTCTATGTGACGAACAAATACACAATTCACCTAATGGTGAGTATATGCTGCTGCCCATAGACGTCTACATCTATCACAATGAAATATACAATGGAATGCCTATTTTAGTAAAATGGGACTCTGCTTCTCTATACTTACCATACGAAACACCACAGCATCAATCTGCTATTTCACGCTGGCATACTGTGACAGTGATGTCATTTCCCAGCCGAGCTATACCCCGTACCCCGTACCATAACCCGTTCATGCTACAACTTTTGTTGTTTTTTTTTGTTTTGTGCTACAGCTACAATATGAACTGTATTGTAAGGAGACTCTACTACTATAATTATTAATCGAAGTTAGATATAGCTGTACTTTGGCCACAGAGCCCAGTCACCGTCAAGTGAACTGTAGATACGTTCGTTTTCCTTACTTTAAAAAAACAATGGCAGCTGTTCGATTGAAGATATATATACGTTTATAAATTATCCTGATCTTAAAAACAATAACTTTTTTGTAAAGTCGTCTATACTTAAGGTTTTTTTCCCAAGACAGCTTCCTTTCAACAATACTCAGAGCTATTGTTCGAGTTGATGTTTGTATAAAGCAAAAAAATTAATAAATATACGGTAAGTTATTTCCTCTTGAGTAAATTAAATTTAAAGCTCTTTAAGTACCTACATAGTTGTCATTCAGCTCATCCTTTGTTATTTTTAGAGTCATTAGTGACGTCTTGTTAATTATTGTACTATAGTGGTCGTGGACATGTTCTTGACATATTCAGTACACAGTCGTAGTATATGAGCATTATAAGTGTAATATGGCGAATGAAGAGGCTGCGTGTTCCTATGTATGTACAAACTTATTAATATAAAAATAAAAGTATTTACATATTGCCATCAAGCTGTCACACGTAATTTCAAATGTCACACGATTTCATACGTATGATACTTCTCGTCCGTCGTCGTAACCGCGCTAGGCTCGCACTGTGGATGCAAGCAAAATCAATATCTGTCAAATCAAACCCTATGGGGCAATCTATGGAGGGAGCCAATGTTCAGCAATGAACATTATTATTTGATATTCTGTAAAGAATATGATGATAAACCTTGAACATTAAATTAATTTTTAAGCTATCATCGCCAAATAACACTATTCATGCATATTCCCTACTTGATAAGGAAAAGGAAACGGGTAGGGAATTGAGTCCAAAGGAATGCTCATTTTGAACCTATCGATAGTTTCCTGATAAGTGTCTGAAAGTTTACATAGTCGAAGGTTTTGTTTAACTTGTCTATACCTTTTCAAATGTTGTTATGTTAATGACGTTAACCATTCTGCTCTATTGTTTTTAATTTTTAATATACTTCTTTATAAATAACAATCAAATTGTAAAGTACAATAATTATTCTTTCCTTTTTAAAGGTCTATACAAAATTACATTAAAAAAAGCATGATCAAAAAGTAATAAAGCAAGTGATGTTTGTTTAACCAAAGCTATATTTTGCGCAAAGAACGTTTATTTACTTATTGAAATAATAACCTAATTAACTAACTAAGTGAACAGCGCCATTATGAATGTTACGTGAAATTGCAAAGAGCAACAATATTGTTTAGGAAACTGTTCGTTACGTCTTATAATCACTGATAAACTAACAATGAGCGGTGCGTAATCCGCTCTTTTATTTACAGTTGTTCGTAATATACTTTATTTCTCGTTTCCTCTTTATTACTTTTTGTTGATTATTGACTTACTACTATATAATACTTAATTATTTCTGATAATGACGGAAATTGCGAGTCCATTACTGACAGAAAATATTTTTTAACTGATATAATATTACAATTGATTGAAAATTGTCATTAATCTTTTTGTTTCAACGCCTGGCATGTTGAAGCGCCTGCCAAATTATAATTTATAATTTTTAAATATATACTTTTCCTCGTGCAAATATTAGTTTTTAAGTTGTGTCAGTTTTTAGAAAAGGAATATTGTAATTTTTCTATTATCTTAAAGAAGTGAAGATCAAGTAAAAAGACGATTGAGCACATTACTGCATTTTTATTATTAAAGAGATTATATTCCTTATAATTTTTTTGCATGCATTTAACTTTTTTTTTTCAATTTATTTATCGGATCAAACAAAAATTACATTCCAATATAGGCTTAATTAACATCTAAAAACCACAGAGGTTTACCTTGATGCTAAATAATTAATTTTAGGTAAGCGAATTATGTACAAAACACAGTCTAATTCAATAGTTAGGTATATGAGTAGGTAGAAGGTGTAACAAGAATATAAAGACTAAAAAGGTAAGTTAACAACTTAGTTAAAGTCAGAAGTAGCAAGGTAAAAGGTAAAAGTAAAAGTAAGAGCTAGGCAGGTAGTACAATATTATTAAGTAGATATAGTATGTAATTATAATTTAGATAGGAAAAAGCTTTTGAGTTTAGTTTTAATGTTTTGTTGTGATACTTTTTCGCGTATATCGAAAGGTAAGTTATTTATTAAATGCGGTATCAGATAAGCAGCCGTCCGTTGCCCGTACACATTATTAGCAGTGATATGCCGGAGTCGGTTTTGTGTCATAGCGCGCGTACGTACTGGATGTTCTATATATGATTTTAAACTGTCGCAAAAGAAATATTTTTTAAATAACATGAATTTAATTTGGTCATAAACTGGTAAGATTTTACAATGTTTAAAAATCGCATTTTCATCATTATCAATTAGGACACGTATATTAGGGGATATAATATTTTTGAGAATACTACATTGAAGATCATAGATCTGTTTTAAATATGATTTGTACGTCCGACCATAGCTCGACAAGCCATATTGAATATAAGATTCAGCCAGGGAGTTGTAAAGCATAAGTCTTACTTTGAAGGGTATGCGATTTTTTAGGATTTTTATATTGGCTAGAAACTGACGCAACTTATTACACACATGTTCAATGTGGTAGTTCCAGTTAAACTTTGAGTCAATTATAAGGCCAAGGTATTTTTGTGTGGTCACAACTTCGATTGTAGGGCATTTGCAAGTTCCTAGTTGATGGAGGCAGTCGTGATTATGAGCAATTAATGGTTTTGGAGTAGGATACCTCATATACGGAGATTCGATAATCATGAGTTTGGTTTTATTGCCATTTAACACTAGACCAACGTCATGGCACCAACGTATCATCATGTCTAAATCGGCCTGGAGAGCATTACACGCATTTGAGATATCCTTACCCGAAACGAGAAGACACGTATCATCTGCGAATTGGTAACAGGAACTGTGTTTTAGACAGTTATTCATCTCGTTGACATAAGATAAAAAGTGCAACGGGCCAAGTACTGATCCTTGGGCCGTGCCTTCTGTCACATTCTTAAGGTCACTGAACGCGTTATTTAATTTAATCGTAAATGTACGATTTTGGAGGTAATTTCTACACCAATTAAGTAACGGACCCCGGATACCACAATCATCCAGTTTATGGATTAAAAGTTGATGTTGCAGCGTGTCGAAGGCACGAGAAAAATCAATAAACAAGGCCAGAACACATTTTTTAAGGTTCAAATGCTCGTTTACCTCATCTGTAAACTTACATAGAAGGTCCGTAGTACTTTTACCTGCTTGAAATCCGTACTGGTTTTTGTTTATTACTTCGTGCTTGCGGTAAAAATTATGAATCTGCTCACAGATAGCTTTTTCAACTATTTTATCAATATTAGAAAGCAGAGTGATTGGTCGATAGTTGGAGTAATCATCGTGTTAGCCCTTTTTGAAAACAGGTCTCACACAGCCTATTTTGAGGTCGTCGGGATATTCTCCAGACGCAAGACTGCAGTTAATTAAATTGGCAATGGGTAAAGATATATGTTTATCAACCATTTTTAGATCAGTTACTCTAATACCGTCAGGTCCAGGAGCCTTATGTGAGTTCAGTCTCTTAATAATTTCGTTAACATTGTTCTGAGAAACTTTTTTGAACAAAATACTTGAATCCACCGGTCTCCGATAAGTTAGTGGATTGGTTAATTTTAAGCTGCATTGAGGAACAATGTCTTTAACTGCCTTTTCAAAGCTGTTTGCGAAGTTGTTAGCTATCGCTTTGGTGGTAAGGCCCTGTCCGTCAAAAGCCTTCAGTATCGCCTCGTCAATGGATAATGTTACTCGTCCTAACATCTGGTTAATGATTTTATAAACTTTTTTTGTATCTTTAAAGTTATTATGTATTTCATTAAGATAGTATGTATTTCGTTTTGATTCTATTAGTTTATTGAGTTTATTTCTAGTTTTATTATATTCTAGTCTTATTTTAGGATCAAAAGAGCTATTTTTCCAAAGCTTAAATAAGTAGTCCCTTTTTTCACATAGTCGGGTAACATTACCATTGATCCAAGGGGCTATAGGCAGAATCCTACGATTTTTAGAATACCTAACAGACCTACTAATAGTCGCAGTTTTTATAGCTGTTAGGAACGATTTTTTATAAATGAAAGTATATCATTTGACGAACTCATGTTATTTGTCTGTTTCCAATCTGTTATACTCACCGCATTACTAAAAATGGTATGATCAAAAGTAGTTTTTTGTGTTACTTTCTGCACGCGTCTTGTAGGTGGTGAGTCGTCAAGACACGTAAACACTATGCCCCGATGGTCAGCCAGTGTAACGTCTAACACAGCTGAGTACGGATCTGATGTGGGGAATCTCGCAAATATGTGATCAATGCAAGATTTAGTGACTTTATTTTTTCTTGTTTCAATTCTAGTATAGTTTGAAATTCCGCACATTAATCCGCGCTCGCTGAGTGTTTGCAAATAAGTGTCCCTGTAAGATGAAATAGTTTTTAGGTCAATGTTGGAATCGCCGATTAATAAGAGGTTTTTATTAGTGTCGTAGTTTGAGATATACCTGCCAAGCTCCTTTACAAACAAATCTTTGTTTCTTTTTGGAGGTTTATAAATTGCACATACAACTACATCTACGGTCGGGGTCAGTTTTAAGATACCCGTTATGTTTTCGAACATGATACTTTTATGTGGTGTTAGTGTAAACTTGAGATGGTTTTTGACATAAGCAATAATACCGCCTCCCCGTTCCGCCGATCGCAATCGGTAGTACATATTATAACCCGGTAAATTAAAAAGGTTAACAATCATATCTGTTACACCAACTTCGGTTAGAATAATCAAGTCTATGGGGTATTTAGAACTATGGATAACTTGTTGAAGCTTCGCAAAATTCTTTATGAGTGATCGTATATTAAAATGTAAACTTGTAAGTAATGCATGACGTTTTTTCGGTAATTGTTGAAAATAGTTATTTATATCGTTACAGTTACCAAATTCTTTAATGTTTAAGGTCATAAAAAAGTTTGAAGAGTAGTAAGTAATTAGGTAGGAATATTCGAACAATAGTAAACAAAGAAAATAATATATGATTAAGAGGTTTTAGAGCTATCTAATTGTTTTAGGAGTAATTCAATATCATTATTTGATCGAATATAGTAAATTTTAGTATTAGGACCTTTCCTAACAAGTACTTTACCGTCCTTACACCAAATATACTGGAAAATCTTACTAAGTTTCGCTTTGGTGTTATATAATAGAGTTTTTAAGTTCTTGGTAAGGGCCTCCCTGATGTACACTCGTTGTTCAGCTACTTCCTTCAGCGAGTTTGGTAGGATAGTTCCCACGGAGAGACATTTCTCTTTACCAGCTTCAATCCATTGTTTTTGAGCTGTCTTTGTTTTCATCTCAACAAGGATTGGACCAGGGCGGTCCTTAGAGCTGGGCAAGCGTTGTGAAGAATGAATGTCGCTCACCTTAGTATTCAGTTCTGAAGCTAGCGTTTCTAGGATTTTATCGACGTCTTTGATTGAAGCCTCCGGTAGGCCTGCAATTTCTACCATATTTGATAAAGATTTCTGCTGAAACGTTTTTATTTCTTGTTCTAGTACGATCACTCTAAGTTCGAGGTTTTTGTTCTTATTTTGAAAATGAAATGAAAAATGAAAATGAAAATGTATTTATTTAACCAAAAAACATTACATAATTAAGCAATACACTGGTTTCTGCACTAAGCTCTAGGCTTGTATCGCAGGAACCAGGAACATTGACTGACACCGTTTACACCGATAAATACATAGAACTCCGATTAAATTAAAATAAAGCGAAAAATAAATCTTTTTTCTCTAATTTACTCTAGGAGTGCTTGTGTGCGTGCGAACGTGTGTGTGTGCGTGCGTGTGAGTGTGTGGTGTGTGTGTCTGTGTGAGTGTGTTTGTGTGTGGGGGGGAATCGTGCTTGCGCGTGTGTGTGAGTGAGTGTTAGTCTACGCGTGTGCATGTATAGGGTCAACTATGAAAGGAAAGTAAATTTTCCGTTTCCTGATAAGAAGCATGTAGCAGACAGGTTGTTATTTTGTGTTTGACTTTACTTGTGGTCAAAGACCTCAAATCTGGGAAGAGACAGCAGAATTTATTGTAAATGCCAGGCAGAAGAAATGGTGAGTGGCGTTTGAAAAAGCTACTGTGTGAATTGGGAATCGGCACTCGAAAGATCCGACGTTGGCACAGGCTAAGATAATTCGGGGAATTTATAATTTTTCTGTGGGTTAGCATTACTGCCTTTAAAATGTAGATTTGGCGAACCCGTAGTACCTTACATTCCTTGTACAGTTCGTCAGTAGGAAATCTAAAGTTTTTAGACAGCATTACTTTTAGTACTGCTCGCTGGGCCCTCTCGACTTCAAGCATTTTTGATTTGATAGCTCCACCACAAGCCAGCGTGCAGTAAAATAGTAGGGATTGGGTTAGTGCTTTGTAAACCATTTTCATTGTTTCTTTAGTAGCGCAACGTCGTAAAGCTTTCATTATGTAAATGGTTTTCCTAACACTACCCGACAAGCGGCTTAGATGGTTTTTAAATGATAGCTTATCATCAATGATCACTCCTAGATACCTGATGTTATCTGTGTTGCTGATTGTATTACATCCGCAAGGGGGTACTTCAGATACGCAAGTGTGAATTACTAAGTTTACCAGCGAAAGTGGTTTTGATGCGAGAGTTTTGTGAAAGGCTATGAACTTAGTTTTTTTATAGTTTAGAGTTAGTAAATTGGAGCTTAACCATTTATTCAACACTACCATGCCTTTTTGAGCCGTCTCGAGTACGCTGTCCCAACTTAAATCATTAAATATAATGGCTGTATCATCCGCATAGCATATGACGTCTGCTCTTTGTATGGGTAATTCTAGGATGTCATTAATGTAAATGCAGAAAAGGATTGGACCAAGAATACTTCCTTGAGGAACTCCAATACTGATTTTTAATTGCTTACTTGTATATGAGCCCACTCTTATGCATTGACGCCGATTTAAGAGATAGCTACGAAACCAAGCCAACGCCACTCCTCTAATTCCTTTTGTTTCAAGCTTCCGCAGCAGAATAGGGACCGAGACGGTGTCGAAGGCCCTAGCAAGATCTAGGAAGATACCTAAACAGCTGCGTTTATTGTCCAAATGTCTAGACACAGCATCTGTCAGTAGAACTACCACAACCTCCGTGGACTTACCCCTCCTGAAGCCAAATTGATTTACAGAGAGCAGATTATTATTTTCTATAAAGTTGGTGAGACGTTTGCTTACAATTTTTTCAATTTTGTAGGTCTTGATTTTTATTTTCTAGTTCTTTCATTTTGCTATCGTGTTTTTTAGGGTTTGGTCAATAGTACTCAGCTGCTCACCCAGGAAATCAATTGAAGTTTCGAGATTTCCAATTTCTTCCCGGAACGTTTTCTTTAACTCCCGGCTGATGTCACTGATAAGCTTCTGGGTGTCAATTTGGGTATTCAAAGAACTCATAACGACAGAGTCATCGTCATCAGCCTCTCCATCCGGAATGAAAAAGGAAGACCTACGGGATACATTTTTCATACATTCATCGCAGCTCCACTCGATGCTCGGCGAATTGCGTATAGCATTAATCTGTTTATTAGACAGTTTGACGCAGGTTGGATCCGAATGGACAGTAATGTTGCACCTGCTACATACCAGACCCGGTGCTTTTTTGGTAATATTTTTCTTACAGTTAGCACACTTCACCAACACCATTGTGGGTAGTTCACGGGATTTGGGCGCAAAGCACGTCAAATATTATTAATTATCACTTCTTTAGCTTTTTTCTTTATATATTAATGTAAATAAAATAAAGGTTTTAAAACTAAAGATAAAAATTGTGGTATTGAAATATACACAAAACTGACAGTTGCTAAGCGACACTTCAACAACTCAAAAACTAAACTACGGATGCAGAAAGTCATAAAACAAGAAACTTTTACATTGGTGACTTAGAAAGAATTTATTACAAGTAAAATGCTGGGCAGGTGAGCGTAGAACCGATTCTCGGGGAGATCCTCGCACTCGTAATGTTGCTCCTCATTACCAGTCAGTTTATTTCCGGATGTGTATTATCACATTAGTTTGTTGGTCACTTCAGATTTATAATTAAACATTTTCTGATTTACCACATTGTCGACAAGGCCTCATTTATAAGCCAATATTGATTTCTTAAAAGAGCGTTTGAAAAATAAAAATATAACGAAAGTCGGTAGTTTTATTAAATTATATTTTAATTCTCATAACATCGAGAATTGCCCACTTTTTGCTGACAATCTTTGTCTATTTCCATACATTGTCATTAAATATAAAAAAATAGTATACAAGTACTATTTTGGGAGTTCTGACGGTTTGTTTTGCGTTCAAAATATTCCGAAAACCTCGTAATGAGACGCATCAAAATTTGTAGTCATTTAAATACATTTGAAGCATCAACATTGTGAACAAGTAATTAAGCTAATTATTAAATAAGATAATATCGTATTACTTGACACTGGTAAAAGTTCAACCGTACGAAAAAAAAGTACTGTAACAGAAGAAAGTACTATAGTTGAGGGATATAAAATGCAAGTCAATGGATGGTGGCTCAGAATCGCGCTGCGGCACTCCTTTGAGGACTATGTTGAGCAGTGGATTTGTGAAGGGCCGTTATGATGATGATAATTAAATACTAAAGCTTACCTACATAAAACGACTGCTGATGTCAAATTAATGTTATTTTTATTTATTTCCTAAAGCTACCATTACAGTGTCTATCGCACGAAATGATGTAATAGATTCTCTAACCCTGACACCACAAGTCAAATTCGTCAATTATAATAATAATCTGTGGTGAAGGTATTTTGGCTATGTCACATCTAAATGTTTTATAATGTTTTAATGAGTGTTACTTGGGTAGATATTTGTTTTAATGATTTGTGTAATGATTTCCTTACACACAAAAACAATTGAAATACGATTCCACATAAATATACATCGTATCATATTGAAAATGATTAAAATACCAAATAAGCAAAAAAATATCTATGTGATTGCACAAGTTGTTGGAATTTAATAAGATGCAGCCTAGGCAAAACCCTTGTTAGTTAGATAATTATTACAAAATGACGTATTTTGTTTAAACAAAACATATTACAAAATATGAATTTAAAGTATTTAGTTCAGTAAAGGTATATTTTTATTACTCGTTATATTTCAGTTTATTATTACCAATTTTTTTTTGTTTGATTGAGATATTTACAGCACAACGTGTTAAAGATATTTTGTTAAAATACCAGCAAGTACAAATGCTTTGTAAAATTAATTGTAGTTTATATTCAATTTCCCATACTAGTTTTTAGTTTAATACCCGCCTCATACTCGTTAGCAATTAAATGACGTTGCAAATTTACTGAAATGTAGTTATTACGCCAAATCAAAATCATTTCATAAAAATTGCACATAATATGACCGAGTGATGTATGAAGACCAATTATTTGTCTCGATAAAGAAATCATACAAATTATACTAAATCGCTATTTAAACGTATACCTTGCAGAAATTTCTGATTCATGATGAAACTGAAAGAAGATACCAAATGAAAAGTCAAAAGAATACGTTGAGCACGCATTTTTTAAATTCGTATTTATTTAAATTTTATGTAAAAGACAGACAAAATCGAACGGTTCAAGCGCTCAGGTCCACGCCGGCCAGTGCCTGTCGTGAAATACGAGGTTATATTGGACGAATGTTGTTTTTTTTTTAATTTCTTCCCATTTTAGTACTAATTCGCTCGTCAATGAGGGTATCCACAATATTTTCTGCCACTAAGGCGGCGTCAATTTGCTTTGGAATGAGGTTTAATGTCGACACTGACAATATGACACTGTGACCGATTCCGTTATAAATAAAATCACCGCGGTCGACATCTGCTGAATGTAAGATTATCCTTCATTGCGGGAAATTAGGTAACTTTTAATTCTAATATTTTTTTATGTTCGATTTGGATTCAACACTCAAACACTTTCATAACACGTTTGGACATAAAAAAAAATATTTTAACCACTTAAATATAAACATAGCACCTAGTTTCAACTTGGCCTTCCTTATTTTCTAAAGACTTTGTTAGTAAAATTAAAATCAGCTGTATATAGGTGAACGGCCGACCTTATTGCTTAAGTCGGGTCGTTTTTTTCATAGGATATTATTCTTATTGTCGCGTAACTAGCTGTGAAGTCATTCCACTATAATACGAGATTAGTATTAAAACAAGAAATATCGGGCTATACATATAGGAAACGACGTCAATGCCTCGCACTCAATAAAAAAATAAAATATATAGCCTCGTACGTTTTTAAAATAGTTTTATTTTTACTAGCCGTTCCCCGTGACTTCGCTCGCATGGAATTCATTACGATTGGATTTCAACAGCTTACATAGAATCGATCATCGCGTAGAGCAACACGGGCCACTTCTATGGGTCAGCGCGGCAAAATCTTGGCTGAGGGGAAATATTACTGACATATTGTTGGCTTCTTTACTATTAAACTGCAAATACTTGACTAAACAGTAAGCTTGGCTAAGTAGTGGTTAAGTTGTTGGTCATGTGAGTAATGATGTGATTGATTTGATTGAATTTCAATAGATTTCAATTAATTTTTTTAATTAATTCAAAATTTATCTTTTTATTCTTCTCTCCGTTCTCCGTTGTGTCACATTGTACTGCTGTCACATGTTACACCGTATTTTTTCCAGGCGGTAAAAAAGATAATCCAGTATATATAAATAACAAAATTATTCAAACCGTAACATAAAGCAGATAAATACAATAAATACATAATCACTTAATTTATCCTAACGATTTCCGAACGATTGAGACAAGTAATGCTCTTTAAGTAGTAAAGATTACAATAGTTTGTGTTTCAAAGGTAGGCAGACTGGACAGTAAATATTTATTAAATAAGATGAATTATGAGTTAATAAGTTGTATAAACATATATAAATGCTACTTCTTTAAGGTTAATAAATATTTATAGATCAATAAGGTTTTGTTATTAATATATTATTTGCAATTGCATCGCATTTTATTAAGTTTGGACTTATTCAAAATAATTACAATGAAAATAAATCGGTACATAATATTGATTTGGAATATAGATATACTCCAGTTCTGAATTTTGTTGTGATAAGTACGAGTATATGGACTTGTCATAGATTTACAAAGATCGCAATAAATTGTAAGCTAATAATCTGTTTGCATAAAATTAGAAAAGATATTTTTTTCAATGTTAGTGTTAAACGTAATAATAAAACGCTTAAAATATAGAGAAATATGTATACTTTTACCATGAACGTATAAAAAAGTCGTGACTTGCAATCTTATTCATAAAATCTTACAAAATTTTAGTGGTTTATAAAACGCTAATGGCATTAAAATTGCCAATAACACAGTAGTTATACCAATTATAATTTCCTGTATTTGATAAAATTAATAAAATCCGAAAAAAGTTTTGTTCGTTTCGCACTTGCACTCGCATGTTCCACTTTTCTTACAAATTCTAAATAAGAAACGTTCTGGTTCGTTACCATTACGTGGATATTTGAGAATCTATGCTTGGGTCTTTACTGTGTTTAAATTATATAATATTCTGAACCGTAGCCCAAGGACGATAAAGTATGTCACTCATGTGCATTGTCAAGTTGGCCATTTTATTAATAAATGTTTGATTTATAGAATGTTACGAACATTTATAGATTTATTGAATAAGACCATCAGTAGTAAATAAGTAAATAACCTGAAAATAGGTTTATGTTTCATAAATTTCATAGTGATGCCATTTCATGTGGAAATATTAATATTTAATATGATTTTTAAAAATATTAATTTGAAATATTAATTACCTTACTATTAACTATTTATACTTATAATTAATTCAATAAAGATTATTACGAAAAAAAATCTAAACCTATCAAGGTGTTTGATCGTAAAGCACAGTGAATATTGCAATTATAGTCAAAATAATTTAAAAAAAAAATTGTAGAGTGAATCACTTTACTATGAGAACCTGGATTAAAATTTAAATAAAAGTAAAATGAATATTTTTAACATAATTCAAAATATGTACCTACATTATTTGTGGCCTTTCAAAATTTTTAATAATTTATGACGCTGCCACGCCATTAACTTTCAGCAGACGATATTAAGTTGTACTGTAAATACGCATAAACCACAAACGGCTGCCAGGATGCTGATGCATAATATGCCCATTTTCGAGCGTCAACTGGAGACCTCGTTCCGTCCATCTAAACGATGTCAGGCGTCTTTATCTATGCCAACTTAACGGTCGCCTGTACCTTGGTTATTTGCTTTGTCCGTTTGAATGGATCTCTAAACTCGTTACTTTTAGAGGCTATTTCGTAAAGTACTGCTCACGTTGGATGACGGTCTTTCGATAATTATGTGGAACGGATATTTTTAAGCGTTCTCATGTTTTTGTGTACATATTTTACGGTTGGAAGCTCGGTCGAAACGTACATTTATTTGATTTATATCTTATTACGTTTTGCTTGGACTTCCTTTATTTAAAAAAAATAAAGTAACACACCAACCTATTATTATGGTAGGACCAAGATGCCTTCACTACCTGCCTGTGCCTGTGATTATACTCGTTCTCTAAGCCTGTCAGACCGAAACACATCATTGCAAGCACTGCTATTTAACGATTAATTTGGTTGATTAACATAACATACACACACTCGCACAAATTTGGACTATCGAATTGTAATAATATCGGAAATATTACATCATCTGAACTCAAAATGGGAAATTTGAATCATCTAGTAAAATAACTATTATTTATAATATACCTTAAATTTATGCGATATTCAAATTTAGAATTAGAAATAGGTACGTAAAAAATATTGTGACATCGCGAATAATAATAAGTAAGATAATTTTTAATATAATAGATCATCTCTGATATAAAGGTACTATCTATGTAATAGATTGACCTAATACCTAATGATAATTTTGTATCACAGATAAATGAGATTCAGCAGGAAATACTCAAGCATGATAATATTTGTTATTTTAATTATATTGGTACAAGTTGACCTCTCCGAAGATGATTCTAAGGATGGATACCAGTGGAAATAAATATACTCAATGCTGAATGGTCATATTGTAACTAGCACCACACCTCGAAGCTGCAAATTTTTATTGCATGCGCACTTTTGTCGCTAATAATAAACTCGTAAATATAAGTTAACACAATAACATAATACATTTCTACGTGTTACGTAAAGTTAAAAAAATGTTTCTCGCAATACTGCGCAAAATAAAAGGTGTAACTCCATTCTTCATCAAATTATGGCACGAGAAAACTGAAGAGTTCTTTAATAAAAAAATACTAACGTATTTAGCCATTTCACTTTTCCATGAGTCATTATAATAAAATTTAAAATTTTTAATTATTGTGTCTTTTTCGCGGACAGGGAAGTTGTTAAGTATGGTGGCAGCGTAAAAGCATTGATCACTTCATCTTTTTCCGGTTAGTAAGAATCATAAAAAAAACATAAACACTCACGCCTGTCACCCAGAGGGGTAGGCAGAGACTACGTACTTCCATTTGGCACGATCCTGATATACCTCTTTCGCCTCCTTTACATCCATATATCTACGCATACATGCTCGTCGATTAAGGGTACTTCTAATGTGGCCCATTTTCAAAATATCGCCAATTTGGTCGATAAACTTTCATCTAGGGCGTCCCTTACCGACTCTGCCGTTCACATCTGCCATATAAATTTGCTTTGTCACTCTTTCCTCATTAATTCTTTTTACATGACCAAACCACCGAAGCATTCGTTTCTTAATCATGGTCACAACATCATCTTGCATACCGCATTAGAGAATCGTCTATAGGAATACCAGATGTTTCAGTGACATACAGCCCAACAATTTACTCGATGGACTTCAAAAAAGGCCATATATGTGTGCAGTCTTACAAATGGAACAATGTTTCTTACGGCGGAACTACAACAGGAAAAGAGTATGAGAGAGTGAGAGTGTGTGTGTTGACTCGAATGGGGAAGGACCACGCGTAGAATACCAGGATCCCAATACTGATATACGCAAGTAATGATGCTGTGTTTCTTGTGTATTGGGAGCCGGAGATCAGTTTTACTATATTATAGTATTCCATCTTAGTCTTCAAAGGTGACAATGCATCTGCAACGATTCTTAATCAATGAGAGCGTAAATTTTTTATAAACATGAAGTATCCACATGTGTCAATCCAAATCACAAATAGATGTAGGTCATAACTTTCACTTACCATCAGATGAACTGCGGGTACTTGTAGAAAAAAAACTTTATACGTCTTAACTGCGAGACCGTCCGACGTGTAAGTTTCGCTGCAACTGCAGGCTATGGAAAATTTACACTAATTATGTAACCGTAGAGCACCTCATAACAGTAATGTGACAGTCTTACAATTCAGCCCGATTGTTCGTTATTTTTAATAAAAAATAACAAATAGTTTTTTACAATTGGTATAATTTGAGACTATTCAGGCATTTCTTGGAATCGAATATTCGTTTTTATAATTACCATAAGAGGTTATATATCCTGTCCTTGTTGCATAGCTTAGAGGTCTTTTAAAACAAATCTACTTCCGCTACGTGATTTTACCTGCATTTTTATTCAAATTTTCTTAATTATGTGAGCATATTTCATTTTTATGCTGCGTATTAAAATAAAAATACCTTAATACATAGTTGAAATTGTCAATCATCACATTTTGGCCCGCGGGTGTCAAAATCGGCGGCTATAGATGGGTTTAAAGATCTTATTATCTCTCATAAATTTCGCTATAGCATCTAAGGCAGATGTAAGATACCCAAAACATGCTACGGAGAGCAGCGTTATAGGTGCGCTCCATCTGTCTGCCAAAAGAGACGGTTACAATGAATCCTTCCGACGAGTATCTATCGACTTTCTGTATTTCTTACTAGCTCGTCGTTTAGTCCTCGTCTACGCGTCTGGTTAGGCGGCTCTACTCTATCGAGAAATATACTTGGTGCTAACCGACGAGGGTTGCCGATTATTCGAGCTATATTGCTGGCTGGCTATGTTACTATACGCAGAAAATCATCGATCATCGAGGGTGCTATGAAGAGAGCTATGCAATGCTACATAATTATGTATGTACCTCTAATATTCAGTTAATTAAATATCTTACAATGTTTACATCATCCCAGAGGATAGGTCCCTAATTTTTATTTCATCGTCAAAGTGTAATGTAATGTAAAATTCTAAACATTAAAAGCACCAAGAATGTATATAAAGATAAAGAAAATTAGCGGTATTGCCTACATACTTAAAATATCTTATAAAAATTCCTCAGAATCCAGTTACATAAAATTGCATTCGAGAATATATTATTAACAGTTCACGAAGGCATTTATTTATGAATGACCGAACAAGAATGATAATTAAAAAATACTGATTGGTATATTTTATATTAAAGTTTCCTGTTGATATTATACATTATATTGTATTTTTTAGGACTTGACTTGCTAATCAGAAAATTTCTGCTATATAATACATAGATACATACACATATATATATATATATATATATATATATATATATATATATATATATATATATATATATATATATATATATATATATAAACTTTGAATTTTAATTAATTAATTACAAAGTTTTTAAGGTCAATAGTTAGATGTTGCTGTAGTTTCAGGTGGTCATCCAAAGTAAATATATGTATAAAATATCATCTAAGAAACCTGCTGTTGGCCGATAACCGCCTCGGTGCAAATCGGGGGTGTTTATATACAAACAATTTAAAGGAAAGATTGTTAGTTTTTTATTATAATTGATAGACTAAGCATAGAATATATCTGTTCACCTTGTTAACTGATGACAGATCTGTTACTAGCTACAAAATACTTAATTCTTATTCTTAATTCTTAACGCAAAGACCATAATTAAAGGTTATATATAAAACTTTCTAACGTGTAATAACGTTTTATATATCATTTATAAAAAGTTAATAAACGTTACCATAAAGAACTTTGTACACTATTTTTTTGAAACGTATTACTATAATTATGTTATTTTACAATCATCGATTAAGCTTAACTTTAAATGTTACTGTTATTATTCTACTAAAAATAAAAAATCCCTAGTTGTAAATCGGCTTAAGTATAAGTATATAACTGAATGTAATTTGGCCAAACTCTTGTAAACAACTATTGATTAGAAAACTTCACCACATGTTTTGTACGTTTAGTAAACTATATATTATTCTTTTAGAATTTTTTTATATATGACCAATTCGAGAGCTTAGTTAGCGCAATGGCTAATTCAGTAACAATAGCCTTTCGTACTATCGGAAAACATTACATTATAGTAACACTTAAAAAAACGAGAACTCGAACGTCAAAGATTTTTTCTGATGATTAAATAAAAAATATAAAAATTCTTATAAAGTATTTTAAAAATCCAATCGATCAAGAATTCATTTGAGTATGTCATATATGTGCATTTTTTTCCGAGCATACACCATTCAAGAAGTATCAATTCTCGAGCGTCAAAATCGTGTCTAAAATATACGGTATTTTTGTCCAACATGGCCTTAAATGAATTATTAATCCACATTGAATTTTGCGAATCACGATTTTATGAACTCGGAAAAATTCCTCTTATAAAAGCCTTTGTTCCATTACAATAGTCAAATGCCTGAAGAACGCATCACCAGCTACGTGCTAAAATATAATTACTTTATGTACATATTAAATGAATTTCCACAAAATAAAACCAATTTTTATATTTTTCCAATTCAATCATCATGTAAATACTATTATAGACTATTTAGAATTAAATTTAACTGACAATTCTATATATGTATTCGATGGCTATACCCATAGATATAAATTTCTATGGCTATACCATTGTTTATCAGAAGCCAGAAAACTTTTTTGACATTTCACATAGTCAACCCCTTACGACAACCACTGCAAGAAATGAGGTTATGTATTGGTGTTTGATGGATGTGGTGGCCACACGACGCGTTATGTATTATTCACCACTAAGAAAACGTTACACGCCTAATAAAAAAAGAGAATTGCTATAATGTGAACTTGTAACAATGTGGGCGTATATTTCATGATTTCATAGAGTTATTATTACTTGTTATAACAGAGAGCTATGTACTTCGTCTTAGCCGGAGACTAATCATTAAATTGTTTTCAATACCAGATCGCTTAAGAATATCGTACCAATTCAGCATACACATATACAATTCTGACATATATGGATCGTCAACACATTCCCTAGCAAGGTCTGCTACATGGTAGCACTGAGTACGAAGAATACCATTCAAATTACTTGTAATACTACAAAATATAAAAGATAAGTACGTCGCTTGCTCCATTTCGAAAACATAATCAACCATGACTATACTAGAGGGCGCGAAGGGCTTGTCCGTCAAGAATATGAAGAGCGACTTCTAGACATATTCAAAATTTGTAGCTGTCATAGAATTTCGGGTTGTCGAACGTTACTATCTTAGCTGAGGCAATAATTTTCTATCAGAATATTAAAGTATAACAAAACATGTTTGTTTTGACATTTAGTAGATAAAAGCATACTTAAGGAAATTGTACGTGGTAGAGCCATGCTGCAACTATCTTATGAGCCGACTCTTTCATGCTGTAGCATTTCAGTCGGCTCGACTGGGGAAAGAACATGCTCTCATAGAATACCAGCGTGAAATAGCGATTTAATGCTTATATGTTTCGTATGGTGAATGTAGAATCATCAAGAGTGACAATGCATCTGCATTTTGAGGATAGATGTTTGAGGGCCAAAGCATTAATTTACCATCAAGTATACTGTTCGCTCGTTTGTCACCCTAATTCTATAAAAAATCCCATAAACACACCATTTTGGCATTTCCTATAAGAAACTGTAAATATGCAGTGACGGGTAATGGTTAAAATTTCTTTCGCCCAGCGAATCACGTATTGAGTTTTGTCTTTGTGACAAAACTGTTTCATTTTGTTACAGTACATTTTGTGTTCCCTACGTTGTTCATATACAACTATAGAACGAAGGGGTACGTTTAATAAACAAGATAGTCGCCTCGCTCGGCTCTTTACCAGTTGACATAGTAAGCATACACAAGCGAGGAGCCCTGCCGCTGTAGACAATACTGTAACTAAGCATAACAGAGATGTCATTGAAAACAATTGAGATGAATTGCGGTGAGCGTATGGTTTATTAAATCTTATGAAAATATTAAACGTTCTGTCAAGATTTGTGGCATTTAATCATTTTTTTAAATTTGCTCGAGACCGTCGTAGATTTTTTTTAGTTTTCAACTGACTTCAAACAAAGTAGGAGGCTCTCAATTCGGCTGTATTTTTTATGTGTGAACCGATTTTGAAAGCTGGTGCTTCTCTTGTGGACATTTGACCAGTAGTTTTTGAGTTATACTTGATAATGCGTATTTAATTGACGTCGACTACATTGATGATGTTCTCATTTTATTTATATTGAAGTCGGCTGTACATTTTTAGTTTTACTACTTCACATCATATATATATATATATATATATATATATATATATATATATATATATATATATATATATATATATATATATATATATATATATATATATATAATCCATGTCAGAGTTTAAAATAATGTTTTTCTTGGTTCATGTATGCAATGTTTATAATATGGTCGAGTGTTTTTTTTCTTGTGTATCTCACACGATCCTAACTATGATCTTGTATAAAAACTTTGTGAGTTAAGAGTTATACTTACTTACTTACTTACTTATCTTCACGCACAATCCCTAACGGGGTAGCCAGAGAGAACAGATCGCCAAGTGTCACGATCCTTACATACCTCTTTCGCTTCTTTCAGGTTCATTAACTTCTTCATACATGCACGTCTAGGTATCCGAGTACTCTTGACCCTCCCCTCTTCGAGCAATTTGCTCACATGGTCTTCGAAAGTTAGTCTCGGTCTACCTCGACACCTTTTAATATTTACTTTCGCTCTATATATTTTCTTCACCATTCGGTCTTCACTCATTCGTTCAACGTGCCCAAACCATTGGAGTACGAGTTATTAGTTATTAGTTAAGAGTTATTGTAAATATATTTTATTAGTTATTATAACGTGTTACCTGTTGGACATGGCCATGGCCTGACCAGTAGGACATGAACAAGTAGTGAAAAAGTACCTAGCAAATTTCAAATCTTTAGCGGTTGGGTCGATTATGTACATAATTAATTGTATGTAATTACTGTATTGTCGATAGTTAAATATTATTAAGAGAGCTAAATTTTCTAAGATCTGGACTTATGTGTATCGTTTTAAATACAATTAATTTTTGTCAAACTAATGTGTTTCAGATCTTTATTCAAATACTTAGATCGTTCATTTTAGTTTTCATACAATGCATATTGCTGTAACATAACTATTAAAATGTAGGGTATAAAACCTTGAATGACATGGCGGTACCTTCAATAATTTACATGTTGAATAATCATACTGTGTTTTGAGCCTGAAACAAACACGCTTAAGCCCTCGAACGGATGTTAGCAATTATAACAATGCAATTCTATAATCATTATTCATCTCTGTTCAATTGTGCTCCAAGAAAAATCACTTATCTTGTTGTTTATTTTTGTTTTCAATATTATTTTATTGGGGCACATAACTGTATGTAATCCCATAAACAAATGAAGTATTAATTCAGGTAATAAAAGATTTCTTCATAATCGTTTCGTAGAAAAAGTTGCCTCGACCAGGAAGAATCATAAAAGTTAAAAAGTTAATGTTACAACCTCGGCCTCCCCTCATTTCTGAGAGGGTTTTAGGGCAAGGAAGTATCTGCCCCAATGCGTGTTGGCGAACTTCACATGTCTACGTTATATTTTTTTTCTTATTCCTCAGACATGCAGATTTCCTCACGATGTTTTACATCACCGCCGAGCACGTGGTAAATCGGCACTTAAAATTGCGATTAAAAGTTTCATTGGTGCTGGCGGGGATCGAACCCGGATTATAGTTCTGTTATATTTACAGCGAGCGTTAACCATCTGAGCTACCACGGCCACAATCATGCTCTCACAGACTGCGGGATTAATGCTTCTGCGTTTCGTATGTGATTGCAGAGAACCAGCGACCCTTTTTACTGGTAACGAGTCATTCCATCTCAGCCCTCAGGGATAAAAGGCATCTGCCGTTTTATTCTTAATCGAGGGTATATGTAGGTGTCTATAGGTCACGGCATCCACTTACCATCGGGTGGACCGTGTACTCGTTTATCACACTTTTTTTTAAAGTGATTTCTAGAAGATACGTCTCTAGAAACCGCTAGCCTACGACTCATAAAAATATACAGAAGTATTCTAGGCATATAAAAATATACAATATAAATATGCGAGAGTATATTTTTAGAATTAATAGTCGTTATGTATTACATGAACCTGTGGTCTTGAACGGTGAATGGCGTCGGATTGCTCGCTGCATTCCTGACTTTGTCAAGCTGATTATCGTCTTTGAACTGATGTCATTTACATAAAGAATAAAAATTTATTTCTCATAATAGAATGTTCTTATACCACAAATAAACTTGGGCATTTTTAAAATTTGCTGCAATTGATTTCTAATGCACAATAATTAGATTAAAAAGAACTATAAAAATAGTGCATATATGATACCGTACAGGTCATAACAAAAATTATAATTATAATATTAAATTTACAGTTATGTCGTTTTTTATTGTAAATACTAAATACTAAATACTAAATTTTTATTGCTGCATATCAATGAGTTTACAGGAAATATATATTAACATACTGTCTAAATATTACATCTTAAATTATATTATTGTAAGTGCAATATTCGTATTACAAGTGTTATAAGTTCTTATATCTGTAAATGTTCTTGAAATTTTTTAACGTATAAAATGTTGCTTATATTTAAATGTGTTTTATTTTTCATTCACGTTTAAAAATAACACATATAAATAACATCTTTTTAAAAACATTTGATAGACGATCTCTCAGATCAGATCACTCCATGGTACCATATTATTGCATTGTCGTCAAAGTTACATACATAAATATGCCAAATTTCAGCTCTATAGGATGCCAATAAGAATTAAGCAGGTTTATTAACATACTTTCTTCATATATCTTAAGCTTATAATAAGGAAATCATAATAAGTATGGTTATAGGTATAGAAACAGTTAGGCAAACTTTTGAGACAATGGAAGGTTTGGTCCTGAATATAGAATTATTTTATTTATTTCATACCTTTATCGATATAATTCACAGGCCCGTTTTACGAAAATCGAAATTCCCCTTTCACGGGAAACGATGCATTCCATCTTAGTCTAGTATTTTGATTCTTAATTGAGAATTAATCTAGATGTATATGGGCCACAGCATCCACTTACCATCAGGTGGAATTCGTGCTCGTTTGTCACCGTTATGCTATAAAAAATGAGGCATTTCATCGTAGCCCTCACGGATATTTACCTACATTTTGATTCTTAATTGATGAGATATGTAAATATCTTTAGCCCTCAGCATCTAATTACCATCAGGTATCTTGTGTGCTCGTTTGCCACCCTCATTCTATAAAACCATGAACATTGTCCAACAATCGATAAAAATTCTGGCGCATATCATTAAATAGTAACGATCCTCATTTTCTTGTTTATCGCCGTGCAGTTCCACAACTTTCTTGTAAATACTTTATATATATTATATACTTTCCTGTATATAATACTCTTTGACACTACCTAAGTTTTTATGACTCACGTCAGAGTTAGAACTATTTCAGTCTAAATAATTCCGGTACGTATCCTGTAAGAGCACAGAAATAATAATAATAATAAGATAAATTATTACGATTTCTGTGTGTAAGAGGCATTTTCCGAAGAAATTAATTAAAGCGTGTCTAATATACGAGGACGATGCGGTTGTTAGCGATTCATGACTCAAGCTCAAGGTATTGTTTACCTCGGTACGGAGACCCCATCTTCTGAACATTGATTATCATTAACTTTTTGGAGAGAAGCTTATGAAAAGTTGTAATTATTACTCATTTTCTTTTTTTATATACTTTTCATACATATTATCTCAAATTTCAGTAAACACTATTTCAAGTTTTGCTAAAATCTTATTATAACAATTTTAAACGTTTCAAAAACGAGGAAGTTCTATATAAGTCGGTTTTATTTTTAATGTACTCGTATATTCACTCGCTACTCGGAGCCGATTTAAGTGATTCTTTATTTATCAAATAGGTTATATTTTAATGGTGGTCCATTTAAGTTTTAAGTACAAATTCCACCTCTGAGGGTGGAAAGTGAAAGGTGAAGCTTTTCATGTAATTATTAAGACGACGTTCAAATTAAATAGAATAAAACATTTGATAGCCTTTGAAGTCAGGGCATTCATCGATACATTAATGAAAGAAAGTGTCTTAGCACCAACTTCATAACTTATTAGGTGGAAATTATTTCATTCTTTTAGTTTTTTTTTTAACATTTTATTAAATTTTTAATTTTGAAAATATATCAGATATTAATATATAGGAAGTTTCTTTTTAAAAATCCTAATTAAAATAGTAAGGATTATAATTTGTACCTTACTTAAACTTATATTATTATCTTTTTATGCTTTGAATAAAATTGTTCCATTAAGTGAGGTAATTCTGCTTAAGCGCTAATTCATTTGCATCTGGATATATCAGTTGCTTACATACCGCCCAAAGAACCAACATCCGATGAAGAATAAAGGTTCTCGAGTGGCATGTAGGCAGCCTCCCACTAGATGGAATGACGACCTGGTAAAACATGACGACCTGGTAAGACATTCGGGCAGTAGATGGATGCAGGTGGCTCAGGACATAGGATTCCTTGGGGGAAGCCATGTTCAGCAGCGGAAATGATTGATGAACATTGTAATGACGATAATGGTTTTAGTAGCTTGACTAAAAACGGTAAGTTTAATGTTGAGAAACTGACGTAGGTACGTCACACTTCTTTAAATCTTCTCGTATCAAGAATCTGGTGGATAACGTTCTGTATTTGCTTTCAAACAATACTTCATCTTTTAAACATTGAGTCATTGACCATTCCTTAAGTTGCTTCACGTATTTTCAAGACCTTCGCACAAATTGCTGCATTAAATTTGCAGATAGATTTTTCGTTTGATATATTATTTATATAACAATTGTTAAAATTACCTTCTACACTATTTTCATGTATTTTATTTTTATTGTTATCTTTTATTTTCTTATGAGACAGAAATTTTACTATTCTTTCATAAATAAAAATTTAAAATTCAGATTATTTATATCACAATAACGAGGCGATAAAGGCTTTCGAATAAAATTAAGCCCATTTCGCTCCAAACGCGTCATAAAAGACGCTCAAGGAAAATAGCCTATAAAATTTAACGGCAAATTGAAATTTCTGGTTTGAAGGAAACGTGTACCCTTTTTTTCATTCTTTTGAAAAAAAAGTTACCCTCACACTAGGATTTTCTCCTGTATCGTATCGTAGAAGTAGTTTACATACATAAATTTTACATTTACAAATATCGATACTCGGAACAATTATTTATTAGACATACAAATATTTGTTCCGTGCGGAATTCGAACCCGCGGCTCTAAGCGCCGTAACTCATTGCTAAGCCACTGCGCCACGTGGTCGTCATATGATGAAGAAGAAAAAAACCTTTTAGCCTTTTCAAATATACTGTAGGATATAGCTACAGGCCTTTCAAAAATGCGACATTAGACCAGCAGTTCTAGAATGCCCAGAAACAATTGGGAGGCGTATTGTCAGTCAGTGGTATTTAGGATCGGCATTTTAAAATGGGCTCGCTCACATGGGGTTGAAATTAGGATATGATGGTGAAATTGGTATGTTCCCGCTCACACTTACCTAAATAATATATGGACTTGCTTTTAGATGAAATACATAAAGTACCTACTATTAGTTTCACAAAAAAAAGACTATACTAAATATAAATTGTACAACTGTCAAAAGAACGTAATATAGTCGTAAGGCGTTGACATGTAGAAATCATTCAGGTTATCAAAGCTCCTAATGCATTCGTGATAATTGCACACTTTTCCTTACGCTTGCGACGCTCTTCACAGGTCCACACGGGATATAAATAATGTAAATAAAAGTAAGCATTAAAAATATTTTTTTTAAACTAATTAGACAAATCCTCTCATAAATGAGAGCAGGCCTGTGCCCAGCAGTGGGACGTATATAGGCTGTAACTTTAACTTTTTTTAACTTTTAATTGGACAACATCAACATCTAACAACGATACATAATAATAATAATAATGTCCTCCAGACCAAATTTCGGCCATGGCGGCCTACCTATACTGAGGCTAGCTATCGGCGCAGGACAGGATTATAGTGCCCAATTGTATGCGCAAGCACAGGTGCAAGCACAGGTGCAAGCACAGGTCTCTATTCCCTCACTCTCAAACACCTATATATAATATAGATTTTTTGAATATTAAGTGAAGCATATTACAGTCACAAGTCAAATATTTTAAAAGCTGACGTATTTTTTGTAAAACATAAAATATTTGCTTTTATTTTACTTTAATATTATTACTGATATAATATATAGCTTACTTAAGAAAAGGAAGAGGTTTACCATTCGATCGTACGTTTTTTTGCATATAAGTTACGCGATATCATTGTCAACTGTAAACCAATTTTGATGATTTGTTATTAAATAGATTAGACTTCACAGGCGGATCAAGTGCAATATTTGTAGAATAATTTTCAACACTCAAGGAAAGTTTTTAAAGTAAGTATTATAATGACATAGTAGTAGAGATATTCCGTAGTAAAAAAATATTCGTAATAAAAAGAAAAAACTGATTTCAAACGACTTAAAATAATAAAATAATTTCCCATTCTGAAGTCGGGGCTAAGATACATTGCATAAAAAATTAAAACCATGACTTCAGAATGTAAAATTATTTTATTTTATTTAGTTCTTGAAAGTCTACTATTACTAATCTACTCAAAAGGTTAAGAAATTTAAGTGTTAACACAAAAAAAAAACTGATTTCAAACGACTACAAAATAATAAAATAATATCTCATTCTGAAGTCGATGCTAAGATATATTGCATAAAAAAATTGAATTCCTGACTTCAGAATGTGAAATTATTTTATTCTCTTTATTTCTTTGAAGTCTGTTTTTATTTTCGCCTAAATATTTTTGTATTCGTTCATTTATTTTAAGCTTGTAAGATTTTTATAAAAAGAATTGCATAAATGGTTGGAATAAAATTTTATATGTACGGGTAGATAACAAAAACGAAGCGGTCTGCTCTTGCACAATCGCACGCTCGCAAGAACCGTTCTTATTTAGTTCTGAAACAGAACCAGAATTTGAAAAGTTCTACAATTTTGACTCAATTTAATGTCCTATATTTCATTTCTTATGATTAAAATATTACTTACTATCATAATTTATTACACCCGTTTCACTAATGAAATCAATTTTGATTAAAAAAGTTTTCACAAATATTTATGCTCACTTTAATTGGAACTGCCCTCATTTTCTCTTAGTAAAAAATATAAAATTTCATTTTACTAAGAGTTATCTTTCAGTACAATATCTTTGAAAAACTTGGTCCGCATCGCTCAAATCACTATGGAAGACATCAAAATGCGATTTAAATACTTATTCATATCATAATGATTACCTGTATTTTGATAGAAAGACAACGAAAAGTTCATTATAACCACCACGTGCTGAGAGAACCGTTTCTTTGTTTATCTACGTTTGAATTTAAGACATTTTAACTTCGTGGGAAAAGTAAAGAACTTAATTTAGTAGTTCTTACTAATATTTTTCTTATTCAAAATTTATGTTTTTTGTATAGTACCTAAACAAAATCAAGCAATATTCGCTAAAGCCGTTTAAGGCAATCAATTAAAGTTGATTTACTCAGTAAAGCAACTTGTTTACATAATTCTTACAGGAAATCTATTTCCTTTTAAATTTTAGAATTTATAAATATCAATGTTAAGTGAACTATAAAACTTATACGAAATTCTAACACTAATTTCATAAATTCATTTATAACTCGAACAGAATGGTCTCCATTCACAACTAAACTAATCAGGCTATGGCGCACCTTATTTTTTAAGTTTTTTAATCAAAATATTTTAACTCAGATTTTTAATGTCAACGTGACAATAAAAATCGTTTTCAAAATAGGGAATCCGCAAAATTGTTTTAAAGATTAGATCATGTATTTTTCATGCGAACATTATTTATATACCAAAGCTAATTTATTTATGCGAGCACTGTTTACATTTCCCAGCTAAGTTATGCAACAAAACGTCTACCTTCCACGTTTCTTCATGGCACTAACGAAGTCGATCGAGTTAACCGCACCGTACCAGTTAAATCTGGTTAATTTCGAATGACGCATTATTTTAAACGATTTTCGCAGCGATATGCATCCGCTGCGAAAATCGTAGCGGTTGCATGCCAGCGGTAATTTCGCTTACCCCCATTATTTTTACCAATCTATTGGAAATAGCCGTGGTAGGTCAGGGGCCAAGAGATCACCGCAAATTTCACAGTGCGCGAGCAACCCGGATTGTTTCGATCGACGCTAGCACCAATGAAATTGTTAATTGCAATTTTAAGTACTGATTTACTACGTGCTCGGCGGTGAAGAAAAACTTCGTGAGGAAATCTGCATATTTGGGAAATAAGATTAAACACTTGATATGTGAAATTCGCCAACACGTATTGGGGCAGCGCGCCCGAGACATTTCCTTGACCTGAAACGCTCTCAGAAATGAGACGAGTCTTGTGCCCAACGGTGGGACGTTTATTTTTTACTTAACTCGCTGTATGTAATCATGAAATAAGAACTAATTATTTTTATTATGCAACAAATACATATTTTTATTGCGTAAACTACATTTTCATGCACTTTTTCGTCATCTTAATTTAATTATGTACTCCGCATTAATTAGTGATAGTTTCTTAACCACCCGCTAAAAAAATTTAAAGTTTTCAAAAATAGGAAAGTTATTGGTATCACTCCGATTTTCGAAAACCGAGTTTTCATCAGATCTCGACGTTTTGAGATCTCAGGAAGATATTCTGACTAATTTCACGTGATGTACGGATGTGTCCGTGTGTGTATGTGTGTATGTAACTATGTAAACCTTTCATAACTTTTGAACGTCTTGATCTATTGAGATGCGGTTTCCGACGGCGTTCCAAAGATCACAATGTGAATTAAATTTGGTGATAATATGAACTGATTCGGACGAGTAGATTTTAAGTATTTCATTTAAATAAAATTTTTAATTTTAATGGTTTTGATCATATAAGAAACATAGTTATAAATCATGTAATAATTGGTCCATTTAAGCTTACAGTCTGATTAAAAATTAAATTTTCATCGCGGTAAATCGTATTTTATTTATTATAATAATTAAAAAAAATGTGTTAAAATAATTCCAGGAACTTATCTGAAGTAAAATTACAGGCTATTTATAGTAACAGGGAGGTTCGAAGGCTCCAAAAATACTCACCGCGCAATTTCGAAACCGCAGGTAAACATAAACACGTCCTCGCTTCTACTTGCGACACTGCGTGTAACAATGTTTGGAAACGCACCTCTGCTTACTAAGGACCTTGCAAAGTTGGCGAAAATCCGCATATTATTTTCCTTCTCCAGTAAACAAAAATGTTCATTTATTTAGCATAATTACTGCATTTTGGTTGCCTGGAAGAGATCGCTATGTAGCGATAAGGCCGCCAAATTGTACTTACATAATATTATAATCTTTTTTGTGTTTTGTTAACTGTATATTTGTTTCTGGTGTACAATAAAAGTATATTCATTCATTCATTCATTCATTCATTCATTCATTCATTCATTCATACTGCACCCCATATTTATTTGCAGGGAAGACAGTTGAATTATAACTTAAAAACCTTCTAAGAAATTAGAGAAATCAGGCCCGCCAGAAAAACATATTATGAAGATTACGTTTTACAATTCTTAATAAATGATTACGTTTTAAAAAAATCTCAAAATATAATTTCTAGATAAAAAAGACGGTCAATCCTTGTATGTAAAACACGGAGCGATGAAGATACGAAGCCTAAATTGTAATGATTGAGGAAAATTTCGTTCGAAAACGAAATCATTTTCACCTTATTAATTTACAAATGACTGTGCACTTAAAAAAAATGTAGGTAGGTGGATCGTGTAGCGGCGGTGTGAGAATATCCACTACTCCAGATCATCCCGTGGGCGTCGTAAGAGACGACGGAGGGAAACAACTCAGGAGATGGATAGCAGCGTCTTCCTAATGACGACTAAATATAAAAAACTGCGGTTGCAAACCCGCTTGCCTAACGTGGCAACTATCGCAAATATACCCCTTATGTGACCATCTATGGGGGAGGCCTACGTTCAACAGTGGTCTTTAATAGGCTGCTACGGTAACGGATGTGTCGGCAGTTAATTATTTCTCCTACAAGGAAACAATATTAAAAAATAATAAAATGAGGCAATCATCTCAATTTCATGGGTGTTTTGTTAGAATTTTTAATTTTATATAAATCTGTAAGAATAATAACGTAAAAACGAACCAGTTTTAGCCACCATTATGCCAGTTATTAAAAATCCTTAACTTTTCATTTAATATGATTTTATCAAAGGTAATGTGGCAATGGTAAAATTTTACAAATATATATATATATATATATATATATATATATATATATATATTCGCATAAATTATAAGGTATATATTTGACGATTAGCTTTAAATTTTAGTTCCACGGAACTTTTTTTAATAAAACATTCTAAAACTAAGGCATTTTATAAACATTTTTGTTATAATATGTTTAAAGGTTTATCATAATTTTAAATTTTCGTTTTTACATTTTATAATTGGCCCAGGTCGCCAAAGGATGTTAAAAAATCCATTTCAACAATGCATCCATCCATAAAAGTCCACTGCTGAACATAGAAATTGTCTTATAGGAGATTTTACCATGCTTGCCCCGCTTGACAGGCGTATTGGTAATCTCAGTTTTTTTAGTACATTGAGTTGTTATGAGGAAGTGCAACACCCACGGGCATATATAGAGTAGCGGATATCTTATACAACCACTGCACGGTTCTTTGGTTCTACTCAATTAAATTTATTTGCCGTAACATGAAATATGAAAACAGCTAAAGGTCCTTCGGGTCTTTAACACCGTTCCGTCACCAAACTGGAATACCTTTATATAAAAGGTAAAATATTTATTCAACATATTATTAGAGGTCTCAATTTTTTTCGATATTACTTTTAATAGATACTATTATAACCCTGGAACTAAATGGCGTTTAGAAACTTGTGAACCTTTAACTAAAATCATTTACAGCGAACCGCACTCTTAAAATATAACTTATTTACTGTTAGGTGTTCGAAAATGAGAAACAAAATTTAGTGATGATGATTATTTTTAATTTCAACGTGTTTACGGGCATTATGTTAGCCTATAACGTTAAACGCTTACTAATCAAAGTTTGTTAAAACTATTATCACTTTGAAAGTATCTAATGAGCACGTTTCATTAATTAATACTGTCAACTTATTCGTTACAGTTCAGATACGTGGCGATTAAATATTTCTTTAGAAATTTATTGCTACAGCAATTAAGCGAGAGAATTTGGACCTTATGCATAACTTATATACACGTGTGCTGATAATACATTTGGACATAATCACTTTTACTTACTACCCACAATAATATTATTCTTCGTTACAATAATATTATTTGTATGATACGTAATATCTTATGACCGATTGTAAGGGAAGACATACTTTGAAAATGGAAAGAATGGAACAAGTCTCAAGTTGTTTACTTTCCGTGAAAAAGAAAGTTATGTTTGTATTAGCGTGTAACAGAATCCTATCGTCGATGAATGCATCCAATGGCGAATGGCTGAAGGCAGAACTGACAGCATTATTTTCGTTATTACCCAACAAGTTCGCGGCGAATTCATATTGGTGTATTATTGGCTTTTTTGTTTCGCACCAGTCGCGAGTGAATAATGCTCGAACAAAAGAACCAAACATACGCGTCGAATCGAGAGCCACTTTTCACTGTGACATCGATATGGGATGTTTAAATGTACCTACAATACTAAACACTACAATACTACGAAAAAGAAACATATGTTTTGTCGTTTTGCAGATAGACGATGAATTATTCGCATTGAAACTCAATATTTACAAATACCGCCGAAGCTGTACACCTTAGCAGTATCGCTTCGTTTGAAGTGTACTCGTAGTTTCAACCTGTTGAAGGAAATCGTTGAGTTCGAGCGAGATGCGGCTGTATATATCTGCAAAGTTAATGGTATGCGCTCGTTTTGCGGACCGCTGCGCCGATCGTGCGTTCGTCCTCAAGAAGGTGCGACTGTGCGGACTTTTTGGAAAGTCTTCCCGGCAGCCGATCAACTTCGAACATAATTTCGCAGATGCAAATAACAATCGCAGCAGCTGTTAAAAATAGATAAAAATATAATATGTAGCATGTACATACACTTACCCGTTGAAATACTTCAGAGATCCGAGTCGCCGTGGATTCCTTCGCGTTGTCTCTTGCCAAGAGAGCAGTCCGGTTTTGCATTCACGTACCGAAGCACGATCACACTGCGTGAGAGAAAGGGCGCGCGACTCGCTCACAAGTGTACACAATCGCGTGTTGCGGCTCTGCAGTATAGTGCGGGAGTGGCGTCGCGAAAGCGTGTTGGCGGGCGCGGGTCTCAGCTGGAACTGAAGGCTGCGCGGAGCGGGGGCCGCTTTATGTTGCGTGCGCGCACCCGCCGCAGCGGCCGCTGCAGCCTGCGCCGCAGCCCGCGGCCGTCCGTCCCCGCACGCCTCCGCTCGTGGACGTGGAGACGCTCCTCTTCACGTCGCTGCACATTGTACGCAACGGCAGAAGATTTTCTAAGACTTTGATGATAGTTCCAGAAGACAGGGGTAGTATATATTAGATCCTCTAAAACGGTACAGTAATGTTTCAAAATCAGAATACACTATTCTTACAAATCATTTTATTTGCAAAAACCCCAAACGCTTTTGAAATGAGCGTAATTGGTAAGTAACTTATGTGTTTTGAAAGAACTTGGGTGGTAGCGAGCACACAGTTCACTTTATGGTTACAGGATACTATCACCATAGATATCTACATCTATTTTTGATTAAGAATCAAAATCAAAATGCGTTGTCAACCTTGAGGACTAAATGGAATACCTCCATATTAGTAAAAAGTGCTAGCGCCACGAGTACCTACAACTATGATATAGCTGCAGCGTGATTCTACCACGTATAAGATGATATTAAGAAGGCTTTTACGTCTGAATCGAACATGGAGGTCACGATCGGAATGCTTGTTGTGCATAGAGATATAGCCCCTTGGTCATATACCACATACAACTGGTACTGTACTGGTACTGTACTGGTGCTGTACGTGGTAGAGCCATGCTGCAGTTATATTAGTGGTTTAGTTGTAGCACGAATGGGTCGGCTTGACCGGGGAAGGACCACGCTCTCACAGAATACCAGCGTGAAATAGTAGCTTGATGCTGCTGTGTTTCGTATGGTGAGTGTGGAGAGCCGGAGACCCTTTTTACTGGAAGCGAGGCATTCCATCTTAGTCCTCACGGGTGGCAACGCATCTGCGTTTTGATTTGTAATCGAGGATAGATGTGGATGTCTATGGGCCGCAGCAGCCACTTACCATCAGGTGGACTGTGTGCTCGTTTGTCACCCGATCCTATAAAAAAAAAATACAACTAAACCTGTGAGGATAAAATACGGGCTAAGCAGTGCGACTTTGGAATTGATAGGCATTCAACGATTGCCTGCCATAAATCGATGATTAATACAATTAAATGTGAACTTAACACCCCTGTATACTATCGTTAAAATTCAATAAGACAAAGAAAACTTAACAATTTGCTAAATAACAAAATTCACCACACAATATTGTCTAAGCCGCTAAGATCCTCTACACGTCACCTAACTGCACCAACTCAACAGTAAATGCTAAACTTTATTGTTTATTTATAAGCGCAAACAACAACTAAAACAAATATTGAAAACGGCAAAACCGTTTAAAAGGTTTTAAGCTGAATTTTTAAGACTACTATAATTTCTGAAGACATAGGATATTAAACCCGTCCAAAACAATAGAAAAATTCTTTTCAAACAATGTAAACCTTTATTGAAATGATTGATGATGAATAGCTCATTTGTATTAAGTTAAAATATAGTTAGACTGCACACTTTGGTAACATATTTTAGTTATTCTTATATATCTTTTATACTATTATACAAAAGAAAATACCTTATCTTATATTTTTCTAATGATTCTCAGGCCTTGACTGACTACTCCCACCCGAAGGTGAGTGGTGAGTTTAACAAAAACTTATTAATGTATTCCTTCAAGTCACCCATATTTTAATTTTTATAATGCTTGCAATGAATTCCACTCCTTTGATGTATGCGTGACCAAAATTAAATATATTTTACATAACAAAAATTCAAATATATTTTACCACGTTTAACCGTTTGGTAAAATATATTTGAATTTTTCAAGTTTAGATACTGAGATCTAGTTTTGGATTGTAACACATTGTGAACGATATATCCAAGTATTCGATTTCAAACGCAATAGACAATAGCAATGTCCTATCCGAGTACGTAGTACACAGGACAGCGAAAGGGCCAATACACTACGGTTTTAGATTTACAGCATACTTGGCCGAGAAGAAATTATTCTCAATGTTTGCGGCAACATTCCTTAGAGCGTATCTCCAATAGTAAATGATCCCTTTAACCGAATCCTGCATTGTATTGCAAAGACAACACTATGGGTTTCCCCAAAAAGTAACTGGTGGAAAAAGCAGTGTATACAAAAATCTTAAATATCTGATAAACCCTTGTAGAACCTGTCGTGGAGCTCTTTCTTCTTCCACATGTTCTCCTAGTAGAAGTTCTGTACTTTCGGGTCTTTGCTTGAAATTATACGTTGGGCAAGTGTCAAGTGGTAGACTCTTTGTTACATCATTTATAATGAATTTCGCATAAAATAGATTAACTCATCTCTTCTTCTTTTTCACTCATCATTATCATCATGACAACCCTTAGCAAGTTTACTAATGAACATAGATCTCCTTAAAGGAATGTCAGCGCTGAGCTACATGCATCCATCGACTTCCTGCATGACTGACTAGAATGTAACCGTCCATCTAGTGAGAAGTCACCCTAATTTTCCCATCGGTTATCATTTTTTCGCCCTATATGGCCGACCTATTATCACTTTCGCCAACAGATTCGTTGATCTTTGTCGTTCACTCTGATCCTATAGCATGCTGAGTAATTTTCCGCATTCTCATACGGCCAAACATATATCAGATCCATATGACGTAACTGCCAACATGCGCTAGCTGTACTCTTGTAATTTCAGGTTTAAATATCAGGTGATAAGAATATGCGTGTGTCATAATGTTCCTAACACTGCCTAGCATAATTGGGTTCATCGATTGATCTCTAGGTTGTAGCTGTACTTACATACTCATCCACACCTTCGAGCGTTGTGTTCTCAACAACTACCTGCATATATTATACATAACCTTTGTTTTATCTTGAAGTCTTGTCTTCACTTAATGTGATATTAGTTTTTGCATTTCTAAGTGCTGATTTACTAAATGCTTGGTGGCGAAGGAAACAGTCGTAAGAAAACCTGCATGTATGAAAATTAAAACAAAGTATTTCTAAGATATGTTAAGGTTACCAATACGCGTTGGGGCACCGAGGCGGACACTTCCTAGCCCCAAATTCTCATTTAGAAATGAGAGGAGGCCTGTGTACAGCTGAGGTCATTGAGTATAGTGCTAAAGTCTTCCACCGCAATCAACCTTCGCTGCATATCAACGTGATTAAGAGGATCCTCTTGCACATCCACTTGGCGGCTCCTCTACGAGAGATGATAACTACACTGCCTATTCCTTCTTAGGAAATGCGCACCAAAATACAAGACGCGCCTTTCTGCACTTCCTTAATCACAATCTGCGTTATGATTTCCATTACAAGGAGAGCATGAGCTCAGGAAAATAACTCTCCGACCCCGAGAAATGGATCTGGTTTATGAATCTATGGCTCCGCCGCCGGCCATGTTTTGACCGCGGACGGTAGAGAGAGCAATGTCTGGTAATACCGACTCTCTATCACATCTACGGCTCCACCACTACCGATGCAGTAGTGCGGCAGTGTGGAGTATAGGGCGAATGGCGCATTGTCAATCTAATACTTCTCCACCCCCGCGACTCCATCTCAGCTACGGTAGCAGGACAGAGAACCCATTTAAAAAATACAAGTATTATTTAGTTTAATTGACATTAAAAATTTAAGCCGAAAAAAAGGTAACGGGTTATATATAAATATAGTAATTACATAAAATCCCTATTTCAAGAAGAGCACAAAGTACTTTCATCCTTTAAATAATCAACGATTAAAATTAGATAGCTGTTTTGAATATAAAGATAAACAAACACCAACTCATTACTTTACATAATTAAATGCTAAACGATAAGCAAAAAAGGTTCACGGTGCTTAAAGTAAAAAAAAAATCTTTATAGTGTTGACGGCGACTTTATTTCAGTTTGTTAATTAGAATAGAAAGAAAAGGAAGAAAACTTTTAATAAAACGTAAGTACTAGAGGGGTGTCCTATATAAATTTTACGTAAAACATCTTTTTTTTGCGCCCGAAGCAAATATGGGCAACCCTCCGGAAAGCGGGGGAGGGAGGTTGGGAATGCTCATAGCATACCACGCAGCCGGCTGCGTGGTTATGTGGTGACTTTTACCCACTAAACCCAACCTTTTAGGATACGCAAAATAGTAATAATGAAAGTATTAATAACAAGTAGTAAAATTAAAAATTTTGTACAACCGACGTCAATATAAATAAAATGAGAACATCGAACAATGTAGTCGAAGTCAAATAAGCATTAGAAATATAACCTCAAATGGCTTAGCAAGATCCTCCGTTATACCGAAAATATTGCAGCATTAATTTTGAAATATATATATGGTAAAGTGAGGATTAATGTTAAGGACTATGATAGACGAAAACACGATTCCGTGAAATTTCCTCGATAGAAAAAAAATCCAAAGTTACCTCCAAAATAAACAATAAAACGCTGTTATTCATAAAATACTTTAAATAAGATCATGAAACTTTGTATACTAACTGAACTAACTATAAAGCAGTGCTTATGTTATTTACTTTTTTTTAAAATACCATTATTTTCACTGTAAAAAGAAATTACCTAAACTATCGGCTTCTTGAAGCTTGATTCCTGTTTCCTGCCGCCCGGTCGCTTACGATTAGAATACACATTACGCAACAGAAGGACGTAAAATTAAAATGGGAAATAACTGTAATAAAAATAAGAAGCGACTAGGTTGGCGTTAAGAAACAGGCATAAATATAATAAATCTAATGAAATAAGTATCTAACGACCTATCTACTTACAGTATTAGTGATTAAAAACATGTCGGTACATAGCATACGACGCGCGGGGAAGTGGGGGCGAAATTAGAATTTGAGCAGACTTACTATATCCTCTTAAGGATAACTCAAAAACTACTGGTCTGATCTGGATCTAATTTATGTACATAAATCTTCTCTCGGCTCTTCGGTTTTCATCTCTCACCGTACGATCGTAGCAGCATTATGAGCTGATGTTGATATGTATTTTACAATACAGCCATTTCAATGAAATAATCCTGTGAGAATGCTGAGAGTGGAAAATGAGTGATGAAAACCAAAGGTCATATTTTCAAGAGCATTCCATCTTATTCCACTAGTTATAAGCAAAAAATTCAATGAAATAATCGGTATTCTCACACGTCATAATATATTATGACTTCGTTAAATGCTTATAAATAGTACTTCGCTAAGCTTACGTCATTTATAAATTGACGTTTGTAACCTCCAACTACAACATATCCCTTCCGTGAATCATGCAATTTTGGTTGAGGACTTTATATTAGATTGTCCTTACGATACCATATCACGGTCACAATCAAGAGCTAATAGCATTTCTTTTGCAATTGAAGACGAAAAATATAAATAATTTAGTGCTATTCTATTCTATTCTATTTCTCAAATATTTAAAATTGACCCTTTCGTTATATCCTTCTCCTACTTTTTCAAAGTCTTTCTTTAAGTCTAGTGCTAGGCATTACAAATATGTGTCTGCTGTCATGCTTTACATGAAATATTTTCTCATATTCACAATGCTCGGCAGACGAATAGATGAGCGCAAGCCAACATACTGTTACGAGCTTGGGGTTCGTGAAAATAAAAACCGCCGACACTTTATTTACCGAACACCAATTACAACTTAAAACACACGTATAATTAAACACAATTGCACTACTGATCACTTTAGTTGGCAGTTATATCGCTTCGAAGTATTCGCTTGCATCGCCACCAGTCTTATATAGGACCTTTTCTGCTAGAATGTTCGAATACATACCGGTCCCGACCGACTAGGTATAGAAAGTTCCCTCCTAGTTCTGCCACTCGATACTAGATGACGCTAGTGCCACTATTAGTATTATCAGCCCCATAATAACGCGCCAGTCGATCCACATGCACGATCTTAGGAGTACCTCTTGCGTCAAGGGATATCCTCTCCCATGGTTCACCAACATTGTACAATTTCATTGCACATCTACTACGAGTCTGAGGTCCCTTCAGAGACGCACAACTTGTATATTTGCAACACTAATCCTAAAACCGTTCTCGGATCTTCAGTAGAGTTCGTTTAATTCTCAGATGGACTCCTGAACAACTATTATGGTACAGCTGTAGAACATCCCTTACTTTAGATTTAGGGACACTCGTTTGCAAATGACGGCTGTTCCCACGACCATTTTTAAATTTACGGCACAGGACTCCATCCTGAATCAGCACTCTGCTTCATTTAGTCCAATAGCTTTTCGTGGTCAAAATCATCTCTGAGACGTCGCTACACTTGGACTTCGGGGCACTGGCCTTCATCCATTCCAGAATCGGCTTGATGTCCGAATCTTCCTGCTGTGCATGTTGAATGTTGTCCTTCCACTCGTTGCTGAGGTGGTCTGTCATAAGAATCCTTACAGATATTATTTCCTTACCCTCTTTCTTAGTCCAATGTTTGCAATTTTCAGGACAATGCCATCTGATTTCCCACTGCGATGTTCGATCACAAAGTCGTATTCCTGCTGCTGCTGGGTAGTGCTGTAAGCTGCACTACCCTCTAGAGATCAAGGCGTCCTTAAGCGTCTTGTGGTACCCGAGCCTCACAGCAGCTCTGACTTCAAGGTCGCGGATGCCGACGATGAATGTCTTTTTTTTGTAAACGTTATCTCAACACTAGGATTTTCTCCTGTAACGTGGGTGCAGTTTACAAACATGCATTTCACAAGGACAAACATCCAGACCCGGAACAATTACTTGTAGGCCATACACATACTTGTTCCGTGCGGGATTCGAACCCGCGGCCTTTAGCTCTGTAACTTATTGCTAAGCCACTGCAACGGAGGTCTTCGAGCCGTCAAAATGTCCGCACCAGGTTCCCTTCACTGAGCGCAGGTACAGATCTGTATGCTTTTTGAACCAACTTCTCCACCTCAAGTGCCCACTGCTGCAGGTTTTCGTTAATGCGTTGCACGCGTTAAGCTGCGCACGAATGTTGTGTTCCAAATGAGCATCGCCACATTTCGCCTCCAACGCTTCAAGGTTACGCTTCAAGCCTGATCCTCCAGTCGGCGAGCCCGCTCCTGCAGCATCATTATCAGAACACCTAAGTCGAGTGCTGCAGGCGAAGGAGCTCCTGACGGGCCAGCCTCCGTGGCCGGCAGCTGGCTGTCCGATATCTGTGCCATTGCACCACCAAATCCTCTCTGGTCCGTCTCTTGCTGGCGTTTGTTCGGGTACGGACACCCTCCGTGTCGTCTTTAGGTAAAATCGGCATGATTGTATCCCACTTCTGACACCAATTGTTACGAGCTTAAGGTTCGTGAAAATAAAAACTGCCGATTGAATTACCAAAATTGACACTTTAATTACCGAACACCAATTACAACTTAAAACACACTTATAATAAAACACATTTGAACTACTGATTACTTTAGTTCGCAGTTATACCGCTTTGAAGTATTCGCTTGAATCGCCAATTCAATACTGACCCGGGTCGCGGTCAATACCAGTCTTATATAGAACCATTTCTACTAGAATGTTCGAGTACATACCGGTCCCGATCGACTAGGTGTAGAAAGTGCTCTCCTAGTCCTGCCAATCGATACTAGATGGCGCTAGTACCATGTACCAGACATCAACTATGGCGTGCAACAATACGTACTGCTAGTGATTCACCCGAGCACGTAATACCAGTCTTTCAATAAGTGGTTCAGTGTTCTTAATTTTCCGTCATGATTTAATTGCCAGAACCTCGTCCATCACTTAGCAAGGAGAGAGAAAAAATTGTCTACCTAACATATTTCCTCTTTTGTAAAATTATTCTGTCAAATATAGGTATATAAGCCCATGATATTTTTTCCATTTTATAACGAATTCATTATACAAAACAAATATACTAGATATAGTAAACGTATAACATATATGTAAAAACTGAAATTTTATCTCACAGAACGGACGTGATTTTTACAAGGTGAATTTGAAGCACGTATCTTTTCTGCAGCCTTGTATGCGACGTAAAAATATTTGTAGAGCTTTTTTAATCTAGATATTCTCACGCTTTTGATACGTTTATTGCTAAAATGTTAGTTTTAATATTATTTTTACCTGCCTGAATTTGATCTTAATTAATCATTATCATCATCGACACAGTGCTTCACAAGCCCACTGCTGAATAGACATGGAACGAGTAGTGATTTGCCGAGTACTCGGCCAAGATTGGATACTCGGTTTTTAAAAAACGCGGTAGTGGCTGGCGCGCGGTAATTTCTTTTACACAGAGTTAGGGATGAAACGATACGAGTAAATACAAGAACTTACTTGATACTTTTCTTTCAATACCAGAAAAAGTGTGACAAGCGAGCACACAATCCACCTGATGGTAAGTGGTTGCTGTGGCCCATAGACATCTACATTTATCCTCGTTTGCGAATCAAAATGAAGATGCGTTGTCAGCCTTGAGGACTAAGGTAGAATTCCTCGTTTCCAGTAAAAAGGGTCTCCGGTTCTCAACACTCACCATACGAAACACAGCAGCATTAAGCTACTATTTGACGCTGGTATTCTGTGAGAGCGGTATCGCATATATTGATATCGATATTTTAAAACTGAGTACCAAGTAGCTAAAAGTTAAAGTTAAAGTTACAGCCTATATACGTCCCACAGCTGGGCACAGGCCTCCCCTCATTTCTGAGAGGGTTTTAGGGCAAGGAAGTGTCCGCCGCGCTGCCCCGATATGTGTTGGCGAACTTCACATGTCTTCGAAATATTTTTTTTCTTATTCCTCAGACATGCATGTTTCCTCACTATGTTTTTCCTTCACCGCAGAGCACGTGGTAAATCAGCACTTAAAATTGCAATTAACAATTTCATTGGTGCCGGCGGGGATCGAACCCGGTTTGCTAGCGTACTGTGAAATTTACAGCGAGCGCTAACCATCTGAGCTACCACGGCGGATAGTACCAAGTAGTATCGTAAGAAAAGTAATAGGTAAGTATCAGTACTCGATCAGTCACACACCCACGGACAGTGTTGATGAGTGATTACTGACTGCTTGTCAATTGCGCGCCAGATAACGAAAGAAGAGATTTCTTTCGTTATCTGGCGCGAAAATTACAGCTTATAAAAATAGTTTTATCGGAAAACATCTAGAATAATCATTGATCTTAGCAAACACATAAAAATTTCATTCAAAACATGCTTCTGAAGAAGAAAGAAGCTGCTGACGCATCAACCAGTTGCCAACCTAATGATCCTAAGAATTCCGCTGCAGCAGAGTTAGATCATTACGTACCAAGGGCCGCAAGAGATGCATATTCATATAAATGGTGGGTTTCTAATAAAGGCTACCCCATCTTGGGAAAAGTCGCGACTCAGTACTTATTAACACCTGCCAGTTAAGTTCACAGTGAACGGCTTTTTGTAGAGGCAGACTTAGTATATGAAGCAAAACTGAGCAAACTAGACCCAAATAGGACCGAAAAACCAGTATTTTTGCATCACAATCTTTCTCTCTTAAATTTTAAATATTAGTAATAATAATTTCTATTATAATTTCTTAGGCACGTTCTCAATATTTCTGTTGTTTCTCATGTTCGTGATGTTTTAACGAGTTTAATATAATAATCATGATAAAAACTGACATTTTATCTTTATTTTCCTCTAGATAGATAGATCTAGATAGTACTCCGTACTCGGCCATTAATACACGGTGTTCGGTCGAACCCTAAAATGAGGCCGTATCCGCCGAGTACCGAATCCAAACCGAGTACTCATCCCATGTCTACTGCTGAACATAGTCCTTCGAGGAATGCCACAAAGTGCGAAATGACGTCGTCACTACGTGGGAGGATACGTCATCTTGTGGAAGGCCGCTCTAAACTTCGCTTACCGATACGAGACTGAAAATCGAGAACCTTTCTTCCTCATATCTTAACTTTTTCATACATAAACCTGTATCCGTTGAAACTTAGCACTAATATAGCGTATATTTACTATATTGTAATAGTAAGTATGCACAGTAATTGTATTAAATTAGAGAGAGATCGCGGTCTTCTGTACAGGTGATGTGTGCATGTTTTACTGAATTCCTTATTCATCGTCATCAGCCCGCAAAAATCCACTTATACACATGAGTGGGTCTCTCGTAGAAGCAAGGAGTTTTCTTAGTCATCACGCATGGCAAGTGGATTGACCATGGCAACACCAGACGCCATCGACCTTTGATATCTCGCATAAACTATCATACCTCTATATCGGAAGCTATAAGATATTTGTTTCATAACCCACCGTCACCACTTAAGATACCAATGAAAATAGGGTTAATGATTCTTCTAATGTTGCTACCACTCAGCAGCGGACATACGGCAATAAACTACAATTTATTTATTCATAATACTTCCGTTTCGAGTATTTAAATATATCTTGTTCGTGCTCTCATGGACATATACACAAAAACAAAATAACAAAAAAGGCAAAATAAGTACAAAAACAGTTTATTTGAAAAACAAAACTAAGATTCGTTGACAGACAATTACTGAAGACAATAATTATCACAATTATTGCTTAATCTAAATGCCGAATGAAAACTATGACGAATTTTAATAACACTTCTCTTCTGTCAATAAAAACTACACTATTGTGCATGTAGTAATTACGATGTGATTCTATTTGTATTTAATGTAGCTAACCTCCTGCTGTCATAACTGCCTGCATTTGTCTTAACATATTTTATTACATCCATAAAACATTGTAGCAAGGGGCAAAAAATTAATTTTTTAATAAGGGTGACAAACGAGTCCACTTAAAGGATGTTGTAGATTATATACATTTGTATTTATCCTCGATTAAGAATAAAAACGCAGTTGTCACTCCTAAAGACTAAAACGCAATGCCTCGATACCAGTAAAAAGGGTTTCCGTTCTCTACACCATACGAAACACAACGGCATTAAGCTGCTATTTCTACCTTGTTTGAGCCAACCAGTGCGTGTTGCAACCTAGCTCCACCTCGTATAATCAATAATGCTAATTGATTGTTAGCCAACTTCAAAAAAAGACAAGGTTTACAATTCCACGTTGTTTTTTAATATATACGAGCATGTAACGCAATATCTTCATCAATTTTGAACCGAATTTTGAATGTTCTTTTATTATTAAATACGTGGGGTGGTGTCACATAAATTTGGAGAAAAATCTTCAGCTTACATGGAGGTGCTGTTTTAATGAAACTATTTAGACAACGTTGATATTGTAACATAGTCCACTAAAAAGGATAAAATATAACATTAAAAAAAGTAATATTAAGCCGAATTCAAACAACTAAATAAAATATTTTTACATTCTGTAGTCAGCTACAGTTCTTCTATAATATATCTTAGTAGCGACTTCAGAATGTGAAATTGTTTTATTCTTTTTAGTTGTTTAAATTCGGCTTATATTTTGGATTAAAAATTAATTTCCACAAGGTATAATTAACACAATAAATGATTATATACCATATTGTGCGTATTCCAGCCGCAGTAGGTCTTTTTCCTATGGTTACACTCAGAAGTTGTAGAAGTCAGTCGCATAATCGGTTATTCTTCTTAAAAACGTATAATTTCTTATCACACTGCATAAAATAAATTTTTCACCTCTTTTGTTATAATATAAAGCCAGTATAGTAGTAACACATTACGAGAAATGACAGACTAGAAAAATCGCAATGTTTTGATAACTTGATTGTAATTAAACCATTTGATAGATAAAAGTATAAAATATAGAAATTTCAGCTATGCAATAATTTGACATTGGCATATTTCATAATCAAACAAAAGCCCCTCCATAGATTGCCACGAAATACGCTGCTCATCCATCGGCAACTATTGGCTACCTACATGTTTCATCAGATCTTCACATAAATTTACTTAAATTACTACTCAACCTATAACTTGTTATTATATTGACATATATAAAAATTACATATTATGAAAACATCAATTTCCCACAAAAAAATTAACACGAATCTATTTAAAGCAAGAAACATTGGCAAAAAGTAGACACGGTAGAGCTACTCTGCAGCTATATTATAGTTATAGCACGAATAGGTCAGCTTGAACGAGGAACGACCACGCTCTCACAGAATACAATCGTAAAATTTTTTCGATTCGAATTCGATTTTTCCGGACCGATACGACCTGGGGACCTTCAAGAAAAGAGCTTACTCCTTTCTAAAGGGCCGGCAACGCACCCGCGATTCTCCTGGTATTGCGGTTGATCATGGGCGGCGGTAGTCACTTAACATCAGGTGAGCCGCATGCTCGTTTGCCCCCTCTTCTATAAAAAAAAAAAAAAAAAAATAGCAGCTCAATACGACTGCGATTACGTACGCGAGTGAGATTTGAGAGTGTGAGAGTCCTCAGGGTGTCACCTCTCGCATCTACATTTTGACTTACTATTCAGCATTTGAATTTGGTATAATTGAAGGTGTCTAAGGGCCGCAGCACTTAATTACTATCAGGGGAACTGTGTGCTTTGTCACAATTTTTCTATAAAAAAAAACTATTTATAAAGCAAGAAGAAATAAATCTCGAAAACATAAATTCATCTTTATTCGAATTACTTATGCCGGTGCCGGTAGAGGGTCAGTGCGTAATGAGAATATAGGTGGCAGTAATAATTCATTATTTTTTAGTGTCTCTAAGTATGTACTGTCCATGGAAAATTAGTTTTACATATTTTTTGTTCAATTAATGTATTCATAATGTTATTTACGTTCCTCCTATCTTTTATTCCACTTTGATCGCATGAGATTAATTAAAGCAAGGTCATTTTAAAGTAATTTAAAATGGCTTTTTTAAGTTACTTTAAAACAATGAGGTTTTTATTATGTCAACAATTAGCGTGACGTGGATCAAATTTCGCCGGTTAGGTAAATGCCGCAAGTTAAGCTAAGATTACGATATTCCACATTATTTATAAGCTTATAACAATAAAGACTAAAAATTATACAATGCGAATGTATTAAATTAAATTATCATATCATACCTTACTATCAATATTCGAGACTTTAAAAGCTATAGTGAGGGACTGCAATATCAAAGCATTTTTTAAAAATAATGAAATAATTTTAAAGAGACTAGAAAGTTACGTTTATATAATACTAGCGCTCCGCCCCGGTTTCGCACCGGTGATTTCTGGATCTCGACAGCAGTGCCACCTACCGGATTCAAATGTTGAAACCATTCGAACATACACACATAAAAATCTTCAAAATCGGTTAGATGGTTTCAAAATCTATAACGGACATATGTAGAAACATTTTTTGGGTTTTACAAAATAGATTTAATACTAAGGGTCGGTTAGTGGTCGAAAATCGACAGTCAGTCATATATTAGGTTTGTATATTAAGCAAGCTGTAATACACTTTCAACTGCACATTAACGTATAAAACACAGATTTATAATACATAAAATGTATAATAAACAAAATAAAAAAATATAAATTACTTCGCAACCTTCCGCCAACTAAATACAACGATGTGTCTTACCTGGATTGAAGAGCACCTCCCGCCCTCCCTCAATTGCATGAACTAACTCCGTCACCACTAGTCCCAGCACCACTACTCACAACACCACTACTCCGAGCACCACTAATTCCAACACCACTATTCCAGGTAAGACACACCATCGACGACAATACGACACGTGTTTCGCCTCTACACGGGCATCCTAAGTGGTCTTAGCGGTCAGCTGCCGTAGAGTCAACATCACCTGAGGATGCCTCGTGTAGAGGCGAAACACGTGTCGTATTGTCGTCGATGGTGTGTCTTACCTGGAATAGTGGTGTTGGAATTAGTGGTGCTCGGAGTAGTGGTGTTGTGAGTAGTGGTGCTGGGACTAGTGGTGACGGAGTTAGTTCATGCAATTGAGGGAGGGCGGGAGGTGCTCTTCAATCCAGGTAAGACACATCATTGTATTTAGTTGGCGGAAGGTTGCGAAGTAATTTATATTTTTTTATTTTGTTTATTATACATTTTATGTATTATAAATCTGTGCTTTATACTTTAATGTGCAGTTGAAAGTGTATTACAGCTTGCTTAATATACAAACCTAATATATGACTGACTGTCTAGCCTGGAATAGTGGTGTTGGAAGTAGTGGTGCCGGGGTAGTGGTGTTGGGAGTAGTGGTGATGGGACTAGTGGTGATGGGACTAGTGGTGACGGAGTTAGTGCATGCAATTGAGGAAGGGCGGGAGGTGCTCTTCAATCCAGGTAAGACACGTCATTGTATTTAGTTGGCGGAAGGTTGCGAAGTAATTTATATTTTTTGTAACGCCTGATTCTATCAATTATTGCAAAATAAACGCTTTTTTCCTTAAAGTACACTCCACACTATTGAATATGCGCGCAATATGTTTAAAATGGGTATAAAGTTTTCCCTTCATGTATTATTTTAAATAGATTTTTGAAGCTTCAATTTCTTTGATACCTCATTAATGCACATATGTTGTCTTATTATTATTCTAGCTTATGGATAGTTTCGGGCTTAAACTGTAGTTTAAGAAGTCTTTTTCATGCAAGAAGTTTCATTCTTCGCTATATTTTATATTTGTTATTAAATTCCATACTGTACATTTTAGTTCGAATATTTTTCACGGGACTTCCATATAAAGGGAGTTCTACAAAACCAATTATAAATTAGTTTTGTAATAAGACGGATATTTTGGGTATTCATGTAGTTCATACCTTCATTTATTAATCACATAATTTTTTAGTCGACGGAAACGTCGAGAAGAGATTAAACGCCGTGATTTTGATTACAATCAAATTAATCTTTGGATTTACCGAAAGGAAACCATTTGTATGGAAATAGAATATATAAAAATCTAAGTACCTACTATAATCGTTTTAATGAAGACACAATGCTTTAAAAATGACGTCACTTAACAGCAACTTCTCTCGCATTTGATCAAAAGCAAACAATTTCTTTTTATTATACAATTATTTTATCTACCTAATATTCTTACTTACTTACTTACTTATCTTCACGCACAATCCCTAACGGGGTAGCCAGAGAGAACAGATCGCCAAGTGTCATGATCCTTACATACCTCTTTCGCTTCTTTCAGGTTCATTAACTTCTTCATACATGCACGTCTAGGTATCCGAGTACTCTTGACCCTCCCCTCTTTGAGCAGTTTGCTCACATGGTCTTCGAAAGTTAGTCTCGGTCTACCTCGACACCTTTTAATATTTACTTTCGCTCTATATATTTTCTTCACCATTCGGTCTTCACTCATTCGCTCAACGTGCCCAAACCATTGGAGTACGCCCCTATCAATTTTTGTGATAAGGTTATCTTTCAATCCTGCCATATTGCGAATCTCTTCGTTTCGCTTTCGGTCGGCTATGGTAATGCCACACATTTTGCGAAGAGATCGCATCTCCACTGCATTCAACTTGCTTTTATGCTTCTTCTGGCATACCCAGGTTTCGCTGCCATATAACAAAGTCGGTACCAACACTGCGTTATGTATTGCTAGGCGTGCACTCTTCACCACGCCTTGCCTTTTGACTAATGCATTCAGGGCACCATTGACTTTGTTTCCGGCAGCGACACGCCTATCCACATCCAAATCACATCTTCCATCCCGGCTGAAAGCACTCCCCAAGTATACAATTTCATTTACCTGTTCTTGACGTTCCTGATTTACCCATATTTCACATTTCGTTCTCTCTTCATCCTTTTCAAATACCAGATACCTAATATTCGAATTATTTAATCGAATATTTAGTATGTAATATGTGTAATGTAGTATTAAATACAACATATAACACCGTCATAAACTTTTATAGACTATATTACTTTATTTGTTTCGCTCAGCGGAAACCTGCAGATTTTAGAACTAAGAAACACGAGAGAAAGCTTCGTACAGCCGTGGAAAACATGCAGTTACTATCCTGCTATTTTCAAGATTTGGCCCTGAGATTTGTTGTCATTAAAAGTGCTACTTTTAATGGGAATCTTAATCGATTCTAAGTAAAAGGTTTTGGTTTCATAGAAATGTGTGGTATGAACACAGTGCCCGACAGAGCTCCTGGAATCTACTGATAAAATTTTAGCCTTATATGCAATGAAATTAAATTGCAAATCATCGTATAACAGCTTTTATTGTTTTGCATAATATAGTTAGCAGTGCGCGCATTGAGTTTATTTTGATTTATTTGATAACTAAAATTAAATATTTTAACAAACCCTCGATACACAAAGAGTGCATGGTCTCCAAACGACTGAACAGATTTTCTTGAAATATAGTTCGCCAATGGATGTAAAGATTTTGACATAGACAAAGTCTATGTCAATATCTTTACATCCATTCTGGAGCTATAATGCCGCGGACAGACACACAAATACACATACGAGTATACACACTGCAAACATATAACACTCCCCTGTTTTAGTCGGGGGTTAAAATATAAATACTAAATAGAAAATACAACCTAACCTCAAAGCTCAGGCCGCACAGATCGTATAGCTGGAAAAGCGATCTAAAAGCGGTCGAAATCCAGCTTGGAGTCCAGGTCGGATGAGGAGCACGGCGCGACGGTGTGACGGTGCGGTAGCCAGGGTGACACCAATAATATATTTTTAAAGCTATTTTTGATATAAGTAAATAGCAAGTGTCAACTTCCAAGAGTTGCAAAAAAATTTGCAGCAAAAATTATTAAAACTTGATACAGTTATAGACTAGGCAAAATCTATGAAAATGTGTTATTACCGCAAAGAGCCATTTGGTGTTTAATTAAAGACATCACACAATATATTATACCACAATACCTTTCTATTTAAATAATAAGTATTATTTGTATTAATTAACAACTATTGTATAACAACTATAACTTGAAAATACTATTAAATTAAAGTAATTATTTTTTTTTACAGAGTCATTTGGTATTTAAATTAATGTCTTAATATAATCTCACTGCGCTTGCATTTCGAAAAATAGGTATTATTTGTATCATTAAACTAGTTTTAGAACTATGACTTGAAATTTCTTTGGATAAAACTATTTTATTTTAATATTCATCTTTAGACTGAGAAAATGCAGTTAGTCTTTACAATCAAAGCATTTCAGAGCTGGCGTTCGTAAACCGCGCTGCATCGCTTGCGGTCCGCATGTCGTCCACCTGGTGTTTCACATACGCATATACGCAATAACACATTTGAATTACAGTTTCGTGTTTTTTTTTAAACTACTACATTAATAAAGTGTGGAAAATGAACACACGTTCCACCTAATGGTGAGTGGATGCTGTACCCCTAGGCATCCAGACATTTACCCTCAACTAAGAATCAAAATGCAAATGCGTTGTCACCTGTGAGGACTATGATGGAATGCAAGATTCTCGATTAAGAATCGAACTAGTAAAAATGTGTTGTTGCCCCTGTGCTCTGAGGACAAAGATGAAAAGAATCGTTTCCAGTAAAAAGCGTCTCCAGTTCTTTCCACCATCCATTATTTACCATGCGAAACACAGCAGTATTAAGCTGCTATTTTATGCTGGTATTCTGATATATATCTATGTGAGAGCGTGGTCCTGCCCCGGTCGAGCCGACCGCTAATATAGCAGCAGCGTGGCTCTACCACGTAAGAAAATATTTGTGTTAGCCGTTCTAAATATTTAACGAACGCGCCGCTACGCCGTTATTTCCTCACTTGATTTCTACGGTAATCCTAAACTATTGCGGAAAATTAGCCACCCGTTTCAAATTTACTAATTAGTATATAACGCTATCAGTACGTTATGCATATTGAGTTATGTCTAATTAGTTAATAAGCTCAGAATCGGTTGCGATATGGCGAATTCTTGGGCAAAAGCCACGAACAAACCACACAAAACTGATTGCACTGCAAAATAAACAGATCGATAATCGTAAATATATGTATGCTTCTACTTTGTGCGAATTTTGATCAAGGCAACATGGGATGCGTCTGTTGATTAATAAAAGGTTTTTATCAAGCTCATAAACACACACCTTCTTGTCGGTAACATTGGCCGGCGAGTACGCTACAATTCACCAGAATTTCATCGTAGTCGGATGATTAAATGAAATGGGAACACATACGGGATTACACAAAAAAACATTAATTTTTGTATAATATTGTATAAGTAGTAGGCAGATTATAGAACTGCCCGACCTGAAGTGTGACGAATGAAGTTTCCTACCATTTCATGATATAGCCAATTATTATTACTGGCCACATCTATCTATCATCTAGATGTCAACGTTTATCGATTTGTCCATTCACGGCCATAATAATAATAATATAGCATATGTATTTCCATCATTTTAATGAATGACTTAAAAAACAAATATATCTTGAGATTACTATTACATAATAATGCATGCATTAAACAAAATATTACAATTCATAAATATCTTGATTGAATAAAACTATTATTTACGGATTTTATCGCGTTTAATTACTTTAATTTGTTTTTATTATTATCCCGACGTTTCGGGTGCTTTACAGCACCCATGGTCACGGGGGGGACTGAGATGTTTGACGTCCCAACGTCATAGTTAGTCCGGCTACCTTCAGTTTTTTAATATTAATTTTTGATCCGATTTACGCAAAACGAGCTTATAGTATCATGAAGTCTTGCAGTGGTATGCTTGGGTTTGGGTTTAATTTTGTTAATTATAGGATCCCAAGCAGATGGTAGCACCCAACCATCTTTTCTATTGAAATTTGGATGTTTTTTAATTTCAATAGCCTCGCGTATCATCCTTGGTAGGAATCGGTGTTCTTTTGCGAGAATTTGTGGTTTATCAAATCTAATGTAATGGTGGGGACGATCTTGAACATGTTCGCAGACTGCAGACTTCCTTGAGCGTCGGTGCTTCACATCATCATGTTCCTTCACGCGGGTTTTTATAGATCTCTTTGTTTGACCTGTGTAAGAGAGACCACATTAACAATCTAGTTTGTATACACCTGCATCTTGTAGAGGAATATTACATTTGATTGGTGGTAAAAATTGACTAATCTTCTTCGGCGTCTAGTAGTATGTTTTAATGGAAGCTCGCTTCAAGATATAGCCAATCTTGTCTGTGACTCCTCTGATATACGGTAGTACAGCAGACGCGCGCTCGACTGTGGCCGGCTTCACTCGTTCACTGTGACGTAGGCGCGAGACCCGAAGCTTGTTGTCTTGCAATACTTGCTTGACGTGCTGAAGCTCGGCGGCCAGATGTTTTCTGTCACAGATCCCTCGTGCTCTCTGAAACAAAGATTTAACCACGGTAGCTAACTGTGAAGAATGATGGTGAGATTCACCATTTAGATATCGGTTGGTATGGGTCTTTTGCCTATACACAGTGTGACCAATAGTGTTATCAGGATTTCGGATGACTAAAACATCTAGGAAAGCTAAAGAGTTATTTGCCTCTAACTCCATTGTGAATTGTATTTTAGAGTTTATGGAGTTAAGGTGGTCTAAAAATGCAGTTACTTTGTCAGATGGTAAAATTGTGAAAGTGTCGTCTACGTACCGGTTGTAGAACCTTGGATTTACAGGAGCAGTAAGAAGGGCTTTGTCCTCAAAGTCCTCCATGAATATGTCGGCGACTATGGGAGACACAGGTGAGCCCATCGCCACACCATCTACTTGCTTGTAGAACTCCTCCTTCCACAATAGATAGCCAGATGTGAGGCAATGTTCAAGTAGTATTGCATATTCTTGAGGCATGTTATTTTCTTCTAGCTTTCTAGTTAAAATTGAGATGCAGTCCACAATAGGTAGGCATGTAAATAGTGACTGAAAATCAAAACTGACAATAGTTTCATTGTTATCGAGATGTAGGTCTTTTATCTCACCCACAAAATTGTACGAATCCTTTGTGTGTGCTCTGGTATGTCCTCTCAGTGGTGATAGTATTTTTGCTAAGTATTGTGCCAGCTTATAAGTTGGTGAATCGATCTGACTCACTATGGGACGTATTGGAGCGTTTGGTTTGTGTATCTTCGGTAACCCATACAACCTCGGTGGTTTGGCACATGATGGTATTAGCGAATTCAATTACATTATATCTTGATTAATAATAAGTTGCAATCGAACAACAAATAATTTGTAAATTTTATGTAAATTTCAAAATATTAAATAAATTGTATTTTCAGAATAATTTACAAAATTCATTACATAATTCATTATGATCCCCTCATCCAGTGAAGGCCATTTTTCTCCACGTCTGTCTGTCCTTTGACTTTGTAATGCAATTTTCACCGGTTTTTCTTATTGTTTTACCAACCCATTTTCCTCTCGGTCTACCCCTTTTCCGTTTTTTGGCCAGTTATTTACTCTCTGTGTCCATTTTTCTTTGTCCATACGTCCGATACGACCTGTCCATTTCCATTTTTGTTTTTGAAAACGTTCCAAAGCAACTATATTAGTATTTTTCTCATGTTTCTTTTTGTATTTTCTTTGTATGTTTAATATAATTCTTTCTATCGCTCTCTGACGTACTTGTAATTTGTTTTTAGTTTTATTGTTTAGTTTAATTTTATGTATATCCATGTCTGGCAGGCGTGGGTGTCGTAAGAGGCGACAGAGGGAGACAGGCAGGAGATGGGCAGCAGCATCTTCCTGATAACAACAATAACATAATAAAAAACTGCGGTTGCCAACCCGCTCGCCGAGCGTGGCAACTATGGCAAATATCCCCCCATGAATAACGACGAAAACAGACGGCCCCCAGTCCCCGGCGGCCCCGCTATTCCTGGCTACGGTGGTGACCATGGTAACGGCAGGCCAGGGGGTGCTAAGAATCACCGGTGGAGGTTCGGTTGCCACCTACGACGACTCCACCTGGCAACATATAACGCACGCACCCTGAGGACTGACGAGAAGATACTGGAGCTGGTAGAAGAGATATACAAGTTGCGCTGGCATATTATTGGATTATCCGAGGTCCGAAGAGAGGGGGAGGACACAGCAATCCTCGAGTCCAGCAACTTGTTTTATCACCGGGAGGGCGTCCATCTGTCCCAAGGAGGTGTGGGATTTATCGTCCACAAGTCTCTCGTCAACAACGTTGTAAAGATTGGGAGTGTGTCGACGAGGGTTGCGTACCTGATACTCAGAATTACCAAACGGTATTCGCTGAAGGTCATACAGGTTTACGCACCAACCTCGGCACATCCCGATGAGGAGGTGGAGGAAATGTATGAGGATATTTCCAGAGCCATGCATTCCTCCAAAACCCACTACACGGTGTTGATGGTAGACTTCAACGCAAAACTAGGCACAAGAGAAGGCGGTGAGCTGAAGGTAGGGAAATTTGAAGTAGGGCAACGGAACCGAAGGGGCCAGCAGCTGGCCGACTTGATGGAGAAAGAGGGACTCTTTATGATGAACTCTTTCTTCCAGAAGCGGCCCCACAGGAAGTGGACCTGGTCGAGCCCCGACGGTTCGACAAAAAATGAGATTGACTTCATTATGACGACCAGACGCCAACTGTTCAGTGATGTCTCAGTGATCGCAAGGGTGAAAACTGGCAGCGATCACCGAATGGTTAGAGGCACACTGAACCTAAACGTTAAGTTGGAGAGGTCTCGTCAAATGAAGTCAACGCTCCATCCCCCTCGTGCTCTAATCCAGAATCCCGAAACCTTTCAGTTCGAGTTACGTAACCACTTTCAGTGCCTAGAAGATTGCAATGCAGTGGACGACATGAATGACAATCTCGTGGAAACTGTCCATGCGGTCGGAGCTAAGTTCTGCAAGACACGCCGCAGAAGAACACAAAAACTCTCCGATCACACTCTTTATCTCATGGCTATTAGACGGGAGATGAGGCTGCAATCGTCAACAGATTTGACAGCATACAGGCATCTGAACAGACAGATCTCCAAATGCATGCGGCGAGACTTACGCAACTTTAATACTTCTCGTATTAAAGAAGCGATCGAGCGGAACCAGGGCTCCAAAGTCTTTGCCAGAGATCTGTCTGCCAGAAAGAGCCAACTGTCAAAGCTGAAGACTGAGTGTGGCAACATCGTTTCCGGGACACCTGAGATTCTGAGTGAGATTGAGAGGTTCTATGGGCAGCTGTACACATCATCGTTCGAGCAACATGCAAGTGTGAGTAACGATCGAAGAGAAAGTCTTATCCGACACTATTCCGATGATATCCCGGACGTCAGTCTGAGCGAGATTAGAATGGCTCTCCACCACCTTAAAAACGGCAAGGCCTCGGGCGAGGATAGAATTACAGCGGAGCTTCTGAAAGCGGGTAGAACACGGGTACTTGAAGTCCTTCAGAAGCTCTTCAATTCCGTCCTCCATGGTGACACTACTCCGGAGGCGTGGAGCAGAAGCGCGGTGGTCTTGTTCTTTAAGAAAGGCGACAACGCTCTCTTGAAGAACTACAGACCGATTTCCCTTCTGAGCCGCGTCTACATGCTATTTTCGAGAGTCATTAGGAATCGTCTCGCACGCAGACTCGACGACTTACAGCCTCCCGAACAAGCAAGTTTCCGAAAAGGCTTCAGTACCATAGACCACATACATACCCTGCGGCAGATTGTACAGAAGACCGAAGAGTACAATCTGCCACCTTGCCTGGCATATGTGGACTATGAGAAAGCCTTTGATTCCGTCGAAATTTGGGCGGTGCTACAGTCCCTTCAGCGGAGCCAAGTTGACTGTCGATATATCGAAGTGTTGAAGTGTTTGTACAGTAGGGATACGATGGCTATCCGAGTACAGAACCAGAGTTCGAAACCTATCCAACTGCAGAGAGGTGTAAGACAGGGTGATGTTATAATCCCCGAAACTCTTTACCGCTGCGTTGGAAGACGTTTTCAACCTACTGGACTGGAAAGGATACGGTATTAACATCAATGGCGAGTACATCACTCACCTTCGATTTGCCGAAGATATAGTCCTTATGGCGGAATCGCTGCAGTAGCTTGGCACTATGCTCAATGACCTCAATGGTGTCTCCCAACGGATAGGTCTTAAGATGAACATGGACAAAACAAAGATCATGTTTAATATCCATGTCACACCTATGCCGGTAGTTGTTGGGAGCACTATGCTCGAAGTTGTTGACGAGTACGTTTACCTGGGACAAATAGTCCGACTAGGTAAGTCCAACTTCGACCGAGAGGTCAATCGACGGATTCAACTCGGCTGGGCAGCGTTCGGGAAATTACGACACATCTTCTCGTCAGGTATACCTCAATCTCTGAAAACTAAAGTGTATAACCAGTGCGTGTTGCCAGTGATGACTTACGTATCTGAGACGTGGTTTTTCACTGCTGGCCGTATGCGGACACTCAAGGTCACTCAGCGTGCTATGGAGAGGGCTATGCTCTCTGCGTGATAGACTCAGAAATGAGGATATCCACAGTAAAACCAGAGTGACCGCATAGCCCAACGGATTAGTTAGCTGAAGTGGCAATGGGCCGGCCATATAGCTCGAAGAACCGATAACCGATGGGGAAGAAAGGTTCTCGAGTGGCAGCCTCGTACCGGTAGGCGTAGTGTAGGGCGACCCCCCACTAGATGGAGTGACGACCTGACAAAACATGCAGGAAGTCGATGGATGCAGGTGGCTCAGGACCATGCTTTGTGGCGTTACTTGGGGGAGGCCTATGTTCAGCAGTGGACTTGTGAAGGGCTGTAATGATGATGATGATGATGATGATGTTTGGCAGCCGTACGTAAGGCAGCGTAGTAAATATAAGTCCATTATTTTTTTCTGAGTTTTATAGGGAGTTTTGATATTAAAGTTTCTTTATTGCTCCAAAGTTTATTCTAGGTTACGTTAACTCGTTTTTTAACCTCATCTTCGTGTCTTATCTTAGAGAAAAATACTGGTATATAATAGCTTTGAACGTATTCTAATACATTGTCATTGACCCTTCTTAGTATAATACGGTGGTTCGTAATGACTTTAGCTTTGGTAGCATTTAGTTCAAGATCGATCGTATTGCTTAAATGATATTATTTTCTTCCTCGCACAACTTCCTTGTGGAATCGACTACCATCAGAGATTTTTCCGGACCAATATGACTTAGGGACAATCAAGAAAAGAGCCTACTCCTTTTTAAAAGTCCAGCAACGCATCTGCAATTCCCCTGGTGTTGCAGTTGTTGTTCATGAGTGGCGGTAATCACTTACCATCAGATGAGCCGTATACTCGTTTGCCTCCTCTCCTATAAAAAAATAGTTCATTAATTATTTTTTGTAATTAAGATGCTGTTTCGAAAAGAGTATGATGTCATCTGCAAATCGAAGAATACTGAGGAGTTTCCTATTTATATTAATTCCTTTCTTTTCCCGGTTCAGTTTTTATTATACTTTGTAATACGGCTATAAAAATTCTAGGCGACAGGGGTCACACAGTGTAACGTCTCTACAAATGTTTATTTCAGGGCCTTATCTCTCTAACTTTAAGCGAATTTTGCTTTTGTAGTAGATGTCTTCTATATAAGTTCTATAGTTGTGTTTGTATTTCTCTATAATCAAATTTAAAGTATAAATATAATCTGTTGTTGAGAAGTTTTTCCTGAAACCCGCTTGTTTCTGCAGTTTATTATGTCTGTGAATGATGCTTAGCGATCTTCAAGACATGAAGTAAACCGTTTTACATATATTTTTATAGGCTTATTGGTCTGTATTTTCCAATATCAGCAGATCCAGAAAGGAGACAATCTCCTTTCTTGTAGAGTAAAATTGTGTCAGATTGCGCCCCATTCTTTCGGTATTGCTCTGTCAATTACAATCTTTTTAAATAATGTTTTTATGTATGGGGCTAGTTACCGCGTAGTAGCGGTGTTATATCTCCACTACCCCATATCGGCCCGGGGTGTCGCAGGCGACAGAGAGAAACTGTGACAGGTGATCGGCAGCAGCATCTTCGTGACTACACTCCAAAATAATAAAAACTGCGGTTGCCAGCCCGCCTGCCAAGTGTGGCAACTATGGTAAAATCCTTCCTATGATGTATTCTATGAGGGAGGCCTATGTTCAGCATTGGACTATTCTAGGCTGAATGGATGGTATAGGGCTAGTATAATTTTCCCCAATTTTAGTGCCTCATTAGAGACTCCATCTGGCCTGTTGTTTTTGTTTTTGAATCTAGTTAGAGTTGTGGATCGTTTCGATTTCCGGAGTAGAATCTTTCATCATCATCATCATCATCATTACAGCCCTTTACAAGTCCACTGCTGAACATAGGCCTCCCCCAAGGTATGCCACAAAGCACGGTCCTGAGCCACCTGCATCCATCGACTTCCTGCATGTCTTACCAGGTCGTCACTCCATCTAGTGGGGGGTCGCCCTACACTTCGTCTATCTTCCTAGAATCTTTCACTGAGTATAAATTCTTATAGAATTTTGTTGCCTTTCTGTTATATCAGATCTTGATAAAATTTTCTTATCATTAGTATCATCTTTTATAAAGGGTATCCATCTTTTGGTGGTATTAAGATTTTTAAGACCTTTCCTTAAGCTACCTGTTGATTCGAGGTGAGTTTTAATTTCCTCTATTCTGCGTTCTATGTGTTAACGTTTCATTAATTTGTTGGTGTTTTAGTAGAGATGGATACGTTCGTCTTTTTTTTCTTTTTTAGGGACTTCTTCGGAATCAATTCACTTCTTCTTGCAATAAGATGTTTTATGTGAAAAGAGATGATCTCCCTTTTTTATATTGGTTTCTGTCGAATTCAATTTAAGCTCATGATTATTGATTTTTAAATTTTGGTGTACAGGAACTCTATATTTTCATTTTTTTCTTATTTAATTTTATTTATATTTTTACATAAGATATGTATAAATTGTTCTTTGTCTTCTTAAAGTACTGAGACTGATTCTATAATTTTTGAAATTTGCTCTACTTTTCTTTATCGCCCATATCAAATCATAAATATGAAAGCAATCATCTACTAATATCAGCAACAGTAGGTGGTGCAACATAAAAAAAATTGGTGAAGCCATATTATGTTATTTCATACACATATCATGATTCTTGAACTGGAAAATGTTTAAACTTGTCAAGGGAGAAGAAATCGCAATAAAGTGATACTTTAAAAATATTTACTAATTTATATAGCTTCGTTAGTATATATATATATATATATATATATATATATATATATATATATATATATATGTATATATATATATATATATATATATATATATATATATATATATATATATATATATAAATAAATACTTTTCAGAAAACTCGTACTAAAATATTGAAATCTTTTCTGTAATTTCGCAATTAATTACAAGTTGAAGTACACGTTCGTTCGTATAGTTTAGGCCACACACATTCAATAGCAATTTGATGCCAGTGTTTATTATAAATTGGCTAATTATGCCAAGAAGTTATAAAATATGATAGAGGAGTCGTTTATTATTTGCATTTTAACAAAATGAACAAAATGATTTAAGTATATTTTATTAAAATGATAAAATCGAAACAAATTTTTATTTATGCTATTTTTATTCTATGAATAGTTTTTATCTGACGAACGTTTTATATATTATGAACAAAATTTTTAAGTATATTCCAATGAAATTATTTATTAAGGGCTGATTTTAATCGTCGGATAAAATTGAAACAATTCTGATCTAATTTATTCATACAACTGCAATATTTATTTTTATTTATGCTATTTTTTTCTATAATAAATGTCATATATTATATTAATAAATTTTAATAACTTTTATAAAAATATATATAAGATCCAAGTTGCCTTAATGATCGCCGACCTTTGAAAGAAGATGGCACTTTAAGAAAAAGAAGAATAAAAATAAATTTTATCTGAGGATAAAAAATTGGTCCTAAGACACTCAAAACAAATATAGAATTTTAAAAACATAAAGGAAAATTACAGCATAACTAAAAATCGATGTCTAGTCTACAGCACAAATAAAAAAAGAATAAGATTGATAATAAATAGTGGATATTTAAATAAGAGTATAGTTACAACCTAATTAAAGGTCATCTCTAATGTTGGAGAGAGTTTTGGAGCAGTTAGTGTTAGCTCGAGTGTCTATTGGCGAACTACACAAACCCTTCAGAGAATTGTGAGGCTTTAAATTTTCATACAAAAAGCGATAACGTTTTCCCTCCCGTAAACATAGTCTAATTTTCATAATTTCTAGAAATGTTGTAGATGTAATGAAAAACCAGGTCCGTACGTTCTTATTTTAAGGAAATATTTATAAGTCTAGCATCTAAATATCTGATTTTTTGACCTAAAACTTCCTCGAGCATTTTTCTAATAAAACGAAAGTGAATTACTAAAAAAACGAAAAACGTACTGACCTAAATTATGGCATACTGAATCAAAATTGTCTCATTTCGTAAAGGTTTGGGGGGTGAAAACGTTATCGCTCGAAACAATATTTTAAAAAGAAAATGTAGGCAATTACTTCCAACATTTGCAACTTTCTCTATCGCATGACGGCAATATGGAGCAGGCGATGTAAAACAGGTAACACTTTTGAAAATACCTGCTCGCGCCGCGAATCGGCACTTCACAATCCTCTAAATAAGCTTTTGTTAAGTTAAGTTAGTGGAACTTACCATCTTCGACCACATCAGCACTTACAATCGGGTGGGATAGTAGTCAGTCACTGTCTTAGAATTGTCAGAAAAATACGACATCAGACACAAAAGACTAATAACTATTACAACATTCAATACAAAATATGTTACTAAAGTGTGCAGTCTAAGTATAATTTAAGTCAAAACAAATAAGCTGTTCATCATCAATCATTTCAATAAAGATTTATATCGTTTGAATTATACATTATTCTATCGTTTTGGACGGGTGTAATATCCTCTGTTTTCTGGATTTATCGTAGTCTTAAAAATTCTGCTTAAAACCTTTTAAATGGTTTTGCCGTTTTCAACATTTGTTTTAGTTGGTTGCGCTTATAAATAAACAGTTAAGTTCAGAGTACACTGTTGACTTGGTGCAGTTAAGTGAGGTGTAGAGCATCTTAGCGGCTTGGACAATATTGTGTTGTGAATTTTGCTATTTAGCAAATTGTTAAGTTTTCTTTGTCTTTTTGAATTTTAACGATAGTATACAGGGGTGTTAGTCCACATTTAGTTGTATTAATCAACAATTTGTGGCAGGCAACCGTTTAATGCCTGTCAATCCCAAAGTCGGACTGCTTAGCCCTATTTCTAAAAGTTGCAAATATTGGAAGTAATTGCCTACATTTTCTTTTTAAAATATTGTTTCAAGAGATAACGTTTTCACCTCCTAATCCTTTAAGAAATGAGACAGTGTTGGCCTCATTAGATTTAGTATACCTTAATTTAGGTCTATACGTTTTTCTTTTTTAGTAATTCAATTTAGTTTAATTAGTAAAAATAAATACGCTCGAGGAATATATTAAGTCAAAAATATAGATATTTAGATGCTAATAACTTATGCCGCATGCAATATTTCCTTATAATAAAAACGTGCAGACCTAGTTTTTCATTATATCTACAACATTTACAAAAATTATGATAACTAGATTATGTTTACGAGAGGGAAAACGTTATCACTTTTTGTATGAAAATTTACAGCTTCACAATCCTCTTAAATATTTTATTTCTTAAAAAAATAATGTTATGATCATAGTCCGTCACTTAAAATATATTTATTTCCTCTATTTTATTTCGTAATCACTGGCTATAAATATAGCACTTAAATAAGTTTGATTAGAATAGCGAAGTCATCTCATCATGTCACGTTAGGAATTATTATCTATTGTTCTTCAGTACAAAAGCACAGTAGGCTACTTAAAGTATAACCTACATCGTAAAACTGTGATGTAATAGTTAATGCTGGATAAATTAAATACATCCAAGCACAAAATTACTCCGCAGCTATGGCCTCCACGGATGAAAATAAATTACCAAAAAATTAGAATCGAAGTATTATTTATCTTTATAATTTGACGGCTCCATGTCGCATGAGCTCATCAATGATTTGCGGTGCTAAGAGCGTCGGGCTTGGATCTCGCGTGAGACAAGTGTTTGTTTGGCCTATAAATAATTGTTCCGGGTCTGGATGTTAGTCCTTGTGCAATTTATGTATGTAAACTGTCTCCTCGATACAGGAGAAAGTCTTAATGTGAAGGTTTACCAACTTTCTTAATTTTACTAATGAGCATAGAATTTACAAAGAGTTGGTGGGTTGGAGAAGTTGGTAAACATTCTTTGCAAGGTCTGCTTTAGTAACTCAGTCAACACGCTGGCGGGCACTGCGTTGACTAACCCGTCTAATAGATGAGCGAAGACCATCGATGGTTAGTAGTCCACAACGTGCGATTTACTAAGAACTTTGTTTCGCAACGCACAGCATTTTGGTGTTTACTGTTTATATGACTTAGTAAGCTTTAAGAAAAGAGCTTAATCCTTTTAAAAAGGCTATCAAGCACCTAAAAGACCTATAGTGCTGTAGTTGTTCATGGGTGGCAAAATAGTTCGTCTTCTGTGGCGTATCTTCAAGATACGCCACAGAAGACGAACCTGAAGAGGGAGGGGGAGGGGGATACGCTTCGCGTACCGGTAACCAATAACATTTACTCAATAACCTTTTTCCCCATCGCTTCTCAGTTTTTACCGTCTGGAAAAAATAGGACTTAACACGTGAAGAGAGTAAAAGCCTATGGCACTGATATTTAACAAAAATAAAAACAAAAATTTTGAATTAAATGTTTGAAAATTTTTTGAATAATAACTTTGCCCTTTGCCCTCTAGCCTGAGACCGTGCGAAATCACAAAGTCAGAGATGTCTACTAAATTTATTGTTTTATTGCCGGTTGTAAAGCAGGGTGGATGTGATTTGAATTTCGATAGGTTTTATTTAATTTATTTATTTAAATCAAAATTTTTGTTTTTTTTTTTGTAAAATATCAGTACCATAGGCTTCTACTCCGTTCACATGGTACACCCTATTTTTTTCCAGATGATAAAAAAGGTCATCCAGTATATTGATATAATATATAGGTTAAGTAAATAGCTAGGAACATTTTTTTCTGTAAATTGAAATTAGTTTCATTTCAAGCCCATTTTAATTACGGTCCATCCCACATCATCTGCTAAACATACGTCTCTTCCAAGGAATGCTGTATAGTACGGTCCAGAGCCAAATGTATCCATCGACTTCCTGCACCTCCTACCAGGTCGTCGTGTGTAACAGACTGCCATACGAGAAGCTTTCCTCTCCATCAGCTGTCGAGTTGTCTTGTGTCCCAGTCATATAAATTAAACTAACTTTTCTTAAATTTCTATATATCATAATTAATTCCTGTCCCTTAGTCTCGCGAAATCCCCAAACGTTTTTACGTGGTAGAGCCATACTGCAGTTATATTAGTAATGTATATGTAGATGTAGCACGAATCGGTCGGCTCGACAGGAGAAAGACCACGCTCTCACATAATACCAGCGTAAAATAGTAGCTTAATGCAGCCTAACCTTTTTTTATAGGATAGGGTGACAAACGAGCACACAGTCCGGTAAACGGACGCTGTGGCCCATAGACATCTACATTTTTATCCTCAATTAAGAACAAAATGCAATGCGTTGTCACGCCTGAGGACTAAGATGAAATGCCTCAATTCCAGTTAAAAGGGTCTTCGGTTCTCTACACTTACCTACGAAACACAGCGGAATAACACTGCTATTTTTCTACTAGTTTTCTGCGAGAGCGTTGTCACGCCCTGGTTGAGCCGACCCATTCGTGCTACAAATATAATGTAGCTGCAGCGCGACTTTACCACGCTACATTTTTTTAATTTAGGCCATAATCCACATTAAATATCAAACTAATAAATTATATCAGTGTACAGTTAGAATTATAATCCAATTATGAGAAGCTGACGACCACCTTCACTACCTCTACTCCAAAATTCTAAATTTAGAAAATAATACTTCGTCTATATTGTAACCAAAGTGTAACGAATTTCTTTTAACGTATGCAGTCTTTAATTTTCCATTAAATAAAATACTTAGAACATTTAATAAACCATAATGTCTTGCAATTTAGATCTTTAAGCAGACACTTATTATGTTAATCATTAAGACTTGATATAATCATGTAGCTTTGTTTTGTGTGCAATGATGTTCTATTATTTTTTTATTAGCATCTTGAAACGAGTCTATTTCAAACATTATCATAATCATCATCACAGCCCTTCCACTGCTGAACATGGGCCTCTCCAACAAATGTGACCAGGGTCCTGAGTTACTCGTATCCATCAACTTCCTGCACCTCTTACCACGTGCGGAGTGCGATTCGAGAACTTTATCTCCCATCGGCCGTCGGTTCTGCGAGGTACATGATCAGCCTATTACCACTCCAGCTTACTAATCCGTTGGGCTATGTAGGTTACTCTGTTTCTACTATGGATTTTCTCATTTCGAAATCTATAACGCAAAGAAATTCCGAGCATAAAACTCTCCATAGCTTGCTGAGCGACCTTGAGCTTCTTCATACGGCAACCAGTTAAGGACCACATTTCACATCATTCAATCATTATAATATATATATATATATATATATATATATATATATATATATATATATATATATATATATATATATATATATATATATATATATATATATATATTACTTCGAAAAAGAATATTAACAATGCTATAAACATTACTAATATTCCCCTTAACCAATCGTGGTGAGCTTAAATTGCTTGTGTTACGAGTGGTCAAACGGCGGATTCGAACCCACGACCTTTTCGAGTTCGCGGTCCGCGCTATGCCATTAGGCTACTGTCGCTTTATGACACTGTTGATTATGACAGAAAAAGAAGTATAGATATTAGGAAGTACAGGAACACAGGACTTCCACATGCAGCTGTAACAGAAGCTATTTTATTGAAAGACATATTTTTCTTAATATCTTTATACGTAGTAGAGCCATTCTGCAGTTATATAAGTAGTATAGTTGTAGCATGAATGGGTCAACTCAACCGGGGAACGACCGGGAATCACAGAATAACAGCGTAAAATAGTAGCTTAATGCTGCTGTGTTTCATATGGTGAGTGTAGAGAACCGGAGACCCTTTTTACTGGTTAACGAGGCATTCCATCTTAGTCCTCACGGGTGACAACGCACCTGCATTATAATTCGTAATCGATGTAGACATCTGTCCACTGGCCACAGCAACCACTTACCATTAGGTGGACTGTGTGCTCGTCTGTCGCCCTACCCTATAAAAAAGGATGCTAAATGTACTGTAGTATGAAGAAAAAATTGAAATTCTAAAATATAATCATATTTATGAAGCATTAATATGAATGTTAGCATTAATTTTTAGATTTAACTGCACTTTGGTAACGTGAATATAGCAAATACCAGCGCAGTCAAGGATATGCAGAAATAAGGGCTAAACCAGCGTTACTTTAATGGCATTAAAAATTTCTAAGTGTTCGCAGAGAACTTAGCGCTGCAAACATATTTCTCGTACTTCATTACCTGTGGACTCCATGTTAGAAATTTCAAATACCTGCTAACATAATATAGCCTAGATTATTAACTTCTTCACTAAAATACCATAATAGTAAGTGGAATGAGAGAGAAGTAAACTCAAGCAAATTAATCTAGAACTACCAATAATTATTGATTTATTGATATTAATTAAAAATCCATACGTCCAAATACAAGTCAGGTTAGCATTATATGTATGTTATATACTGGAGAAGAGTGAGTACAGCGTACAAATGGTAAGACAGTTAATTACTAGACGGCGACACTTGATGATGGCAAGAGTAGATAGTAAGAGAATAGCAGATCCACCACCCAATTTGATGTCATCACTACAACATTTCAAATATACGTAAAGTGTCATAAATTATAAAAATAAATATAAGTGTTGCCTTGCTGTTGTTAATAAAATATTTTTATTTATAAACAATCGTGTATTTTAGGAATTTTTATAAAACTAAATTATTAATTTTCTGTTTCTTTATCATATATTACTACCTTATGTAGAATTACGAATGCTCAATACTATTTACAGATCAAACACCGCGCCCTTCCGCTTGTTATGTGGGCGTTGAAATATTTCCTGTATGTTGTTGTATGTTCTTCAGTATAAATAATAAGCATCATCGTACAGTTACTTGACATATAAATATAAATCAACAAACTGTTTTAAAAATTTGATCAGTTTTTTAAGCCACGTTGATAAATTGTATATCTTTCACCCCCACGTTGCTCTTACCATTTTAAAATATGTATTGTCATACTTACTCCACACGAGTTCGGTCGGATATTTGAATAATAATCTTAAAATAGCTATAGAAAAAATACAAAATTTGACTTTAAATACAACAGCCTGGACTCAAGTTACTTTACCTATAAAAGTTGGTTATTGGTGTAAGAAATCTATCTAGTGTTGCCTGCTTTTCTTGCTTCCGTGCATAGTATAATCGACTTATGTTATAATTTTAAATAATAAAGTAGACCGGTGCTTTACTGCGGAGACAAGACAGACATGGCAAAAGCTTTGTCCCGGCAAAAATGTTTCAATGAAAGTTAATTTAAAAAAACAGTGGGATATTTCGTTAGAACGGCGTATGCAGAGAGATTTATTTCCTAATTATAAAGTAAGCAAGATCAGGTCCGCCCTCTAGCAATTTCATAAAGTCACTGATTACACCAGATACGCCGTGCACTACGGGTGCAACACGTCCTTTCCGTTGTTCTATTATGCTTGACACATTGGATGAATTGTGTTGTGTCGTTGTGTGATGTACCAGTAACGTTTGGGTTATCGGAATCGAATGAAATTGGTGGTATATATAATATATAAAAATAGCAGTAATGGAAAAATGAAACAGACTCAACATTAGTTCGGCAATTTTTTTATAATATTTTTCTGAGCCAGCGCTTAATTACAATCCCACCTGATGGTAAGTGGCGATGTAGTCTGAGATGGTTAAGCGCACTGACAAAAGTCTAGTCACTCTTACTTCTCAGTAAGCAGCTGTCCCGGCGTGAAGTATCGCCGCACCTTTGCAAGTACTCCTAGCTTCCTTGCAGCTGCTTTGGCCTTGGGCTCAATGAACTGCCCGAAGTTCAGATTTGAGGATATCTCTCTCAGCTGGCGGCGGTCGGTGTATTTCAGTGATACATTTCGGAAAGAAGGAACCAAGGTAAGCTGGCTCCTTTTAGCAGTGAAGAAACACGCTTGTGTTTTGGAAGCGTTGAATTTCGCAAGATTGGCATCACCCCATTCGGACACTGTCAGTAGTGTGAGATTCACACGCTCTACCATAGCTTCTCTTTCGGACTGGATTTGATCCCGACTGGCCTGAGGACTTGGTTGGTATCTCTCCACAACTGTGCTGTCGTCTGTGTACCCATAGATACCGGGCATAAGCAAATCATTAATGTGCAGCAGGAATAGAATTGAGAACGGACCCCTGAGGAGCACCGGCGTTAGTCACCACAGGATCAGATGAGCAGCCATCGATGACGACTCGTTCACTCAGAAAGTCCGTTACCCAGTCAATGAGATCAGGAGATAAGCCGTATGCTGGAAGCTTATCCAAAAGGCTGGAGTGCCAAACTCTGTCATAAGCCTTCGAGACATCAAGGGAAACGGCAAGTGCTACTCCACTGCTCTCAAGTGCCTAGCCCCATACGTGTGGCAAACGCTAGTAGGTCCCCAGCTGATCGATTTCGGCGAAACCCGTATTAGCGGTCACTAAGGAGGTCAATCTCTTCTAGGTATGCCATTAAGCGGGCGTTCAATATACGCTCCATAATCTTGCAGAATATGGAGTTAATTGAGATTGGCCGATAATTGGCAGGGTCGGCACGGTTGCCTTATTTCTGGAACATGTTGCACGTTGGCCAGTTTCCAGGATTTCGGCACTATTCCAGTCCTAAATGAGAGGCGAAACAAGCGTGTCAACACAGGAGGCAATTTAGGTGAACAAGTCTTTAGCACTTTGCTGGTAAACTATCTGGTCCACTAGCTTTATTCACGTCTAGACACCGCAAAGTTTTAAGAACCTCCTTATTTGTGATATTAATCTCTCCTCTGATATATTCGCTCCACAGTGGGGTAATTTAGGTGGAATGTTGTTGCCACTGTCCAGACGCGAATCATAGGCAAATAGGGATACGAACAAGTCCGCTTTCTCTTTTTTTCGGTGGTAGGTTTCGGCCGATGGCTTTTTGGTTACCACCCACCAATGCAAAGTCTTGTCGCCAAATTATGTTGTCGTGTTCCGGCATGATGCTTGGTGAAGCCAAATGGGGAAGGGTTCTGAACGGTAGCGTTGCGTGTGTGAACCGGGTGTGAAGCTTCAGTTGTAGCTGTGTCGGGTGCTTGGCTGTGGAGGGTAACGGGATCCGAAGCACGGTGTTCCGCTGACCGACCGCAGCTAGTTGGAGGCCCAATTGAGTGAATTAGCTACTCATGAAAGGCTCCCCGCCAACTAGCGAAAATCCCATGATGGCTCGATCGTGCCAGTTAGCGACCAGACGAGAGGACCTGATGGAGATCTCTGGAGGGGTGGGGGGTTCAGTCGTTCCCATAGTCTCCTGATTAAATTCCCATCGGCGCAGTAGCTCTGGTAGTATCGTTTGGTTGCTATCAATAAAATATCATTCTTCATCCATATTCACTCTTAGCTCTGTAATACGCGTCTAAAAAAGATAGGTATGTCTAAACAGCGCTTGCTCTCATAAAAAGTGCATCTCACTAATATTCCTCCAACGAGAGCTCCAAGAAGAGAACTTTCAACCAAGCGGCCAAGTCCTACAAAAAAGCATTACGGAAAGCCAGTCTCGATACCATGAAACATATTGGCGCAAAACTCTGTGCCAGACCTTCGGGCACTAGAGCGTTTTGGTCTCTGCGAAAGCGGTCGAGACAAACTTCTTTCGGCCTACACTGCCTCCGCTAGTAAAACCAGATGGCACACTGGTGCATACGCTACTACTTTTGGGAGTCTGCTTGTTCACGAGAAACATTTTTTGATTTGTTGCATTCAAAGGAGGACGAGGAAACTTTGAAACTTGTCACTCAAGAAAATATCATTAGTTGACTGCATCGTGCTTTTAAGATGACTTAACTCCAAAGCAATGAAGCCGTGCTCGGAGCACACAAAAGTAAAGGGTCACTTCATTTTTCTGCAAGACCGCATATTGCGACTACGTTGCTAGGATATAAAAGAACGGGTAACTCTGAGTAGCACGTGAAAGCTTACGTCCGAAAAGTATTCTCAGTTGGTGTGACAAGAAACTAGAGGCAGGAATTTAGCACCTTTTTAGGGTTCCGTAGTCAACTAGGAACCCTTATAGTTTCGCCATGTCAATCTGTCCGTCTGTCCATCCTCACTTAATCTCTATGACCGTTAGCACTAGAAAGCTGAAATTTGGTACCAATATGTGTATCAATCACGCCGACAAAGTGGTAAAATAAAAATTGGAAAAAATGTTTTATTAGGGTAGCCCCCCTATATGTAAAGTGGGAAGTGATTTTTTTTAATTTCAACCCTAACGTGTGATATATTGTTTAAAGGTATTTAAAAATGAATAGGGGTTTACAAAAATCATTTTTTGATAATGTCAATAATTTCGGAAATAATCGCTCCAAAAGTAAAAAACAATGTGTTCCCCCGCCCCCTCTAACTTTTGAACCATAAGTTTAGAAAATATGAAAACAATCTGAAAAGTAGAAATTTATAAGGACTTTCTAGGAAAATCATTTTGAACTTGGATGGAAAGTCGGAGCACCTGCCGCGGAGCGTGCAATGTTGCACGCTCCATGTTCGCGCACGTACCCACTACCGGGAGCAGTTACAGGAGCGCGGAGCGCTGCTGGAGCGCGAACATAATGGATACCCACCTTTAAACTCATAAGTGGGAACACTTATTGTGACGGACGGGAAACTATGGAACCCTACACTGAGCGTGGCCCGACACGCTCTTGGGCGGTTTTTTTGGTATGGCAACATAGCGCCACGCACGTCCACCAGAACTAATAATAATTGAACATTGACTTATATATTATTTTAATCAATGTAGTTGAATAATATTTTCAAAATATACCTGATGAGCCTGAAGGAAAGTAGTCAGATGGATTTTCCAAGTAGTTAAAACAGTATATAACTACGTATTCAAGGTGCTTTGAAAATATCAATACTAGTCATAACATAGAAGCATAGAACAGAGAAACTTGCACATTGCCCACGGCTTTAAATTTTTTCAAGATCTGGGAAATTGACTTTGAGATGGGACTTTGCAGAGTTATAGTTAAGTACCTCGAGGTAAGGTTTATCGATTGTTAAAATAAAAGGAGCCTGACTGAGGTCTTTTTCTTTAGAATTCCTTGAAATTATTCTAAATTCTAGAAAAAACGCTTTGTTATTATATTATGTATAACCTCGCTATTTATATATAAGATTTTTCGGGCGGAAAGCTATTACCAAAATACAGACTATGACATGAAAATATTAGCAAGCAGCTATAAATATATTGAATACCAAGGTAGATGTTTAAAAATTTAAATGGCCGAATCAATAAATAAGTTAATATTTAGGGGTGGTAGGACTCCTATTCTGCCTCGCAGAACAGCGATACCACCTCTTAACTATTTTTACTGCTAAAAAGCTGTTCTTACACTGCTGTGTTCCGCTTTGGAGGATATGGAGAGTCAGTATATTCACAGTTGCTGAGACATTCCATCTTAGTTCTCAGACGTAACAATGCAGCTATTAGCCTTCGTAAGAAGCTGGCTACAGGTGTCTATGAACAGCAGCCACTTAGTTAGAAGGAGCCACTTACCATCGAGTGGATAGTAAGCCAGTTTGTCATTACAGTTCAATAAAAAAACTTGTACTTAGTATATTCCCAGACTCTCGCTAATTTATTGTAAAGTCTCGAGCGTCAGATATTGAAAGTTAATTTTGAAATTTTTAAACAACTAGAGTGTTTCATATAGTCCTTGTGAAATGCACAAATGATGGACATATTGTTGTGAAAATATTACAGAAATATTACAGATAGAGAAATATTGTAGTGAAAAGATCAGGAATTCTTGTAAATGTAATGAATTTCTTCGCAGAGAATTAACTGTATTGAGGTTAAAGATCCGTTTGTACACTACGAAGTTTTAAGAAAGAATTTTGACAACTTCAAAATTTTCTGCTTGAATTTCTGAAGATGTAATATTCATTGTGTATAGATATTTATAATGATTTCAAAAGGAAGGATAGGCCCATCTAAATATTTTACTCAAACTTTCTCATACAAGAAAAAGTAGCGCATCTGTCACAATACAAACGTCATATCAAAACACGACGTAACCAGGGTCGGATCTCGTACAATAATTATTCTAATTTTACCATTATTTCATAGTTTGTAGTACATAGTATCGTAATAATACTAGGCGAAAATACCATAATTTTACCTAAAGGTCGACTTGTATTATTATTGGGTCCTTTTACATTTTGATATTAACCCTACGATATCGAGAATTTCTGTATTACTATTGTACTGTACGTCTATTCTGAGAACCGCGTTTTTTAATAAAATTAGAATTAGCTCCCTTTCTGATCAATTGATGCTCGATCAATCCTTTTCTTTGTACTCTTTTCGTTTTACCCTTATTGAATCCTATACTATTAAACGAGCAATTCTTGTATATATATATATATATATATATATATATATATATATATATATATATATATATATATATATATATATATATATATATATATATATATATATATATATATATATATATAATCGGGATCTCGGAAACGGCTCCAACGATTTTCATAAAATTTAGTGTCCAGGGAGTTTCGGGGATAATAAATCGATCTAGCTAGGATTTATTTTTAGAAAATGTCTTTTTGTCCGTGTTTTTAGGCAATGAAAAACTGCTACAATATCGTTAGAATAAGAAGGTAAATTTTGACAGATTGTTAATGATTATAAATAGCTTAATTGGTATAATGGGCGGTCACAGAATCGTAAAACCCCGGTTCGAGCCTAGACCGACCGACCGACTTTTTTTAATTTTTTTTTCAAGTTCCTTTCTTTTTTGAGAATATCTATTTTTTCGAGGCCTTTTTTAGTATTTTTTAAAAACACAAAAATTTAAATTAAAATAATTGCACGCATGATTTTTTATTCAAATAACCAGTTCCGTTTTTTCTGTTACGTCGCTAAGATCAAAAAATATTATTTATATTTCATCAGTACGTAATTTGTATCTAAATATAATTTCTAAAACACACGAATTAAAAAAAATCGAGCGATAAATACCGAGCAAAGCTCGGTCAACCGGGTACTATAAAATATATAAGGTACCAATATTCAAAATTTAACTTACACTAAGTTCTTTCGACAAAACTTAAAGAGAAATAAAAATAAAACCGTCAAAAAACAAACTAACAAAAAGATAAAACTAGATGCGTGACGCGAAAATCCCGGCACATGGGAAAAAAGAAACATCAAACGTCAAACGTGATATATTTTTTTAAAAATAGTATAATTTTATTTTCCATGTACAATATTTTTGAGGGTCTTAATCCAACCCTGACCTAATCTTGGTAACGTAACTAAACTATAAAATAAAACTTTATAAATGCGTTTAAATAATAATTTAATTGTAACAAAATTAACCTGTTTGCTGTTCTTTCTGAGCTAGCGGGTTAATTTAAGGTTATTTACCGATGATACGATATCCCATGTTTCTCTTATTGTGTATCATATTTTTTGCATTCTTTTGCCACGCAACAAGACATATTTGTGACAGGCAAATCTGTCATGCGCGCACACCACTGTCGGCCGATTCGCGTTGGCCCTAAACTGTAATTTTAGGGCCAACGCATTGGTCCGTTTTAGTTGTTCGGTCGGCCCGGTCGTTACGCAAGTAATATATAAGTCAATGGATATTTACCATAAAAAATTTGTATGTGGAAAAACACATTCACTAGGATGTGTTTTCCCCACGTGGCTGGCTTTGTTGGGTTAGGGTGTTTATATTTAATAGTCTTTTTATTTTGACAATCGGTAAACTTTAATTAATAAGAAGGGATTTTTTATTTTATGTTATTTTTGCATACAAAACTTACATAGTGTCTTATATTTATTTGATTATTTTTAATTTTTGGTCTTTTTTATTTTTTTATTTAAAGTTTATTTCCTCCCCTTTGAATGGAATCAGCAATATCACAAGCTCAAGGCAAGGTAACAAACAACTAGAATTATAGTTACAAGGATTTCTACGTAGAGTATAGATGTGCCAGTGATAAAACTATGCACGACAAAAGGAGTATTTATTAAATTCTTAGTTCATGTCTTGAAGGCCATCAGAGTCCTGCGTCCTTATCCTTGTCTGTATCGCAACATCTAAACCTTCCTTTGATTGTAACGACTAATACTTTCATAACGTACAGAATGTTAATCATGAAGAAATAAAATTTGCACGGAAATTTTATAAAAAAAGTTTATAGATAGTAGCTTTTAATACGTGGCAGAGCCATGCTGAAGTTATATTAGTAGTATAGTTGTAGCACGAATGGGTCGGCTCGACCGGGGAAGGACCACGCTCTCACAGAATACCAGCGTAAAATAGTAGCTTAATGTATTTCGTATGGTGAGTATAGAGAGCCGGAGACCCTTTTTAGTGGAAACGAGGCATTTCATCTTAGTCCTCACGGGTGACAACGCATCTTTATTTTGATTTGTAATCGAGGATAGATATAGATATCTATGGGCCGCAGCAACCAATTACCATCAGGTGGACTGTGTGCTCGTTTATCACCCTATCCTATAAAAAAAGAAAAAAAAGATCTATCTTTTTTTTTTATATAGGACATGCCAAAATATACTTTCATAAAAACGCTCGAGATAAACTCTGACCTCAAAACTGCACAGAACGCGAATCAAGTTCGATTTTCGCCGGCAACGATAATATTAATAGTGATGATTTACCACGTGTTCAAATTAAAAAAAAAAACTTCTAAAGTTGTCATGTTTAAGAAAATATTTCAAGATCATGTGAAGACCGCCAATACACATTATATATAAACGGATAAGCGCTAGAATCTTTCCCGCACTAAAAACCCTTCTTTTTGTTGATAATACAGTCTATATTATAAATCAATCAATTTATATAAAAATAAGAGTCGAACGAGGAAAATATAAATTTTTAAATATTCCTAGTAAAAAGCAAAAAAATATACAATGGATAAATTCAAGTATTTTAAGATACATACGAAATAGTAATAGTACGCCAAAAAAGCTAATATTAGATCCCTAATAAAGATATCAAATAAATCAAATAAAACTAACTCACTGGAAGCTAATAAAAATAAAATTTATATTAAGCAATCACGTTCAGATAGCCAAAACTAATTAAGTACTCTCCTCACCGGGTGATTCGATTAATAAAGAAAATAAGTACTTTGCTAGTTTGGGTAGAAATATTATCGAGAACATAAATACTAAGAATCCAAATATATTTATTCATCTCGTTTCCTTATGGATAAAGTAAGTACATGAATTTGTATCTTTGAATGCACATTCTTCCTTTGTATTAATGGATATCTCTTTGGAAGAGATAGAGATTAGGTATAACTTATATCAGCTTCTTGCCCTGGCAGTAAAATATTTCAACAAGTTTTTTTCAAGATGTCTAAACAACTACTTGTCCCCATCCTTTGCCATTTCGCAAATATCAGTTTTGAAAAGTATATCTATCCAAAGCTGTTAAAGCGGTCTATTGTTATTCCGATTTACAAAAGCAGAGGAAAAAAAGCAGTAAGTAATTATCGGCCAATCTTCTTAGTACTAGTGTTCTCAAAGATTATGGAAAAGTAAATTTACAACAGACTTATACAATATCTTTCTAAATTTGATATATTAGCAAAATCTTAATATGGCTTTAGGAAAGGATGCTCTAAGGAAGATGCCACTTTGATGTCCTTTAACTGTGCCGCCGTTAACGTCGCCGCCCGAGGATACCGCACACGGAAAAAGCACAAATTGTTAGTAATTTAAAGCAGCGTATAATAGACTCATTTACAAAGACGTGCTAGTACGTGTTTAGAAGGAAATGTTAGACATTTTGAACAATCACTGCAATATAGCTAAAAAAGGTAATTTTTATTTGTAAATAAATATAATGTAGAATAATTTTGTAAATATCAATCAGTGTAGTTTGTAAATATCTTATAAATATGCCAAGATGTTGCAGTATACGGTATAAAAATGATTATTAGAATGTAGGTATAAAAATTATTATTAGAAACTGTTCTGAAAAACTGAAATCAATTCATTATAATATAAGATAAATAACATCTAATTCTACTCAACTATAGTATATAAGACGGTTTTGAGCCCGTAAAAGTATGAAGAAAAGATCGAAATTACAAAAATAAGAATCTGAAATGAAAGGTAATTTACCTACTTACCATTTTCTGTATCACATTTTTTTTGCTATTTGCAAACATGCGACACGCCACGGCATTATTAATGAAAGAGTGACAATGAGAAGTGCTGCTATTTTTAATCTCTTTCTTTTATCGATCAATCATTTTACTAATATGCTGATCTTGCATTAGTAGGCAGTAACTAGTACTGGGAGTTCTACTTACACTGAAAGTGTTAAAGTCATTGACATTTTATGCAAAAAAGTTGAAAACTGCGAATCTGTGGTCGGACCGCTAGTCAAATAATAAATCTGTAACTATGGAGCTAGTAACTAGGTACCTAATTGTATAGGACCTCTGTCTCTGTCAAGGTACCTCTTATATAGGATAAACCAAAAGATCAATTAGGACCCGCGTAAAAGAACATATAGCTGATGTGAAGCATCAACGTTCCGGGAAGTCTGCAGTTTGTGATCATATCCTAGACGGCCCCAACCATTACATCAGATTTGATAGACCACAAATCCTCGCGAAAGAACACCGATTCCTACCAAGGATGATACTTGAGGCTATTGAAATTAAAAAACATCCTAATTTCAATAGAGAAGGAGGCTAGGTACTACCACCTGCTTGGGATCCTATAATCAATAAAATTAAAACTAAACCCAAGCATACCACTGCAAGACCTCAAGACATAGTCAGTTCATTTTGCATAGATCGGACCATAAACAATAATTAAAAAAGCTGAAGGTACTCCGGGTTTAACAATGACATCGGGACGTCAGTCATCTCAGTCCCCCGTGACCATGGGTGCTGGAAAGCGCCCGAAACGTCGGGAATTAAAAATAAAAAGTAAAAATAAACGCGATAAAATCCGTAAAAGTAGTTTTAATCATGTGTAGTGTTCGCGTAAATATAAGAAATCATTAGGTACCTAATTATTTAGATCTACCTAAAAATAAAGATATCTTACCTTTAGGAACAGTAAAGAATGAAAAGTTAATATTCCTATTATTATTTAAGCACCCGTACGGTATGCAATACCTTTTGGTTTTTGAGAGGCCATACTTCAACAAAAACTTAAAAATAAATAATGTAATAATGAACTCCAGGCCGAATTTCAGTCACGGCGACCAGCCTCAACCGAAACTATCCATTGGTGCAGGACAGGATTATAGTGCTCAAGTGTATGCGCCAGCACAGATCCACTCTCTACTCCATTACTCTCATAATCGATGGAACGGCAAACTAACACGACCGGAGAGAGATCAGTCGCAGTACCAACGGCTTCGTTTATTTATATTGTTAATTTATATATAATAATATTCTTTCCCAATTATGATGTTTTATTTAACATCGGATTTTATTATTTTGAAATTTATTTTATTACGCCGTTTTTAAGCAGACCATATACACAAGCTTTGAAATTTTTACTATAGCTTCGCAATCGGTTGTGTTAGGGATACTCATATGTAGAATGAAATAAGAATTCAAAATCAAATAATTGATGTAAGTTAAATGAGAAATATAAATCAGTTGGTAAGAAAAACAACATCGTAGGGCGAGATGTCATAGAATGAATATGTAATTACCCTTTTAATTACAACCGTTATTTTACACAGTCTTTATAATTATTACTTCTTAGGTCTTTACCTATGAAATTGCCGTTCTGCAGTATTGACCATTTCAAATCAGTATCATTTTTGTTATGCTAATACTTCTAATTTTAAATGAATTCTATTTTAAGAACACGGAATTCCTTTTTCAAAAATAGTCATTAGTTTATTAACGACGACATATTAACGATGTTTAAGGAGTGAATACTACAAAAAAAACGCACCACCTGTTATAGTTTTTCCCGCTTCCGTTCTGGAAATTTCGACCTGAAAAATAAACCCCGTGGTCGTCCGAACACTTTGGTCGACAATGACAAATTAAAGGCGATTGTAAAGGTGAAGATGATACTTAATCTTAGGTTGAATCAGCAGCAGCTTTCGACGTTAGCATCAAAATATATCTATTTGCTTTAAATTGAAAAGGTAAAAAACTTAGACAAACGGGTGCCCCACAAACTCAATCATAGCCAGCGCGAAGTACGCGTCGAGACGTGCCTTGCGCTGCTCAACAGGCACACAAACGAAGGAATTATGAACCGCATTGTTACCCGCCACGAAAAATTTGATTCTGTTTGACAATCGCAAGTGCTCAGCAAGTTGGTTGGATACTGGTTCAGCACCTAAACAATACCTCAAACGAAAACTTAGCCCTAGAAAAGTGATAGTCACTGTTTGGTGGTCTAGCGCCGATGTGATTTATCACAGCTTATTCAGACGAATTTCTTGAGAGGTCTGTAGGCTTGTGAGGTTTTATAAATGCAGGTCCAGGAGAAGAGGCTGCGGAACTACGATTGCTATTTCCTGATTCAGGCCTTTGTCTCTGACATATGCTGGCGCCTGTAGGCCCTGGTATAAACTTCGTATGAATTCTTTCAGTCAGTGTTCTTAGGTCCGGGCGTGAAGAGGACTGCAGTTCTTTATAAAAAAATTCTGTATGTATACCACCGTTTGTTCATCTCTACACTATCAATTTTGCACTGACACGTGGAATTTTGACAGTTTTTTCCATTTTATTTTATATTTTGTTTAGTTTTTTTTTCTCTTGCTTTTATTTGTTATTTGCCTCACACCATTTGACTCCATTGAAAATCAGCGTTACAAATTGATGTATTTATATCTTCAATTCGTGACTTAAAGCTGAGTGGAGACCATTTTGGTGCATAATATGTTATTCCTTTTTTAAATATTTTTGATAAGGTATAAAAACTGAATTTATTGTTTTTGTTGTAATATATGTACCAAATAAACTTTTATGAGGTAACCTCGCACCTATGTGATTTTAATTCTATTTCAAACTTACTAATTGGTAGAGCCACGCGGCAGCTTTACTGTTGTACGTACGGGCCGGCTCAAACCGGGGTGGTACCACGACCTCAAAGAATACCGGTGTGAAGTGGAAGCTCTGCTTCCGCGTTTCGTCTGGTGAGTGCAGGTGCAGGCCGGAGGCCTAAATCCCCCCCCCCCTCCATCAACATGGTAGCGGAATTAAATGCTGATAGACTACCCCAGGAGGGTACCAGCACCCCTGGAGAATCCCTCGCTGAGCACCCCAACGACCATGTTTCTCCACTTCTGAGCGTGGGTGTTCAGGCTGCCCCGCGTATTTGGGGGGGGGGGGGCAAAATTCCGCTCAAGACTTAACCTAAACTCCGTCCACTACCATCTCGAGACGGCGAGGCCGGCTCTGCTCTTTCTGACCGAGACGCAGGTGTCCTCTCCGGCTGATGTCTCGTATCTCTCCTACCCGGGGTACAAACTGGAACACTCCTTTGTGCCTCGGGCTGGAGTTTGCGTTTACGTCAGAGACGACATCTGTTCTCGACGCCTCGGCAGACTTGAAGGTTCGGACTTGTCCATCCTTTGGCTACGCGTAGACAGCGACGAACATCCGCGCGTCTACAAGTGCCTCTACAGGTCCCATAGCGGTAATGCCGAAACAGAACGACTCTTCAACCACGTCCAAATGGCTACAGATTCGTTGCTACAGAAGTTCCCCTCCGAAGAGATCGTGATCCTCGGCGACTTTAACGCCCATCACACCGAATGGCTTGGTCCACGTTTAACCGATCATGCGGGGAGATCTGTTCATGATTTTGCCTTGGCATATGGTCTGACACAACTGGTTACTTCGCCTACGCGGAATCCAGATGTGGAGGATCATGAACCTTCCCTGTTATACCTTCTGCTGACTTCTCACCCGGACGGATATCAGATTTCCGTCGACGCCCCTTTAGGACCATTGTCTTGTCTGGAGTGTGGCGCTGAAATCTCAGTTGCATTCTGCAGGCTGCCGCCGTGTTTGGCACTATAGGTCATCCGATTGGGATATGATGCGGTCTTTCTTTGCATCCTACCCTTGGGGGCAGGTTTGCTTCTCGCCGGACGATCTCAACGTTGTTGCGGATTCTGTAGCTGATGTGGTACTTCAGGTATGGAACTTTTTATTCCTTCCTCTGTGGTGCCCATTGGATGCAAATCTCAGCCATGGTTTGGTCGCTTCTGTAAAATAGCATCATGTTATAAGCAGGAGTGCTAGCAAGCTTGGGCTGACGCATCAGCGTCCTGGATGTAAACACCAGCGCTCTAAAAAAAAGTATAATTTCGTCTCTAGGTCCTTCAAAAGAGTCATTGCCAAGGCAAAGTCAGAGCACATAGGCAGAATTGGCGATAAACTAGTTTGCCTTCCTTCTGAAACCTGTGCATTCTGGTCTCCCGCCAAGGCTGTCCAGGGGAATTTCTGTCAGCCATCTCTTCCATCTCTGCACAGGAAGGACGACTCACTGGCCCATACCGCAAAGGAGAAAGCCGATCTTCTAGGCTCTTTCTTTGCGTCCAATTCGACTCTCGATGACGGGGGGAGTACGCCGCCGACCATCCCGCGGTGTGAGTGCTCCATGCCGGAAGTGCAGTTCACACAGCGCTCGGTTCGCAAAGCACTCCTCTCCCTGGACATCCACAAGTCGAGTGGGCCTGACGGAATCCCCCCAATTGTGCTGAGGACGTGTGCTCCAGAGTTGGCACCGGTTTTAACGCGTCTTTTCCGGTACTCCTACTCCCTAGGCATAGTCCCAAAATCATGGAAGACGGCTTTCGTCCACCGATCCCTTAAAAAGGCGACCGCTCAGACCCGTCCAACTACCAGCCTATCACCATCACCTCCTTGTTCTCCAAAACAATGGAGTCCATTGTAAACTGCCAGCTCATGAGGTACCTTGAGGATCACCAGCTGATTAGTGACCGCCAATACAGTTTTCGCCGTGGTCGGTCAACTGGTGATCTTCTGGTCTACCTAACTCACAGATGGGCGGAGGCAGTAGAGTACAAGGGGGAGGCATTGGCCGTTAGTTTGGACATTGCGAAGGCCTTCGATCGGGTTTGGCACAAAGCGCTTCTTTCGAAGCTCCCTTCCTATGGGCTTCCCGAGAAATTGTGCGATTGGATCACCAGCTTTCTTGCAGATCGGTGCAAGCTCCGATTGCAAGCCTATTAATGCTGGTGTTCCACAAGGCTGCGTGCTATCGCCAACGTTGCCTCTTCTGCATATCAATGATATGTTGCAAACCCGTAACATTCATTGCTATGCAGATAATTTGCGGGGTGTAAGTGCAAAGTTAGGCCTTTGGATAAAATTACCGTACGAAGAAATTATCTGTAGTGTCGAGGACTGTTTATTTAAAAATAATATGCGGAAAGAAGATTTGGAGGCGATACGTCAAGACATTTCGTCTATGTTACGTCGATGTTCAGTGCCTAAACCGAATCTTCCCAAAGACGAATTTATAGCGTTAAAGAACCTACGCAATAAACACGAACTTACGATTCTCCGCGCAGATAAGGGAAACGCCACGGTAGTCATGGATACGTCAGATTATCATTCTAAAATACAAGAACTTTTGTCGGATGTAAGTTCTTATAAAAAGGTTAAAAACGACCCAACAAATAGCACACTAAAAACAACTAGTGATCTCATAAAGAAACACTCCGAAAAATTAAATCTGGACGTAAAATGGATAATACCTACGTGCGCCAAATCACCAAAATTGTATGGGTTACCAAAAATACACAAGCCCAATGCTCCATTACGTCCCATAGTGAGCCAAATCGATTCACTAACTTACAGATTGGCTCAACACTTAGCTAAAATACTCTCACCACTCAGGGGACATACAAGAGCACACATAAAGGATTCCTACCATCTTGTCAGCGAGATTAAAGACCTACATCTGGCAGACAATGAAACTATGGTCAGTTTTGATGTGCAGTCATTGTTTACATGCTTACCTGTTGAAGACTGCATCTCAATTGTAACTAGAAGGCTGGAAGAAAACAACATGCCCGTAGAATATGCAGTATTACTCAGACACTGCCTTACATCTGGCTACCTATTGTGGAAGGAGGAGTTCTACAAGCAAGTAGATGGTGTGGCGATGGGCTCACCTATATCTCCCATTGTCGCCGACATATTCATGGAAGACTTTGAGGAGAAAGCCCTGCTTAGTTCTCCCATAAATCCAAGGTTCTACGAAGCGGTACGTAGACGACACTTTCACAATTCTACCTTTAGATAAAGTAACTGCATTTTTAGACCATTTGAACTCTATAAATTCTAAAATTCAGTTCACAATGGAGTTAGAGGCAAACAATTCCTTAGCTTTTCTAGATGTGTTAGTAATTCGGAATCCTGATAACACCTTGAGCCATACTGTGTATAGAAAAAAGACCCATACAGATAGATATTTAAATGGTGATTCTCACCACCATCCTTCACAGCTAGCTACCGTGGGTAAATCTTTGTTTCAGAGAGCACGAGGGATCTGTGACAGTAATTACCTGGCTGCAGAGCTCCACCATGTCAAGCAAGTTTTGCATGACAACAAGCTTCGAGTCCCGCGCCTACGTCACAGTGAACGAGTGAAGCCGGCCACAGTCGAGCGTGTACCTGCTGTATTGCCATATGTTAGAGGAGTCACTGACAAGATTGGCTACATCTTGAAGCGCGCTTCCATCAAAACATACTTCAAGCCAATGAAGAAGATTGGTCAGTTTCTACCATCGGTCAAGTGTAATGTCCCTCTGCAAGATGCAGGAGTGTACAAGCTTGATTGTGAATGTGGTCTCTCCTACATAGGACAAACTAAAAGATCAATAAAAACCCGCGTTAAAGAACATATAGCTGATGTGAAGAATCGACGCTCCGGGAAGTCTGCAGTCTGTGAACACGTACAGGATCGCCCCCGTCACTACATCAGATTTGATAGACCGCAGATCCTCGCTAAAGAACACCGATTCCTTCCAAGGATGATTCGCGCGGCTATTGAAATCAAAAAACATCCTAATTTCAATAGAGAAGATGGCTGGGTGCTACCATCTGCTTGGGATCCTATAATAAATAAAATTAAATCCCAACCCAAGCATACAACTGCAAGACTTCAAGATACCATAAGTTCATACTGCATAGATCGGAACAAAAGTTAAATTTTAATCTATGGTAACCGCGGTTAACTATGACATATGGACGTTGAACATCTCAGTCCCGCCCGTGACCATGAGTGCTGTAAAGCGTTCGAAACGTCGGGTATTTAAAAAGTTAAATATACGCGATAAATTCCGTAAAAACTAGTATTATTTCAATGGAATACTGTTTCCATCTCTGGGCTGGGGCTCCCCAGTACCAGCTCTTTCCACTTGTACCGCATCCAGCGCAGAGCGGCTCGAATCGTCGACGACCGAGTGCTTGCCGATCGGCTCGATTCACTGGCATTGCGAGAAGATGTTGCATCTCTTTGCATTTTCTTTCGCATATACCATGGAGATTGCTCTGAGGAATTGTTCGGATTAATCCCAGCCGCCAAATTTCGTGAACGCACTACGCGGCAAACGTCCCGATACCATCCACACCATCTGGATGCTTTGCGGCCCACCACTGTACGTTTCAAGAGGAGTTTTCTTCCGCGTACAACCTCTCTGTGGAATAGTTTACCACCGGCGATTTTTCCGGACCGATACGACCTAGGGACCCTAAAGAAAAGAGCTTACTCCTTTCTAAAGGGCCGGCAACGCACTTGCAATTCACCTGGTGTTGCGGTTGATCATAGGAGGCGGTAGTCACTTAACATCAGGTGAGCCGCATACTCGTTTGCCCCCTCTTCTATAAAAAAAACTTTATTTATCAATTTGAGATTGGTTTTATATTCTTTTTGCTACTATGTTTTTAAAGTTAAATATTAAGCATTCTGTATTTTACATATGATTAAGTTGAAATTATTTATCAGATTATTCATAATATAATTGATTATTCAATATTTTACTACCTACAATTAAAAAAATGCAATTATAATACAATATTAAAAATTAAGTTGAATTTTAAGCACTTATGTGGCACTTCTATTCAGGCGCAAGACCATTTTATATTCGCTTTTATTCAGTTATAGTATTACATTATTTTATTACTATGTGCTGCCAAACAAATAATGAATTAATAAAATAGTAGATTCCAATTTTACGCACTTAATTTGAAATAACACTGTGATACATTTTGTTCATTTTCTTTTCGAATCCAAACTTCACAAAGGGTTATAAACAATTCACTATCATTGTAAGTTTTAGTTTTTTCTAAAGGCATTAAATCTTAAATTTATATAATAGCTTATGTAAAAAACGTAGACCTCAAGGTTCTGCGCATAACCCAAGGTACAACACTATTACCTTGATATAGTATGGAAAAAAATTATGTAGCAATAAAATAAAATAATTATAATACCCAAGTAAATGGGGGGCTCATATGTATGTACAAAGTACCCGCACGATATCATAAAATGAACTATAATTGAAGTGAATTGAAACTCCGATTCCCGATATTTAAGAAATAAATACGTATATGCGTGAATAGAGAGAAATAAAGTTAGCTAAAAAAAAGAGAAAGTACGTACAAGATTTATGAAAAGAAATGATAATAAAAAGGCCTTACAATCTACAAAAATACAAGGTAATAAGGGATCCCTGACCAAATCCATAGGGCTGGATAGGTAGTTATTTTGCATTCCTATATTAGGACTATTAACGCTACCCAAAATGCTACTACCAAGTTGCACATATAACAGCTATAGCTATAGCTATAGCACAAATATGATAAATACATTTTCGAGTAAATTTATATAAATTTACAAGATTTTTTCATATTTAGGCACATTGATCCATATTTACAATGACACTACTTAAATTTTTTTTCTGTCTCATGTTTTCTTATGTAAAATGAGTACAATTTTAAACTACATTCGGTTTATATAAAGCTTATTAAAATAAAGTCCAAAGGTTATACATCCATACACTATTATTGTAAGTTTTATGATGTAATAGTATTTTTTTAAGTATAAAAGGAACGAAAACATAAAATTGTGTTATCTGCTTGAAATAAAACTGTCTTTTCCAATGTAAATAAATATTTTGTTAAAGAAAATTTAGCTGGGTACCTAATAGTGTATTCCCCTTTATATAAAGTACCCAATACTAGAAAAGGCTCGAAATAATAGATTTTCTCACAAAAGGAGAGAACTTTAAAAAAAAGGAAAAAAAGTCATACCGAAGACGGGACGCAAACCAAGGCATAACGATATCGCGACCGCTCGCTATCCACTTGAGCTATTACGATCATTAACACAGTGTCCAAATTTATCTTCTTATATTTTAACAGTTTTTCATTGCCTGAAAACATGGACAAAAAACATTTTCTAAAAATAAATCCTAGCTAGATCGATTTATTGCCCCCGAAACTCCCTGGACACTAAATTTTATGAAAATCGTTGGAGCCGTTTCAGAGATTCCGATCATACATATATATGTATATATATATATATATATATATATATATATATATATATATATATATATATATATATATATATATATATATATATAATTTCTATCGAATTTCTCGTTTAAAGGTATAGGATTTCTGTCCCAATTAAGATAAACATATTTTTTAGAAGTCGTGAAATAATGAGTTTTCAAAATTATAACTAACTTAAATAATTAATTTTTGTTAATGTACCTATGTAAAAGTGTAGTGTTCGCGTAAATTTAAGAAATCATTACCTATGTAAAAGTTTAATACCTTTACAAAATGAATTTAAAATCGAATGTAACAATCTACATTTAGAGGTATAAACTATTAGGTAAGTAAATTCATTTTATTCACGGTGTCATTTTAAATTATTGTTAAAACTAGGTATCATCATACGACAACATAAGTGAAAAACCGTTTCTATTAGCATTCTTAGAAATTTAAAACAAGGGTGTCACAAACCGCTTACGCGGCTGGGATTGCGAGTTGAATTTTGATTCCTGTTATGATAGCGATGATGTTTACGTTGCATTACATTATGTTCTTTGCTCTTTTCATATTTAAATGAAATATAATATTATCGGCGTTATATACATTAAACCTTCAAATCATATGCTTTTAACTTTTATGAGTTATGATTTTCTAAAAATATAGTAGAATATTAATGTCTAAACCTACTTGCGTGGACCATGAAAGCAATAGTTAAACAAATATAAAAGTACCTATTAATAATTGAAATATAAAGTAACCAATTATCTATATTGGCCGTGTAGTGGCGGTTGAGGATATCTTCCCGTGGGTGTCGTAAGAGGCGACAGAGGGAGACAGGCAGGAGATGGGCAGCAGCATCTTCCTGATAACAGCTATGATATAATAAAAACTGCGGTTGCCAACCCGCTCGCCAAGCGTGGCAACTATTGCAAATATCCCCCCATGAGTTACGACGCAAACAAACGGCCCGGCGGCCCCGCTATTCCTGGCTACGGTGGCGACCATGGTAACGGCGGGGCAGGGGGTGCTAAGAATCTCCGATGGAGGTTCGGATGCAACCTACGACGACTCGACTTGGCAACATATAACGTACGCACATGAGGACTGACGAGAAGATACTAGCATATTATAGGATTATCCGAGGTCCGAAGAGAGAGGGAGGACAAGGTAATCCTCGAGTCCGGCAACTTGTTTTATCACCAGGATGGCGACCAGCTGTCCCAAGGAGGTGTCGCATTTATCATCCACAAGTCTCTCGTCAACAACTTTGTAATGATTGGGAGTGTGTCAACGAGGGTCGCGTACCAGATACTCAGAATCACCAAACGGTATTCGCTGAAGGCCATACAGGTTTACGCACCAACCTCGGCACATCCCGATAAGGAGGTGGAGGAAATGTATGAGGATATTTCTAAAGCTATACATTCTTCCAAAACCCACTACACGGTGTTGATGGGAGACTTCAACGCAAAACCAGGCACAAGAGAAAGCGGTGAGCTGAAGTTAGGGAAATTTGGAGTAGGGCAACGGAACCGTAGGGGCCAGCAGCTGACCGACTTTATGGAGGAAGAGGGGCGCTTTATGATGAACTCCTTCTTCCAGAAGCAGCCTCACAGGAAGTAGACCTGGTCGAGTCCCGACGGTTCGAAAAAAATGAGATCGACTTAATTATGACGACCAGAAGCCAACTGTTCAGTGGTGTCTCAGTGATCGCGAGGGTGAAAACTGGCGGCGATCACCGAATGGTTAGAGGCACACCGAAATTAAACGTTAAGTTGGAGAGATTTCGTCTAGTGAAGTCAACGCTCCGTCCCTCTCGTGTGCTAATCCAGAGTCCCGAAAACTTTCAGCTCGAATTACAAAACAGTTTTCAGTGCCTAGAAGACTACAATACAGTGGACGATATGCATGACAAGCTCGTGGAAACTGTCCATGCGGTCGGAGCTAAGTTCTGCGAGACCCGCCGCAGAAGAACACAAAAACTCTCCGATCACACTCTTAATCTCATGGCTGTTAAACGGGAGATGAGTCTGCAATCGTCAACAGATTTGACAGCATACAGGCAACTGAACAGACAGATCTCCAAATGCATCCGGCAAGACTTACGCAACTTTAATACTGCTCGTATTAAAGAAGCGATCGAGCGGAACCAGGGCTCCAAAGTCTGCCAGAGATCTGTCTGCCAGTAAGAGCCAACTGTCAAAGCTGAAGACTGAGTGTGGCAGCATCGCTTCACAACACGGAACGGAACACCTGAGATTCTGAGTGAGATTGAGAGGTTCTATGAGCAGCTGTACATATCATCGTTGGAGCCACATGCAAGTGTGAGTAACCGACACTATTCCGATAACATCCCGGACGTCAGTCTGAGCGAGATTAGAATGGCTCTCCAGCACCTTAAAAACGGCAAGTCCCCGGGCGAGGATGGAATTACAGCGGAGCTTCTGAAAGTGGGTGGAAAACTTAAAGTTCTTCAAAAGCTCTTTAATTCCGTTCTCCATTGAGGCACTACTCCCGAGGCGTGGAGCAGAAGTGCGGTGGTCTTGTTCTTCAAGAAAGGTGATAACGCCCTCTTTATGAACTACAGACCGATATCCCTTCTGAGCCGCGCCTACGTGCTGTTTTCGAGAGTCATTACGAATCGTCTCGTGCACAGACTCGACGACTTCCAGCCTCCCGAACAAGCCGGTTTCCGAAAAGGTTTTAGTACCATAGGCCATATACATACCCTTCGGCAAATTGTACAGAAGTCCGAAGAGTACAATCTGCCACTTTGCCTGGCGTATGTGAACTATGAGAAAGCCGTTGATTCCGTCGAAATTTGGGCGGTGCTACAGTCTCTTCAGCGGTAACAAGTTGACTGTCGGTATATCGAAGTACTTAAGTATTGGTACAGTAGTGCTACGATTGCTATCTGAGTACAGAACCAGAGTACGAAACCTTTCCAACTGCAGAGAGGTGTAAGACAGGGTGACGTTATTTCTCCGAAACTCTTCACCGCTGCATTGGAAGAAGTTTTCAATCTACTGGACTGGAAAGGATACGGTATTAACATCAATGGCGAGTACATCACTCACCTTCGATTTGCCGACGATATAGTCCTTACGGCAGAATCGCTGGAGGACTTAAGAACTATGCTCAATGACCTCAATAGTGCCTCCCAACGGATAGGTCTTGTTGTTCTGTAGATGAACATGTACAAAACGAAGATCATGTTTAATGTCCATGTCACACCTATGCCCGTAGTTGTTGGGAGCACTACGCTAGAAGTTGTTGAAGAGTACGTTTACCTGGTACAAATAGTCCGTCTAGGTAAGTCCAACTTCAATCGACGGATTCAACTCGTCTGGGCAGCATTCTGGAAATTACGACACATCTTCTAGTCAGGTATACCTCAAAACCCGAAAACTATGTTGTACAACCAGTGGGTGTTGTCAGTGATAACCTACAGAACCGAGACGTGGTCCTTCCCTGCTGGCCGTATGAGGACGCTCAAAGTCGCTCAGCGAGCTATGGAGAGGACTATGCTCGGGGTTTCTCTGTGTGATAAACTTAGAAATGAGGTTATCCGCAGTAGAACCAGAGTGACCGACATAGCCCAACGGATTAGTAAGCTGAAGTGGCAATGGGCCAGCCATATAACTCGAAGAACCGACAACCGTTGGGGAAAAAAGGTTTTCGAGTGGCAGCCTTGTACCGGTAGGCGAACGACCTGGTAAGACATGCAGGAAGTCGATGGATGCAGGTGGCTCAGGGACCGTGCTTTGTGGCATACCGTGGGGGAGGCCTATGTTCAGCAGTGGACTTGTGAAGGGCTGTAATGATGACGGTGATGATGATGAATTATATATAAAAATAAAAGTGAATAAATATATATAAAGGTAGAGTAGGTACTGCTTAGTATAAAATTTAATAATTTATTTTCAGTTTTATATTGTTTGAACTTTTAAATCATAACTTCGAACTAAAACATATTGTATACATTAAAAAAAAATTATAGATTATGTAATAAATCTCGAGTAAAAATAAATGTGAAAAAATAATAATATTAATATATGGTATGATAGGTGATATGTTATAATTTTTTAAGTGAAATTAATTTTATATTTTATTTAACTACTTTTATTCCATTTAGAAATAATTTAAGAGATAATTAGAATTTTTTAAACTAAGTTACTTTTTGAATAAAAACTGAAAGCGTCTAGGTTGCTATTCTAAATTATTTATCACCTTTTCAATTAATTCAGTATCCTCCTTTACCATTTTCCTGTGAACACTGAGCATGCTCAGTCCGCTTAGCTTCGCGTCTCCCATCGTTGAGCGATCCCTCGTCTTGACACGTTAACGTGTTAAATGTACGTTCAATACTACATTTGTTACTGGAATAGTTGAACCAATTTTGATTGTTACATACCGCTGGCTAAAACGGATCGGCTTGGGCAAACACATCTGCGTATTTAACAACAGATTCATTTAAAAATGCATTATTTGCTTAATTTATCTTAACCATCTCGTATCTTGTGGTAATCTCGGCAATAAAATTATATAGAATACCTCCGTAGAGGTTCTGTACATCTTCTGCTATGTCTATAAATGCTGATTTGTCTAATTTTCTCATATTTTTTGGGGAAGCTACATAAACGGAAATAGTTTCTTGTTGAAGAAAATCTACTTTTAGTTAAGAAATAAAAGAACCTAGGGCCTAGTTTACATTTTGAGAAGTGACAAGTGCAGTTATATATGTTGTGTGCAGTAGTTGCAGTATGTTATTCCCACTTATCATTTGTCAGTACCTGTTCACACGCACTAAGCACTTCTACTTTGTCAGTTGCACTTGCCACTCGCACTTGTCACTTCTCAATGTGTAAACCGGGCCTAAGTATGGGATAAATATAGATATTCTGAAAAAGTCTTCCACTTGTCTTTTCCACACGAATTTTATTGAAAAGGCATCATGGAAGACGAATTCGTAATAGCATAAGTACTAATCTACCTAGGATAAATAAATTGGTTGTGGCAAAAATTTTTGTACGCAATCCTAATTTTGGTTCTGTTGAGTTGAAGTATGTTAAAATATCAACGTAAGTACCTATTGCCAACTTTTGTTTATACAAAAACACAATACCAGGTGTATTTTGACAAAACATAGTTTAGTAGCTATCAGTTTAGTTAATCATGAGCAATCATTAGTATTAAAAAAATGGGCCAATCAAATCAGAAAGGGGATTTTTGATTTGATGGGTCAATCAAATCAAAAAACCCTTGCGCTATTGTGAAGACAACGCTGCACCCTAAAGAATTTCATGTCGGCAATTTTGAACACTTCCTGCCCACCTTTTGTCCTCTTTATCATCCATCAGTCATCAGCAATAAACACACTGTCGACGTTGACATGTGAATAAGTTAGTACTTTTCTCCTTTCGCACTAAAACGTAAAGCGATGAAATATGGAACGGTACTTTGCTGTTGACCGTTAGCATGACAATTGACAAGTGATGGGGAAGAAAATTTTTCGAGTGGCAGCCTCCTACCGGTATGTAGAGTAGAGCAGCCCTCTACTATGTGGAGAGGCGACGTAGATGGGTGCAGGTAGCTCGGCACCAAATTTATTGGCGTCCGTTGTGCAAGGCGAGGTAAGAGGCAAGGTGTGTTGTTTCGTGGTCACTTGGAAGAGAAGGCCAAATTGGCCTCTAAAAAGCTCGGCGTGCTCAGCAGAGCGGGACGGTATTTCATGCCGGCTCACCGCCTGCATCTTTACAAGTCGCAGGTTCGACCGCACATAGAACACTGTTCCCATCTCTCGGCTGGAGCTCCCCAGTACCAGCTCCTTCCACTTGACTGCATCCAGCGCAGAGCGGCTCGAATCGTCGACGACCGAGTGCTTCGCGATCGGCTCGATTCACTGCCGCTGCGAAGAGATGTTGAATCTCTTTGCATTTTCTTTCGCATATACCATGGGGAGTGCTCTGAGGAATTGTTCGGATTAGTCCCAGCCGCCAAATTTCGAGAACGCACTACGTGGCAAACGTCCCGATAGCATCCACACAATCTGGATGCTTGGCGGTCCACCACTGTACGTTTCACAAGGAGTTTTCTTCCGCATACGACCTTTCTGTGGAATAATTTACCACCAGCGATTTTTCCGGACCTATACGACCTGGGGACCTTCAAGAAAAGAGCTTACTCCTTTCTAAAAGGCCGGCAACGCACCTGCGATTCCCCTGGTGTTGCGGTTGATCATGGGCGGCTGTAGTCACTTAACATCAGGTGAGCCGCATGCTCGTTTGCTCCCCCTTCTAATATTGTTACACATACACATTATCATTATATTTATATTAGGTTTATCTAGGAATATATATCGTTTTTTATGAAATAAGTTTAAGTATATTTTTTTATTTCTATTACTCAAAGTAATCACCCATGTAATCGATGCATCTTTGCCAAGGGTTCAAGAACGGCATTGATGCATAAAAGTATTTTCTGTCTGGCGCCAATAATATACAATAAAATCCCCAAACACATCAAACAATTGCCTACCAGACTTTTTAAGCTACATCTTAAAAAATATTTGATAGCCAAATGTTATTACAGCTTGCCTGATTTCTTAAGTGATTGATTTGTTCTCTCTCCAAACAGTGACCATCACTTTTCTAGGCGTAAGTTTTCGTTTAGGTAATTGTTTACATGATGACGAAAAAGATTCTAATGCGATGAAAACATTACCATTATCAATATACAAGTGACTAATTTTGAAAAACTAATTCCATGTTTAAAAATAAAATTAATTTTATATTAGAATTCTTAGCAAAACCAAAAATTACTTTGATTTGAAATGGCTAGTACCGTGGTAAAGACCTATTATATTCATAACAAACTGCTGGAATGATATGAGTCCAGTCAATATCAATATTTTTCTCGAGATATGTTAGGCCAAGAGTAACTATCGCCGTATCGCCTAGTAAGAGCCGTGGTAGCTCAGATGGTTAACGCTCCCTTCATCATCATCATTACAGCCCTTCATAAGTCCACTGCTGAACGTAGCCACCCCCCAAGCAATGCCACAAAGCACGGTCCTGAGCCACTTGCATCCATCGACTTCCTGCATGTCTTACCAGGTCGTCACTCCATCTAGTGGGAGGTCGCCCAACACTACGCCTACCGGTACGAGGCTGCCATTCGAGAACCTTTCTTCCCCATGGGTTATCGGTTCTTCGAGCTATATGGCCGGCCCATCGCCACTTCAGCTTACTAATCCGTTGGGCTATGTCGGTCACTCTGGTTTTACTGCGGATATCCTCATTTCTGAGCCTATCACGCAGAGAAACTTCGAGCATAGCCCTCTCCATAGCTCGCTAAGTGACCTTGAGCGTTCTCATACGGCCAGCAGTGAAGGACCACGTCTCAGATCCGTAAGTCATCACTGGCAACACGCACTGGTTGTACACTTTAGTTTTCAGAGATTGAGGTATACCTGACGAGAAGATGTGTCGTAATTTCCCGAACGCTGCCCAGCCGAGTTGAATCCGTCGATTGACCTCTCGGTCGAAGTTGGACTTACCTAGTCGGACTCTTTGTTCCAGGTAAACGTACTCGTCAACAACTTCGAGCATAGTGCTCCCAACAACTACCGGCATAGGTGTGACATGGACATTAAACATGATCTTTGTTTTGTCCATGTTCATATTAAGACCTATTCCTTGGGAGACACTATTGAGGTCATTAAGCATAGTGATAAGGTCCTCCAGCGATTCTGCCATAAAGACTATATCGTCGGCATATCGAAGGTGAGTGATGTACTCGCCATTGATATTAATACCGTATCCTTTCCAGTCCAGTAGCTTGAAAACGTCTTCCAACGCAGCGGTGAAAAGTTTCGGGGATATAACGTCACCCTGTCTTACACCTCTCTGCAGTTGGATAGGTTTCTAACTCAGGTTCTGTACTCGGATAGCCATCGTAGCCCTACTGTACAAACATTTCAGCACTTCGATATACCGACAGTAAACTTGGCACCGCTGAAGGGACTGTAGCACCGCCCAAATTTCGACGGAATCAAAGGCTTTCTCATAGTCCACATACGCCAGGCAAAGTGGCAGATTGTACTCTTCAGTCTTCTGTACAATCTGCCGCAGGGTATGCATGTGGTCTATGGTACTGAAACCTTTTCGGAAACCGGCTTGTTCGGGAGGCTGGAAGTCGTCGAGTCTGCGTGCGAGACGATTCGTAATGACTCTCGAAAACAGCACGTAGACGCGGCTCCGAAGGGAAATCGGTCTGTAGTTCTTCAAGAGAGCGTTGTCGCCTTTCTTAAAGAACAAAACCACCGCACTTCCGCTCCACGCCTCCGGAGTAGTGCTACCATGAAGGACGGAATTGAAGAGCTTCTGAAGGACTTCAAGTACCGGTGTTCCACCCGCTTTCAGAAGCTCCGCTTTAATTCCACCTCGCCTGGGGCCCTGCCGTTTTTAAGGTGCTGGAAAGGCATTCTGATCTCGCTCAGACTGACGTCCGGGATATCATCGGAATAGTGTCGGGTAGGACTTGCTCTTGGATCGTTACACTTGCGTGTGGCTCCAACGATGATGTGTACAGCTGCCCATAGAACCTCTCAATCTCACTCAAAATCTCAGGTGTCCCGGAAACGATGCGGCCGCACTCAGTCTTCAGCTTTGACAGTTGGCTCTTTCTGGCAGACTTTGGAGCCCTGGTTTTGCTCAATCGCTTCTTTAATACGAGCAGTATTACAGTTGCGTAAGTCTTGCCGCATGCATTTGGAGATCTGTCCGTTCAGTTGCCTGTATGCTGTCAAATCTGTTGACGATTGCAGACTCATCTCCCGTTTAACAGCCATGAGATTAAGAGTGTGATCGGAGAGTTTTTGTGTTCTTCTGCGGCGGGTCTTGCAGAACTTAGCTCCGACCGCATGGACAGTTTCCACGAACTTGTCATTCAAATCGTCCACTACATTGCAATCTTCTAGGCACTGAAAGCGGTTACGTAACTCGAGCTGAAAGGTTTCGGGATTCTGGATTAGAGCACGAGGGGGACGGAGCGTTGACTTCATTAGACGAGACCTCTCCAACTTAACGTTTAGATTCAGTGTGCCTCTAACCATTCGGTGACCGCTGCCAGTTTTCACCCTTGCGATCACTGAGACATCTCTGAACAGTTGGCGTCTGGTCGTCATAATGAAGTCAATCTCATTTTTTGTCGAACCGTCGGGGCTCGACCAGGTCCACTTCCTGTGGGGCCGCTTCTGGAAGAAAGAGTTCATCATAAAGAGTCTCTCTTTCTCCATAAAGTCAGCCAGCTGCTGGCCCCAACGGTTCCGTTGCCCTACTCCAAATTTCCCTAACTTCAGCTCACCGCCTTCTCTTGTGCCTAGTTTTGCGTTGAAGTCTCCCATCAACACCGTGTAGTGGGTTTTGGAGGAATGCATGGCTCTAGAAATATCCTCATACATTTCCTCCACCTCCTCATCGGGATGTGCCGAGGTTGGTGCGTAGACCTGTACGACCTTCAGCGAATACCGTTTGGTGATTCTATCAGGTACGCGATCCTCGTCGACACACTCCCAATCTTTACAAAGTTGTTCTTTGCAACTGCTTGGGACAGATGGTCGCCCTCCCGGTGATAGAACATGTTGCCGGACTCGAGGATTACCGTGTCCTCCCCTCACTTCGGACCTCAGATAATCCAATAATATGCCAGCGCAACTTGTTTACCTCTTCTTCCAGCTCCAGTATCTTCTCGTCAGTCCTTAGGGTGCGTGCGTTATACGTTGCCAGGTCAAGTCGTCGTAGGTTGCATCCGAACCTCCACCGGAGATTCTTAGCACCCCCTGCCCCGCCGTGTACATGGGCGCCACCGTAGCCATAGCGGGGCCGCCGGGGACTGGGGGCCGTTTGTTTGCGTCGTAACTCATGGGGGGATATTTGCCATAGTTGCCACGCTTGGCGAGCGGGTTGGCAACCGCAGTTTTTTATTATGTTATTGTTATTAAAAGATGCTGCTGACCATCTCCTTTCCGTGTCCCTCTGTCGCCTCTTACGACACCCACGGGAAGACATGAGGTAGTGGATGTTCTCAACCGCCACTACACGGCAATTGCCATATTTTACGTTTTTTTTTAAATATTTCAGTACTAAAAGCGCGCCATCTACTGTAAGTTATTTGTACTATGACATTTGCACAAGTGCAAGCAATAAGTGGACAAAGTTTTAGCGCAACCAAATGAACGGTATGCCAGCGCATGAAACAGGAACAAGGAAATATAAATACATACCATATATTAAAATCTTATTGGACATGAGATAAGAATTCATTAGCATGTGTCAGTTTCGTCTAACTATGAAATAAATGTATAATTTAGCTACTAATAAAGTTGACAAAAACTACTAAATTGCTTTGAAACAGTCATTTAATGGATTCTACTTATAACAAATCTAATTTAAACTTTATAATGTGTAACAATTTTACAGTTTTGTAATGAAACGCGGCACTAAAAAGTAGACAAAATAGACATAATTACAGTCTTATTACAAAAAGTAGTTTATAACTAGCCTCATTTTTAAGCTAGAGTCGGATTTCAATGAAGAAGTCCTATGGAAAATACGCACCGCTGCTGAGGGACTTTCGTGACAAAGACCACGTTTTGTAATAGAACGTTAGTTTTTATGTAGTGAACAATCACCATATAAAATATGTTAATATAGAGCAGTATGAGTTTACATAGATATATATGATTAACCAAATGCGTTTTAAGTGTTTTTTTGTTTCAAATGAGTTAATAATCTCGATCATTATGGATATCTAATTTAGTATAAACCTTATATGATACGAACAAAATATATAGTTTATTTCTATTTAATTTAACTATAAGTGTTATGAGCTATTTCTTTTTGTTTATTTTAAAACGCATTTGACATATCAATCTATATATCTATATCTATATATATTTCACATCACTGATTATGACCCATTCGGAGGAAAATCCAGCATATTTTCAAACCTACACCCCAAAGTCGAAACGTTTTTGCTCTAAATCTGTGCATTAGACAAAATCTAAAACAATTACTCATTGTATAAATTAATATATTATTCGAAAATGTCGACTAATTCGAGATCTGTATCAAGCAACATTACAACAATAAATAGAATCGACATTAAACAACACATCATACATTAATTGTATAATTACACCTACGTCACACATATTGAGAGAAGCTGCCGATTAGTTTTCTTTAATTGGAATGTCGTGTAATATACATATAAGAATTAGAGATGGGCCGAATATGGATTTCACTGAATACGAATATTCGGCCCAAAGTTTTGTAAAACTTTTACCGAACCGAATATTCGTCAGAACATTATTCACACCAGGCCAGGACAGGATCACCTCGATAGCTAAATCCCGCAAAAAATTTATGTCGTAACAAGTTTCGACATAAATTTTTGCGGGATCAGCGCCGGACACTGCCCCTCGCTCCCTCGCCACACTTGACATGTTATTACATCATTTAGTACTAACCAAATTGCCTGCAAAAATAGTCGAAACATGAACATGTCATGTTTCGACTATTTTGGTGAGAAAAAAGTATTTCGTTGTGTACATATCATTTTACTTTGGTCGTCAGTTTCTCTAAAATAAGTCCAAATAGTAGATCACCTGGCACTCATTTTTATCATGTAATTATCAATTTTGTTCTTAGTCAAAATTAATATAGAGAAACTGACGCTCAAAGTAAAGTGATATGTACTTATGTAATGTAATGTTTCTTTGTTTGATCTGAAAAATATTTTATCAAGTTTTCTATTTGCTATAATTGGAAATAAATCCACAATGCCTCAAAAACATAACATTTTAAGTAGATTTAGTACATAAATAAAATATACTTTCAATAGTAAAATTATGAGACATGGAATTACTCAATTCGTACATTTAAATACAGTCGATACTGCGTACCACTTAAACGAATGTTCAGCCCATCTCTAATAATCATGGGAAGTTTTACTCAATTCCATGGTTGATGATTTATTCATAATATTCAGTGATGTAGATAATAAAAATTCTGGATTCCGACAGAAAGGCATAATTCAAACAACAAATATGCTACGGCCGTTTTCAACTGAGGTATAGGGCCATAAATAGCGATAACAGTAGGAATGTGCAACGAGTGGCATTTTTTATCGATATATGTACACCTCAGTAGCTATTGCGCACATCACTACGGCAGTATAAAAGTCATGTGAGTACAAGTGGGACAAAAATGCAAATGATTTATGACCTCAGGCCTCAGTTTTAAATAACGCCACTGTAACAGCACAGACGCAGCACACGCTAGGAGAATGTTCGAGGGTGCTCGTACTTGCGCCTCGATTTTAATTTTCATGATCTATTCTTTACTCGGTGATCTGAAAAAAATAAAAAATAAAATTTATAGGCTGTCAACGTCGTGCAGTCCGCGCCCGCGGGGTTACAGGGGTTGGCTAGGACGAGGTAAAACGGTCTCAAAAGGGAAGCGAACGGTACGCGGGAGGGCGAGCCAGCACGCCGCGTGCTCCGGAGCGCCAGTCGCCGGTGGTCGCTTGCAACGGTTACTTGTCTACTTGCCGCACACGAGATTACAATCCGAAGATGAGCAAACCGATTGGACGACAATCAAAAGAAATTGTGTATAACGTATACATGTATTTTAAAATATACTTAAGTATCATGATACCTAAGTGTATTAAAAGCTACCTCATGAATCACTCCATCTATTGGAGAAAACCGCATGAAAATCCGTTTAGTAGTTTTTGAGTTTATCATACAGACAGACGCGGCGGGAGACTTTTTTATAATATAAAGAGATTTAATAATATATCGAATTAATCACTACATCACAAAATACTTCGTAATAAACCTAAATATATCCATATTAATCTCAAGACAACTCGATCCCAAATCCCTACGTGTGTAGCCGTAAGCGTGGCCTCGTGCTTCGTATTGTCATCTGCACAGACTGCTTGGGTTCTGCAGGTCTCGGGCCTCGGGGTATGCCCCCATTGCCCTCGCGGTCCACTACTATGGACCGGTGCTGGAAGCCTTATTCAGGCATTATTGGATGATGTTTGGGTTTAGTCCGTAATTGGTGAAAATTGGCCTATCTGCGGCATTGAGGGTTGTTACTCGACTTTCTAATCGATATAGAGAGGAGTTCTCTTGGATAGGGGCGCCCGTCCAGAGGGCGAGTGTGTAGCGGCGCTAAATTGTTGAGATGTAAGTGTGGTCCGTTGTCTGCGCGGTCGAACAGTCTGCGCGCCAACCGGGCCACGAAATCCTGGATGGTTTCGATCTTCAGGTTGGCCATTATAACGTCATTCCGGACGTAGCGACCCGCACCGACAATGGTCCTTAACGTCAAATTTTGCTGGGCCTGCAGTCGCCGCCTCAGAGGCTCGCTCAGAAGCGCGTACCAGGCCGGAGCAGCGTACGTGATGATGGGTCTGATGTACAATTTGAAAATCTTCACTTTGGTCTTAAGTGGCAGCTTGGATGCCAGACCGGACGGTGCATTGCCCGCGCACATCGTGCTCTGCGTACGACGAAGTCGACGTGCGCAGTCATGCGCAGCGCCCGGTCGATCCGGCCCAAGGTAGGTCACGGCCTTCTCGTACGCGATCTTCTGGCCATTGATGGTTAACGGAGGTGGTAGGTTCCTGAGGCGGCGGGTGAGCAGAGCGGTCGTCTTACCAACGTTGACGACCATCCTCCACTCATCTAGCCATGGTGGCAACAGGTCTAGCAGACGTTGCATCCTGGCAGTGGCAATGTGGGCTCTTTTGAACGAGGTGAAATAAGCGCTATCGTCCGCGTATAACGCCAATTCCACGTCGTCCTCCCACTCTTGCAGCCTTCCTGCCAGTGTAGGAATGTCGTTGGTATAAGTCGCGTACAGGACTGGAGACAAACAGCTGCCCTGAGGTACGCCGGCTCTGATGGTTCTTGTTGCGGACACGGCGTCCTCTGCGCAGACGTGGAACTTCCTGTCTGCCAGGAGAGACGCCACTAGCGTGTAGAGTGATCCCTCCTGAATCCGTGCTGCTCCGTCCGAAGTTGGATGCATGGACGGAGGCGTCTTAGCAACAGTCTTTCAAGCAGTTTAGCTATGTGCGGTAGCAGCGTGATCGGCCTGTAGCTGGCAGCTCTACGCCTGTCCTTCCCGGGTTTCGGCAAGACTTTGCCTTTCTTCCAGTCCTCCGGTAAGTGGGATGTCCGCAATATCCGATTGTAGAGTCGACAAAGCTATGTGGCAGCTCTCGGAGTGCAGCGTTGGTAATCCCATCGTACCCGGGTGCCTTCCTCGGTTGCAGGCGGGTTACCGTTCTCCGCAGTTCAGCGGGGGAGATGAACCACTCTCGTGCAAGAGGCGGCGCGGGCGACGACAGGAACTCCTGTACGCGACTCTCCTTCCTGGCATGAAGCTCCATGAACTCCGCACTTGCTGGGTTCGGCATAAATTGCTCCTCGAAGTGCTCTACTAGGATATCCGCTCTACCCTTGGCATCGTAACGACGTTCGCCCGCGTTGTTGGTCACCGGGCAAACGGGAGGTTTGGCTTTAGTTAACTGTCGGTTCAGTTTATTGAGCGACGCATCATGTTCTTCCGCCTTATATATACGTCGCTCCCAGGCATCTCCTCTGTTTGCCTGGACTGCAATCGACAGTTCCTCAGACAGGGTGTTCAGTTGCGTCTTGATTTTCGGGCAGCGAGTACGCGCCCAAAGCCTTCTTAACGCCCTTTTCCTCCTGATCTGCACGCTTATCTGTAGCGGCAGATCGTCTCTCCTTACGGCTATCGGGACGATCGTAGAGGCAGCGTGGAGGGCCTCCTGTATCGCCTTAGTTATTCTAGTAGCAGCGGCCTCTACGTCGTCCGCTGTGCTTAAGGGATGATGTGCTGGAAGTCTCTCCTGCAGGTGTTGATGTTAGAGCCTCCAGTAGACACGTGTCTTAAATGCTCTGGGCGGCGTAGTCACCGCCTTTAGGCCAAGGGTAATCAAGATCGTGAGGTGCTGTGAATTAAGGCCGTACAGCACCTCTACCACTATCGGTTAGTTGATGTTCCTAGAGAGCACGATGTCCAATACATCCGGACGTTTCCGTGGATCTGTCGGAACGTGTTTGGGTTCTTCGGGACCTAAGACGTCATAGCCGTATCTTTCGGCGTCTTCAAATAGTGCATGACCCGGCGGGTTGATCACTCTGGATCCCCACGCCGGGTGTTTGGCGTTTAGGTCCCCGGCGATGATGGTCGGTGTTTCGCCTTCCATCACCGTCCGGACGTCTGAGGAGCAGAATGGAGTCCCTGGCGGGCGGTATGCTGCGTAGATCCTTAGTTCCTCGCCCGCCGCCTCCATTTTTATACCGATAGAGCGCATCGTTTGGTACTCCGGTAGTTCGAGTTCTTGATGGACGATGTCCCTTCTCACTAGAACCGCCGTCCCTCTGTAGGCGGCCCCATGAGAAGTGACCTCGTCGCTCCTGTACAGGTGGTAATTGGGCAGCTTTACGTGCGTGTTCGGGTTTAATTTCGTCTCTCCCAGCAAGATGACCTGTACGTCTTGTTGTTGGGCGACAGTGCGGAGTTCATGTAGCTTCTGCTGAATTCCATCCGGGTTCCAGTAGAGGAGGCGCAGGTTAGACTCCTCCGTAGTGCCGTGCCAGGAGGTTTGCCAGCGCCTTCATCACCGCTGTAATAGGATCTGTCCCGGCTCTAATATCGGCCAGGACCTGACTGCCGACTTCGATTGCTATGCCAACCAAGCGCTGGATGGCGTCAGCAGTCTCGAAGCCGGCTGATGGTGTTCTCGGAGCCTGTGAAGGCGTTGGCACTGGTCTGGGGTGTTGTTGCACTTCTCTTTGTGTATGGGTAGAGCGCGCTCTATATGTAGAGCGGGCTCTATTTTCAGATAGAGCCCTTTTTGGCACTCTGCCCATTCTGGTTTTCTTCTGTTTGGTAACCTGCGCCTGGGGGCCTCGTGCACGAGCTGCGTGCTACCTCGTCCCCATCCACCCTGTACCCCGTGAGCGCGGACTGCACGACGTTGACGGCCTATAGTTTATGTTTTTTATTATTCAAATGACAGTCCATCTGATAGTTACTGGCAATAGTGTTGCAGTCCATGGACATCTACAACTTACTTTAAACAAAGGAGGATATAGATGCGATGTCATTTCTGAGGACTAAGACGGAATGCCCCACAATTATACTGCCTTCTATACAGTTCGGACCAAAACACACCAGTGCAAGCATTGCTATTTGGCGGCAGATATAAGCGGACTCCTGGGCAGAGAAGAAAAGTCACTATAAGGTGAGCCTCATGCCCGTTTGCCCCGTTTCCTATAAAATAAATGAAAAATATTTGAAGATGTCAAAAATTAACTTGTCAAGATCCGCATAACACAATAAAATGATGTCTTACCTAGTTTGAATAGCACCTCCCGCCCTCCGGCACTATCCCCATCAACAGTAAATCCCTGTACCACTACTCCCAACATAGCTACACTAAGCAAGACACATCACCGTTGATAATACGATACACATTTCGCCTCTACACGTGGCACCCTCAGGTGATGTAGATTCTGCGATGACTAACAATTATGTAATTTTTTTCCCTAGGAATATCTACTGTATCGTGGATATAGACATGAATTGCACATGGACAACGTCAATACTTATTCCTAGTGTTTTTTCTGTGATACGGAGCCATTTAAACAAATTTCATTCTAAAAACATTGTAATCCAGCATTTTAGTCCTTTATTTTATTTGGTATATTTTGATTATTTCTCATTAATTTCTTTATTGTAGTAAAAAGTTACTAACTATTGCGTGGCAGTACAACAGCTTGTTTGTCAGCAACGGTGCAACAATGCAGGTTGTTGTGGAACATGTACTGTATAGTCAGGTGTTTGTCTTCGCCCACGCACGGATCGTAGAAACCTGGCAACTCCGACTGAAATCAACAACAACAACAAATAATTACTGTAATGTCCTGCAGACCGAATATCAATTGCGGTGGCCAGTCTGAACAGAAATTAGTCATCAGCGCAGGAAAGGTTTACGTGCAGAGTATATGCCCAAGCACAGGCGCACCTTTCATTCCGTCACTCTTATAGTCCGATGAGATCAGACGCTTTACGTACTTTCCGAGACACGGGGGTAACGCACCGCTAACTACCTAATTCAGGGTTGCTACTAAGAATTTCTCCACAGGAAAAAACAATAAACAATTTTTACCTGACACATGATACGAAACTGAGACCACATAATCAGCAATTCTATTTATAACTACTAGAAGTACTAAAACTAAAAAATATATTAAAATGATAGTTAAAGCAGCAATAATGTTTGTGCTATTTTAAACTATGACAGTAAATCCAGTAAGTAAAGAGATTAAAAGAGATTAAGATTATTTAACGCGAGTTAACAGAGTTCTACACACCAGTACAAATACAATTGTAAATTGCAATATTAAATGTTGATTTATTTGGCTCGAATAGAGCGCGGCGTTGAATGAAAACGGTCAAAATAAAAGCTACATGAATGAGATTTTGAAATCGTCTGAAGTCTGCCAACACGGAATTAGGCAGAGCTGTGAAAACTTATTTTATAGAATAAAGATGACAAACGAGCACACAGTCCATCTGATAATAAGTAGATCCTCCTTGATGTCCTTGCTTGAGAATGATATTGCAGTTGGTTCGTCTCCACCAGGGAAGGATGTGGTCCTCTCACGGGATACCAGCATAAACAGATTTTAATGGTGCTGTGTTTCATATGGTAATTATAGATAACTGGAACCCCGTTTTATTGGAAAGGAAGCATTCCATCGTAGTCCTAGTGATAACTGTGGTGCATTTTTACTGTTATCGAGCATAGATGTAGATTTATGTGTCATAGCAAGGCTTACTTACCATCAGACCACTGTGTGCTCGTTCGTAACCCTTAGTCCATAAAAAATATGTACGCTCTAACTTTACTTTTTTTAATCGGACTCGTAAGAACATTTTATGCACAAAAAAACACACTTGCTCAATTTACTTATTCCACCTCTTCTTCCTTTCCTCACCCCTAACGATGGAAATATAACCCTGCAAAGGAAGGCTTATGCACCAAATCCTGGTTATGTTAACCCTTTACATGGATTTATAATAGCATGATCTGATAGGTAAGGTGATTATAATTTGCCATATATGGCAGAACCTTCACTATAATAGAGGCCTTCATATTCTTTATAGAATAAACGTAACAAAAGAGCACACAGTCCACCTAATGGTAAGTGGATGCTGTGGCCTACAGACATCTACATTTTAACCTCGATTTAGAAACAAAATGCATTTGTGTTGTCACCCCTAAGGACTAAGATGGAATGCCGCCATTCCAATAAAATGGATCTCCGGTTCTCTACACTCACCATACGAATCACAGCAGCAGTAAGCTGCTGTTTTACGCTGGTATTCTGTGACAGCGTGGTCCTTCCCCGGTCGAGCCGACCCGTTCGTGCTACAATCATATTATTCCTGCAGTGTGGCTCTTCCATATAACAGAGATGATTTGTTATTTTCTCACACTCTTCTTATGTACACTCAACTTAGTCTTCTTGATGGTAATTGGCTCATGGATAATTGCAATACTACAAATGCGTTGTCACTTCTGAGAACTTAGAGGGAATGTCTCACAGCCTGTTATTTATACTGGTTCTCTTTAACCTTCAGACCGGAACACAATAGTGCAGAGATATTTGGGCCATTTGGTAGAAATGTTGGTAGGACTCCTATAAGAGTGTGGATTTAAAAGAATACGGTGTCCATGGGCTGCAGTTTCCTCTTGCCATCAGTTGGATTGTATTTTTGGTACTTCCAATTTTTATAAAAAAAAAAAGAAGTAAGAAAGCAGTATGGGCAAATTCATAGAACAAATCAAAGCTCAGGATTTTATAAGGGCAATAATGCCGTCACACAAAGAATATTTAATTTTTATAAAAATATCAACATCTTAACATTAGATATAATATTTAACATCTTAACATTTGACAGGCCTGTTGGTCTAGTGGTTAGTGACCCTGACTGCTATGCCGGAGGTCGTGGGTTCGATTCCCACCCAGGACAAATGTTTGTGTGATGAGCACGATCATTTGTTCTGTGTCTGGGTGTAATTTATCTATAATATTTATGTATTTAGAAATATATAAGTATGTTTATCAGTTGTCCAGTACCCATAACACAAGCTCTGCTTAGCTTGGGACTAGATGGCGTTGTGTGATAGTTAAAAAAAATAATAATTAAAATTACCATATTTACAATTAATATTATTTATACACAATATAAAAAAAGAAACTATAATATAGAAAAACTAACACTAAAAATTTAAACAGTCAAAAAGTCCTGCTCCCCGTGGTATAGTGCCAAGAACGCTGGCTGCGTTTCCTCGTTGAATGGCTATACTTAGCCTTTGAGCGAGGAAAGAACCAGCCCTCTTTATCACCAGCAGCGACGATATTAAAATAGAATATCATTTGGTTACTATCACCAGCATTTACAAAGTTTTTTGAATTTAATATACCAGATTTTGATTTTGCACTCACTTTACTAGCTTCAAGCAACTCTAGCCTGGAGTCTTTTACAAGGCATTGCACCGGTATAGTGACGTCGATCGCTTCACTATAGCCACTTGGCGAGTTAAGTGAAACTCCATCTCCTGCTTGTTCTGCACCAACCTCGTGGCTTGTCGCATCTGGAGAAAAAAATATGAGTATAAATAGAAATTTTTCCATGAGCATGTTGGGTATATGTGTAAAGTTAAGTTTTCTTCCGCTGTGCAAGTTTTTTACAATATTTTCTTATGTCAAACATTCGCTGCAGTTTTTCTTATTATTTTCGTGGAATAGAATAATATTTATTGAATATAGATTACAATAATACTTATTAAAAGTCATGTACGAGTTAATCATGTTTGGAAAAGAAACATTGTTATTATTAATCATGTGCTCTTTAGTAGTACAACACTCTTATTAAAGAAGTTTTGCTGAATAAAAATTTTAAACTTTTTGAAAAATAGATCCTGCATATTATTAGAAATTTGTTGTAAAAGCACATACATCGCCCTATGAAGGAATTACTGCCTCTTTAGGGTCGAGAAAGTACAGAGAAAGCGCTACATGTCAGATCTTATCTCGTTTTAAGCTGCACTAGTTAAAAAATAGGGAGAAGAAAACTAAATTTAGTGATTGTTAGAATTGGTATTTGAAACCACTACCCTCCAATAATACATCATTTAATATGGACAGTAAAACAAATGCTCGTTCTGTTTATATTACTTACATAATAAGTAGACAAGAAAAATTATTCGCCATTTGCAAAAGAATATACCTGCTCTCAAATTATCATTTAGTTTGCTCAAAAAACTCAAAAATTACGATGCTGTGCGGTGACACATTAGAAAAGATAGACAACATAATTATAATAATTTATTTACTAACTTTAATAAATATCAAATAATAATAAGACTCGTTTCACATCATGTATTTGCCATATTACATTCAAAATATTTCATAAATTATTATCTTTATATTTTATAATGCAATTTCTAACAAAAGTTGCAAAATAAGCATAAATACGTAAATAATTCGCTCATTGGTAGATTGCATAGTAAATCGCATTGCATTCAAGTGGTAAAATTAAAAATTCTGTACAATCAACTTCAATATAAATAAAATGAGAACATCATCAAGACAGTCAATTAAATTAAAGACGCATTATTAAGGATAACTCAAAAACTACTAGTCAGATCTTGACTAGCGTGTGGCTAGTCAAGATCTGACTAGTAGTTTTTGAGACCACCACCAAGACCAACCACACGAGAAGCACCATTTTTCAAATAAAAAAAGAATCATCAAAATCGGTTCACCTAGGAAAAAGTTACGAGGTAACACACGCAAAAAGTACAGTCGAATTGAGAACCTCCTTCTTTTTTTAAGTCAGTTGAAAATGTTAATAAAGTGGCGTTAATATTGTAAATATTTCAGCGTCAATTGTTAAAGGAACGAAATTCATCATTATCCCCTCAACAACATCAAATATATCATCACCCTCATCATCACAGCCCTTCACAAGTCTACTGCTGAACACAGGCCCCCCCAAGTAATGCCACAAAGCACGGTCCTGAGCCACCTGCATCCATCGACTTCCTGCATGTCCACTCCATCAGGTCGTCACTCCATCTATTGGGGAGTCGCCCTACACTACGCGTACCGGTACGAGGCTGCCAGAACCTTTCTTCCCCATCGGTTATCGGTTCTTCGCACTATGGTCGGCCCATTTCCACTTTAGCTTACTAATCAAAGTCGTACTATCATCAAATATATATCAACAGAAATTAAGCTTGAGTTTCCAATTTACCTGCAGGGAGTTTTCCATATATGGCGCGTAAAATTACTAAGCCCTTTTTCTTTTCCTCGTCACTTCTGATCCTAGAGTAAGTCTCCCGCATAAGTTCAACGGTTGCCCAGGCTTGTTGTTGCATTTCCTGCAACCTTTAAATATAAAACAATTTACATTATTAGAGATAATAAGTTACGGTGGCATAATTGAACCCAGATACTTAGTCCAGTCCAGTTGGTGTCGTTAAGTTAACAGACAAAATGGAGTAGCGTGGAATAGTACTATTATTACGTTTCCTAATCCGCACGATTAGGAGAAATCTTTATTTATTTATTTTATATTATATTGACTGCCTCGTTGGTCTAGTGGTTGTAGTAGTGCGACTGCTGATTATGAGGTCCTGGGTTCGATCCCGGGTGGGGCCAAAAAATTAATTATTGAGTTTATCTGTCAAGAAATTCTCAGTAGTTGCCCGGAGTCAGGAAGTTGGCGGTGTCTCACCCCCGTGCCTCGGAAAGCACGTAAAGCCGTTGGTCCTGCGCCTGATCTCTCTCCGGTCGTGTCGGTTTACCGTCCCATCGGATTATGAGAGTGAAGGAATAGAGTGCACCTGCGCTGTTATGTATATTGTATATACATGTTATGTACACATTATGTTATGTATATATTCTCACCGATTAAGCTGCTTAAAATGCACTCAATGCACAAAACAAATCTATTTTACATATACGGACATTCACTATCGAAAAATATTAATGTTTTACGGCAATTAAACTTGCATGCATATAGTAAGTTATCTGAAAAAAGTAATCGCAAGTGGAATTATATTAACAGCCTTTGCACAATGCCAAAGTTAAATTTAATTTTTTTTTAGAAATACGTTCGGCGTATACTCCACCCTTTCCTTGTTGAGTTACCACACATTCGAACCAAACAGTTTGCTACATCGTTCGCCATGCGTGCAGTAAGGGAGCGGAATAAGTTGCCAGCATCTGTTTTTCCACCTCATTACAATGTGAGTGTCTTCAAGGTAAGAGTGAATAGGCTTTTATTAAGTCAGTGCGCTTCACCATCTTAGCTACATCACCACTTACCATCAGGCGGGATTGTAGTTAAGTGCTGGCTAGTCAAACTTGAATTGCGCTTTGTCCTATAGAAAATTTATCATGAAATATATTTTTTATAAGATAGGGTGACAAACGAGCACACAGTCAACCTGATGGTAAGTGGTTACTGTGGCCCAAAGACACCTGAATGTATCCTCGATTACAAATCAAAATGCAGATGCGTTGTCACCCGAGAGGACTAAGATGGAATGCTTCATTTTCAGTAAAAAGGGTCTCCGGTTCTCCACAATCACCATACGAAACACAGCAGCATTAAGCTACTATTTTACGCTGGTAATCTGTGAGAGAGGTCCTTCCCCGGTCAAGCCGACCCATTAGTTTTATAACTATACTGCTAATGTAACTGCTGCATGGCTCTACCTCACGTATGAATTATATAATATAATAGGACTGTAAGGACTAACGATAGTTCATATAAGAGCACTCAAAATCGTGCTATATTTCATGATATTCTGGCGATCATAAATGTGGCTATCTAAAAAGAATTCAAACTGGGAGAAATTTAAAACTCTTCACTTTATGACACATTCAAATCTAAATTGCACACTGTCCTCTAACTATTAAACATGGAATATAATGAAGACGCCAGATTAGCGTAAAACATAAATGTTGTTAGGTAACCATACCTATGGACATCATGGCCAAATATCACCTAATAATAAGTGAATAGACCATGTAAAAGTGTAAAAGTGTCTAAAAGTGTAAGCAGTGTAAAAGTGTCTAAAAGTGTAAGAATATCCACTACCCCATATTGTCTCGTGGGTGTTGTAAGAGGCGACAGATATGTCTATATGTTGTCTTAGTAATAACGACTAAAAATAAAAAACTAAACTGCCGTTGACAAGCGTTGCAATTATGACAAATATCCCCCCTATGATACAATCTATGGGGGAGGCCTGTCTTCAGCAGTGACTTTAATAGGCTGTAACGGTACTTATTGAATGTCGTGGCTCCTAGACATCAATATCTTGGATTAAGAATCGAAATTCAGATGCACTATCAGACCAAAAACCCCCGAGGACTCAGATGGAACGTCCGATAAAATTAAATATGATCTTCGGTTCTCGTCACTAACGAAACAGCATTAAGCTGCTAAGTTGGTAATCTGTGCGGATGTGGTCCTTCCTGGTTGTGCCGACTTATTTGTGCTGCAACGATTATATGCATCAGTGTGGCTCTAATACAAATTTACCTAATTGTTTCTGTATCGCGATCAATTTAATCATTACAATAGATATACACCTAAAACTTCGGTATCTATCTACAACTACTAAGTACCACTACGTAGTATTTACTGATAGATCAATTTCATAATACGCTAATGTAAATTAAAATAAAATGTAAAATATCAGTGCCATAGGCTTTTTCAAATTTTTCCATCAGTTTCTTTCATAACTCTTTCAATTAGTAGCTTAGCATACAGTTCTCTCTCTATGCTAATACCACGGTAGTTTTTACAGTCTTGCTGTGACCCTTTTCCCTTATATATTGAGACTATCACGGCTTTGCACCAGTGTCCCGGTACCCGCTTTAGTTCCCAACATAAATTAAACAAGGTGTACAGCAGGCCTGCCCCCACTTACTCTCCAGCCCTTAGCATACGACTTATATAACTAAAATCATGTCTATGTTGTTAATAAGATGTATGTTCTTAGGGATATAAAGGACAGAGGTTCTTCGACATCACCTTTCAAAGTTAGCCTCCATAGAGCGTTGTCTCTCTCGCTCCTGGCGCTCCCTAGCGATGGGATCTAGGACTAACTTCTTGAGGACCAGCCATGAGACCAACGGCACCACGGTTGCGTAAAACACCGGCGATGGCATCACTTCCTCCGACAGGTGAATGGGTACTACGATTGTCTGTGATGAACAGGTCCATCTATGAACAGATATTACAAGTTGTTATTTACGATGTGAAACATTTATAGCGGCGGGTCGTGGACGTGGACGTGGCGACTCGTCGTCACGCTGTAGATACCTTGATAATGTTATGTCCAACACTTTTGTAACGTACGTCAGTTATCATCGACCAATTGTCACAGTAATACCATCACCAGCAACTTCGAATACAACTATTACAGAAGTCGCTGATTAAAAGAATTGAATGGTCTCAATTTTTTAAAAAAATTCTTAAGTTTTAATTGAATTTAAATGTATATGAAATAAACAGTCCTTTTCGTCTTGAAAAAAATCTTAATATTTTATTTTTCATTACGCCATATTTATTTCCCGCCGTAAACTATCTTTTTATGCATATTACGTGTATAAAATAATTTCAATGTTCCACATCTGCCAGGCATCTTGCGATGGCTCACAGTTTTTTTTATTTATTTATTTATACACAGCAAGAACGGTGTAGCGGCGACGTAAGAATATCCACCATCATGTAGTCCCGTGGGTGTAATAAAAGACGACAGAGGAAAATTGAAACGGGAGATACGCAGCAGCAGCTTGCAGATAACAACTGAAAATAAAAAAACTGTGGTTGTCAATCCACCTGCCAAGTGTGGCAACTGTGGCAAAATCCCCCCTATTAAGACAATCTATGGGGGAGGCCTATATTCAGCAGCGGACATTTATAGGCTTGTAATGGTGGACAAAGCAAGACACACAACAAGACACAGAAATTATCATACAGTGAGTTAGTACAACTCAAGTTTATTTAGGTATAACTTTATAAAACAAAAAACCTAGCAACTGAAGCCAGAATTGGTCTAATGGCACGTAAGAGACGTATTTAGGTATATATAGTAGCGGACAACCACTATCTGTTAACGATGAAAATGAAATAAATCAGGTAGTTAACATTATACATTATCATATAAGAACAGCATGGTATGGTAACATTTAAGAAACCTAGGACATACATAATGACGAAGCGCCAAATTACTCAAAGAAGGAAATATCTCATACCTAGGGCTGAAAATTACTTTGGACGGCGTACAAGACAATTGATAACTCCAACTTTGTGTAATGAGGCGCATATATACGACGAAAGCGTAACTAAGTCGCAGCTCAAATACATCTTGAGGAAACATTATTCGTCATTGTGTCTATAGTGGTGAATGTTTCTTTAATTATTTTTGTGTTAATTTAAGTATTTATAAGTAACACATATTGTTATTAAGGAGTGTGAAACGATAAAATGTTGCGTTGCCGACAAACTGGCTTACAGTTTGGCAAAATTTAAAATATAAATAATGAACACTCTTTATAAGAATAAATTAAAAAAAAACAGTAGTTTAGTCTTGTCCTTGGATTACTTTACATGCTCTAACGCCCGTTTACCTTGTTCAGATAATTTATTAGCTAACTAGCGATACGCCCCGGCTTCGCACGGGTGATCTCTGGATCTCGACAACAGCGCCACCTACCGGGGCCAATTGTGAATCGTTTACATCATCCAGAGACCCCACTCAAACACACACAAAAAATTTCATCAAAATCGGTACAGCCATTATCGAGTCTTTGCGAGACTAACGACCCAGCTGACAGCTATTGCTGACAGCTATTGATTTTTCTACATAAGAGGTTAGGATAAAACTTTAAATGCAAATTTTATTCCGAAGAAAATTAATTCATGAAATAGCCAGTCCGAAAAATTATCAGCTTTTAATCTTGTACATATGCTGTGTAATGGGCGAATGACGTGTAGTTACGGCATAAAAGAATTCACTCATATCATATCATCCCTTGAGTGTCGTAAGAGGCGAAGGAGGAAAACAGATTAATATTTTATACATGAGCAGAAACATCATCCTGATAATGTTAAGTTTACGTTAAGTTACTCAGTCTCCCCGAAGCCAAAACTCGGCAAATTAATGAATGATTTTTTTTGGTCGCTATTATTATGACCCCATTACTAAATAAAAGTTTATCGACCAAATTTTTTTTTTAAGAATAGGGTGACAAACGAGCACACAGTCCACCTGATGGTAAGTGGATGCTGTGGCCCATAGACATCTACATCTATCTTCCATTACAAATCAAAATGCAGATGCGTTGTCACCCTTGAGGACTGAGATGGAATGCCTCATTTCCAGTAAAAAGGGTCTCCGGTTCTCTACACTCACCATACGAAATACAGCAGCATTAAGCTACTATTTCACGCTGGTATTCTGTGAGAGCGTGGTCCTTCCCCGGTCGAGCCGACCCATTCGTGCTACAACTATACTACTAATATAATTGCAGCATGGCTCTACCACGTATAACTATAAACGTATAAAATTGGCGATATTTTGAAAATGGGCCACGGTAGAAGTACCCTTAACCGACGAGCATGTATGCGTAGATATATGGATGTAAAGGAAGCGAAAGAGGTATGTCAGGATCGTGCCAAATGGAAGTCTGTAGACTCTGCCTACCCCTCTGGGTGACAGGCGTGAGTGTTTATGTATGTTTATGTTATGTACTAAATAAAATCCTCTTCCAAAACTTTTTCTTAAATATCAAAGTCGTTCCTACATCAGTTTTAGGGTCTAAAGCTGTGTGTGCGTTCATATTCAGGCATAGGTTAAAACAATCTGAGAACACATGTTGATAAATTTGGATTTAAATTCTAAGAATCTTTAGGATAAAGCCTAAGCCTAAAGCTGTTACCAAATCATAAATGGACAGTTTTATTGTTTTTTATGCCAAAATAGGTATACACATAATGCATTTCCCATCAACTTTTGTAGTATTTCTAATCAAGTACAACCCCAAATTTACATAAAAATGAATAAAACTTGCAACTCAAAAAGGTATAAAATGTAAGTATAACAGTTACTTGAGTTTGAGCATAACTCCGCTTGGTACACCCAGCATGACCGCCGCGGAAACGCTGCTGTTTTGTGATACTTTCTTCTCTGCTCCATATTCAGCAATTGCACCAAATGTACCAAATCTATTACAAATATGTATTATTAATTACAAACATTAGCAATCAAACAACTGACATAACGTAAAATAATAATGTTAAGTAAAAAAGTAGACAATAAAGGACGACATAATACAATAATACAAAAAAAATACAATCACATTAACGCATGGCCAAGAAAATAATTGAAAATATGTTTAATAGATAAAATCTCAAAACAAAACTAATGAATGAAATATTTTATTCCATTAAATGAAATGCATTACGATTAGATAAAAGACTATAAATAACCATACAAAATTATGTGATTCAAGCACGCAACACAAGATCAACTGTAATCTAATTACTAATTGCTAATTACAATCATCTATTATGGGAGTTATTGAAATCATAAAATTATAAAAACAAATGCGTCAATAACACAATATAACGGAACATTACGTAACATTAACATAAACAACATTGGCTATTATGTAAAACAATATTGTACCTACCTAACAACTTAATACATAAATTAATTGTAAATTTGCTTAGTGCAAAATTAAAACTATAGAACCCGATTTTAATACGTTTTAAGCTACGACGGTGTAATGGGCCATTCATTACTGTAAGGATGATTTTGGCGATTTTTGACCCTAAAACCCCCCACCCCCTTCCCTATGTACCCTACACATGATTTCTCGGACCCCCCCCCCCTATCTTCTTACGTATGATTGTATCTCGTTTTTATTTTTCAGAATAATAAAATGTTGCTAGAAAAGGATCAATTACAATAAAGCTCAGTTTGACGTAAATCAAAGATTCTTAATTTTTTAACATAAATTTAGATTATACTCTTTTATTGCTATCAGATATGGATTAGCATTATATTATCATTGTAGAACTACATGGACATGACCTTCGTTTTGTCCATGTTCATCTAAAGATCTATACGTTGGAAGACACTATTGAAATCTTTGAGCACAGCACTTAGGTCTTCCAGCGATTCCGCCATAAAGACTATATCGTCGGCTAATCGAGGGAGATTGATGCGCTCATCATTGATATTAATACCGTATATATCGCTCAGCTATAGTTAATTTGCTTAAACGTTAATTCTACATTTTAAGTAAGCAAAAATGCTCTCAGTATTATTAACTATAAGATTAATGACGAAACGTAACAATAAAACAAATATGATACGAAATGAGAACAATGAAATAAAGGATAGTTACTTACTTCAAAGCTAGTCTCAACTTCATATCATGTTCTGGCAATTTTCTCATTACATTGAAAGAAATAAAAGAGTGGGGGTTCCCAATCTGTAAAGCAGTATTTGTGTGATACTTTTCAGAGTCCCGCACATATGTAGAGGTCATAGAAGAACCCCCCTGTCCACCCGCGCGATATGTTAGGTATCCCACTGAATGTGCATCCAGCTGTAATGCCATTGCTGGAAACAAGTATTCAAATTTGAATGAAATAAGGGTAATTGCAAACCAAATTTGTGTTGTAAAAGTGACAGCAGTAGACATAAAAGTTTAATCAAATAGAGTTTAAAAAGAAACACGCAATACGAATTATTCCTGCATCATAGACGCGTTTTACATACAGTAGCACTAAAACACAATGCGCAGACTTCGAAGATCTTTTAAATCTCATTGTTTTATTTACTTTGCGCAATCACATAGCAATGCATGCAACCTAGAGATTTTAAGAGTCTCAACAATAACAAACAATTGATAGGTACTTTTTGCACAGTGGTGATTCTATTTTACTAACCTAGTATTAAGAAGCAAAAAAATTCAATTCAAAAAAAGCAGTCTGCAAATTCGTGTGACATAATTACCTTTTAATCTATATCAAGGTATTTATTATATTAAAATCTAACAAGATTTTTGTCTTCCACCAAAATTCGTTGAATTTTTAATTGACTTTAAAGAGGAATGTTTTTTTTTTATATGCATTATGAATATGACATATCTTTGCCAATTATTGTAAGCAGATTTCAAAAAATCGTTTTGTCTTCCACCCTTATGATAGGCAATAGAGAGAATAAAATATTTACATAATGATTTCTTATGCGCGAACACTACATATTGATTAAAACTACTTTTACGGATTATATCACGTTTAATATATATGTTTTTTTTAATTCCCGACGTTTCGGTTGCTTTCCAGCACCCATGGATAAGGGGAACTGAGATGAGTGACGTCCAAATGTCTATGTTAAGCTGGAGTACCTTCCAGTTTTTTTATTAATAGTCTTGAAGTCTTGCAGTGGCATGCTTGGGTTTAGTTTTAATTTATTGATTACAGGGTCCCAAGCAGGTACCAGGCTCCTTCTCTATTGAAATTAAGGTGTTCTTTAATTTTCAATAGCCTCGTATAAAATGATATAATGGTTGGGGGCCGCCTAGGATATGATCACAAACTACAGACTTCCTCATATCCTAGGCAGCCCCAACCATTACAACAGGTTTAATAGCCAAATCCTCGCGAAAGAACATCGATTCCTACCAAGGATAATACGTCAGGTTATTGAAATTAAAAACATCCTAATTTCAATACAGAAGGAAGTAGGGTACTACCAGCAACTTGGGACCCTGTAATCAATAAAATTAAAACTAAGCACTAGCATACCACTGCAAATCTTCAATATACAGTAAGTTTATTCGTAGATCGGACCATAAATAACAATTAAAAAGCTGAAGGTACTCCAAGTTAACACTGACATCAGGACATCAGTCATCTCATTCCCCCATGACCATGGGTGCTGGAAAGCATTCGAAACGTCGGGAATCAAAAAAATCATATATATTAAACGCGATAAAATCCGTAAAAGTAGTTTCAATCAAGATGAAATATTTATTTTAACTTTATAGGCGACTTCCTGATGTCACATTCAGCTTGTGTCATTATTTAGTCCACACAAAAGATTCAATAGTTAAACTTAAAAAAAAAAGGGAAAACAACTTCAAACACTAAAAATAATAAAAAAAACTTATAATTTGATAGCTTCTGAAATTGGGGCTTTAACTCTTCTAAATTGTATTTAAGCACTGATTTCATTAAATAATCATCTTAAAAATAAAGTAAAATTAATAGATATTAAAATAAATATAAATAAAAAAGATATTTACTTGATACAAGGCTCGGAACAATTCCTCTAGGAGTAAACTGTAACACTGTGCCACAGTTAAGGAACATCAGTCGAGACAGAGTGCGGAACACTTTGAATCCAAGAAGTGGGCCGTTACCAATACCACACTCCACTTCTGTCCAGCCCCTCTCTGAACTCAAATGCCTATTTGATAAATTAACTGATCCTGTGCCTGTAAGAAAATATAAGAATTATAAGTTTAATCTACATTTCACACCAAATCACAATTACAATCCATAAATATTACTTTTATTACTTGAAATTATTTTATCATACAATCTTATAAGGAAATTGTTTTTAATTCAAACAATGATCATCCATTTCAAATAAAGAAGTACTAATACAATAGTTATTAATATAGCATGAATATAAAATTACCTATGCCATTTTGTGTAGAAATATTTCCTGATAGTGTCATTGTGTTACGTAAGGTAACTGGTGCATCAATTGATTGCTGTATAGTCATCCCTGACACCTCAATATTGGGGATAATTGTTGCTTCTTCTCTAAAAAAAGATATTATTTCATGTTAAAAAAAGTTTTATATACAGAGTTACAGGTTAAGTCCACTTAGACCATTTAGGGGGTTTTAGTTTCCATGTCTCCTGACTGATTTGACTATGAAGAACCATAACCCAAACTTAAATGTATTGTAACAGAGTGTGGTTGTCGATTTTCAAATAAAACTTTAATATTGTTTTAATCTAATATATAATTGACAGAGTTTCTGCTTAAGGCAACCATGTAACTTACAATGAATCTAGTCGGCGTCCTGCTTTTGTTTATATACCCGCGTTATGTGGTTTACAATTATTCATAAACGGAAGTAGTTTAAAATCACCTACATTATTTATTACGTCCAGAATCTTATTCTATACTGTAATTAAAAACTTTTAGCGTACTTAAATATTTTAAATACTATAAATCAAATAATAATGCATTTATTTAATCAAGTAATTTTGATTAAGTTAAATTTATTTAATCAAGTAATGTTTAATGATAAGAGGTTTACGAGTAAGTAAATTTGTAATTATGGCTGAGGACGGGAAACATTTGCTAACAGTATTCAAGAATTTTTTTTATAGGATAGGGTGACAAACGAGCACGCAGTCCACCTGATGGTAAGTGGTTGCTGTGGCCCACAGACATCTACATATATCCTCGATTACGAATAAAAATGCAGATGCGTAGTCACCCGTAAGGACTAAGATGCCTCATTTCCAGTAAAAAGGGTCTCCGGTTCTCTACACTCACGATACGAAACACATCAGCATTAAGCTACTATTTGACGCTGGTACACTGTGAGAGCGTGGTCCTTCCCCGGTCGAGCTGACCCATTCGTGCTACAACTATACTACTAATATTACTTCAGCATGGTTCTACCATGTATAAGATATTGGAATTTTAAGTTTTTAATAATAACTGCCATATTTTGTCTATTGTACTACTTTTTTTTGTAATTTGTGCATCTAGTCTTATTGTTTTTTATGATTTTTATATAAAAAGTTAATAAAATTAAATCCAAACCCAAGAATACTACTGCAAGACTTCAAAAAGAACAGACTAAAAATTTATATTTAAAAGATGAAATCGAGACGTCAAACACCTTAGTCCACCCCCCTGGCCATTTTTTGCGCTGGAAAGTGCACGAAAAGTCGCAAAAAAGTTAAAATTAAACTCTATAGAATTCGTAAAATTAGTTTTATTCCATGTGTAGTATTTACGTAAATATAAGAAATCATTACAAAAATGTATTTCCTTAGAAAAACTTGTCAATTTTTTTTTAAACCTTAAATATCCAATATCTTGAAAATGGTTAAGTTTGGGTATGGTGTTTCATAGTTGAATCAGTTGTTAATGATGGAAACTACAACCCCCTAAAAGATCTAGGTCGACTTAACCTGTAACTCTGTATATACTGTAAATAAATGATAAAAATAATTTTCATTACAACCTTATCCTAGTTCGAATCAAAATGGATATTAATTTACCAAAACATAAATAATATAGTTAATGTTATCCAAAAATTATACAAAGAATATTGGGCTATATTAATATTAAATACTTACATAATTTCGTATTCATCATAATATTTCATAAACATATCTGTTGCATTTATAGAGAGTGTAATAGTACCACGTGGATTAGCTCTTTGTTGTAGGCGACGTTCTTCTCTTTCTCGTTTTAACCTATTAAGATGAAATCACGATTATTATTATAAAAATTACACAATACATTTCACTAAAATCTATACTGCATACTATTTATGTTCATTAAAATAAAAAATATTTGATATTTATATCATGAACCAAATATAGACAATTACCTTTCATATTCTTCTCTTATTTCCTTTGGTGTGCGTGTCCTAAAAATAACTTCCCATCCTTCAACTTCTAGGCCCCTTTTACCTAAAGGTTTTTAAATTTTAGAACAATGAAAAATAAGTATTCACTACTTAAATATGTTATATATATGGTAGATATCATATATATATAATTATTTATTGCATTAACATATACATAATTACAGTAGCAAAATACTTTTAAAATAACGGTAATAAATTCGGCAAAATTTTACCTAGTGTATCATAAATAGCTCTTTTATGGGAATCTGAAAGCACTTCATAAGCATCCTTCACTTTGTTAAATATCTGCTCAGCCCATTTTTGTTTGTTAGGATCAGTGCTGTGTTTGTCAGGGTGAAACATACGGGAAAAGCGGCGATATGCACTATTTATTTCTTCTGTGGATGCCTGTTACAAAATTTGTAAGAGATGAATATAAAAAGTTAAAGGTATGTTCTTAAATTGATTTTTATTTGTTGTAAATTTCAATTAGTTATTTTTTTTAATAGTTTATTTTATATTTTCTCAGATTTTTCAAAATTATCACAATAATTTCAAAAATCTGTTTCTTTCAATTTCAAAATAAAAATATGTTAAACAGTGATTTACATAGCAATGAATATTATAATTCACCAGCCCCACAAGGCCCCCACTCTTGCTCTGCACAAGTACATTTGTTTCCCAACTTTTACACTATCTTTAAACAGTGAGAGCGAGTAAGAAAGAAATTAAAAATTACAATTGCATAAATAAAATCTTTAAATTGTTTCACTTTTATACTCTGTCAAGTTAGTTTATTTGATGGATAACTTTTATCCGATGATTGATAAATTAGCCCCCAATCTGAGAAAACTTTTTATATGCATTTTTCCAATTTCATATTAATAATCAGCTTTGGGTTAAACATTAAAAAACAAATAAGTTGTCTTGATAGGGAGTTGAAAGAAAGAAGGGAGGGGACAAGGAAGAGAATGAGCAGGAAGGAGTTAGCACTTATTCTCCTACTGGGGATGTGTTTTTTTACAGACTGTGTTAGGTACTAAAGTACCTGACACATAATGATTTCTTAAATTTACGCAATAACTACACATTGAATAAAACTTGGGGAAAATTGACGGGAAGTCTGCAGTCTGTGAACATGTTCAAGATCGTCCCCACCATTACATCAGATTTGATAAACCACAAATCCTCTCAAAAGAACACCGATTCCTACCAAGGATGATACGCGAGGCTATTGAAATTAAAAAACATCTTAATTTCTATAGAGAAGATGGTTGGGTGCTGCCATCTGCTTGGGATCCTATAATTAACAAAATTAAACCCAAACCCAAGCATACCACTGACTTCAAGATACTGTAAGCTTGTTTTGCGTAAATCGGACCAAAAATTAATATTCAAAAACTGAAGTTAGCCAGGCTAACAATGACATTGGGACGTCAAATATCTAAGTCCCCCTGTGACCATGGGTGCTGTAAAGCACCCAAAACGTCGGGAATTAAAAATAAGTAAAAGTAATTAATTAAATGCGATAGAATCCGTAAATTTAGTTTTATTCAATCAGTACCTGACACAGTCTGTAAAGGTGGATACAGGTGAAGTCACACACTAGAGTGCGACTCCCAGTGAGTCACACATTAGTGTGACTCCACCTGAAAGCGGGATGCAGAACCCTACAGATTTTGAAAAATAATTTCACACAGCTGCATCTAAATCTAACGTCCCATCCCTGATACTACTTGATAGGAGTTTTCATATTTTGATCTTATTAGTCAAGTCATAGTCATAAGTGGTAAGTAATAGGTATTCTAAGTGGAAATAATGACATAAAACATTTAAATAATAAAAGCAAGCAAAAATGGGATCATGTTTTTCTTTAAAAATCCTTAATTTTTACTTTAATTTAATACAATGTTAGGAGGTGGTGTTACACTGAAAGATGATATCTGTAGTAATAAATGGGTGCGTTTGGCAGAAAAAAGCGCTAACAAGCGCTTACTAGCGCTAAAATAGTTTTCGGCCAGGACACGATTGCTACTTCAGTAGCGCTGACACAATCCGCCATTTTGCTTATTTAATTTGTTTGCTTTGAAGTAGAGTTTATAAGTTGTTTTTTTGCAATATTAGTTTTAAGTAATATAATGACATGAATAAACATATACATGTTATTAAAAATTCATGATTGGTAAGTTTTTAATGTGAATACTTCACAAACATATATTTAGAATAAGTTAGGTTCCCCGGTTAAAACTAAGATCATGTCCTAGAGGAAAATAGCTACTTAGGTTTTGACAGCGCTTACCGATTACGATCGCCATTTTGCTTACAAGCGCTTGCTAGCGCTTTTTTCTGCCAAATGCACCCAATATGTTATTTTAACCCCAATCAACCTCAAAACATCAAAAAATCTTTTCTTGGAATTACATATTTAACAGTAAAAAGTTACTTGTGTGTGCATGATGCATTAAAATCAAATAAGACCAAAATCACCAACAAAATTGTAATTCAAGATACTAAAGTCAACCCCATGATTTTATTACCTTGTATATGACTGACATTTGTTAATAAAACAAGTTAATACTTTCGCAAAAATTCAATTGGAAAAGTAGCCTTATACAAACTGTTCTTAACAATAATTTTATCTCTGATGACTAGTATTATCTAATATGAAAATATGATATATTTTCTATTCTATGAAAAATGAGATTGGCAATTCAGAAAAATGTTCTCACTAACTAGAAACGTAACTAAACTATCTGCTGTTGGTATTGATGCTTAAGAGTGATATATTTAAATAATTTTGTTTAAAGACCAAAATAATATTAACCCCTATTTTTTTTAAGTTCCCGACGTTTCGGTTGCCTTTCTAACACGCAACACCCGAAACGAAGGGAATTAAAAAGTTATAATATAACCTCAAGAGCCGTCACATATATACGAAAAGAAATATATTATTATGCATTTAATCATACAAAATACATAAAAGTAAAGAATTATTCTTTTATAATATATATTAATTTTTATCTACTTATTATTTACATAATTTTGGAGTTATATAATAATGTAGCAATAATATAGTAAAACTCAGTAAGGAAACATGTGATAATATATTTACCGTCTTAGATACATTTAGTAATTGATAGTAATTGTCTTCCATCAAAATACTTTCCCCATCGTCGTCCATTGTAAATACTCTTGGAAAAATAAAACTCGGCGAATTTCTTGATTCTTGATTTAGTTTAACTTCACTTCAATTTCTTTTACCGCCGTACTGACAGTTAATAAGGTGTCGCCAGCACCGAAGTGAGACAGATTATATATCCGTCTACGAGTTTATCATATATATACATATATATGATAAACTCGTAGACGGAGAAACCAAGGTTTAGAACCAAGGTTTTCAAGGTTTCTCTGTCTACGGATAAACTACAGATTCTATGGATAAACTCTGTTTCGTAGACAGAGAAACATATAGACAAATTGACGCCTTCCTTCGCATTCGCACACGAAAAAGATAGATTTATGCATACGTCTTGCATAGAAATGAGATAGAGCGGTGTGATTGTTTGTCCCTTTCTCCGTGCCGGTTTTTTTGTTTATTTTTTGACAGCGTAGCGTTTTTAGGAGTTTACACGTTGGTTTAAGTGAGAAAAAAGTGTTTTGTGAGCTTAAGATTAGTGAATCTTGTTAAGTTCAGTTCTTAGAACAGTTAAAATTTTTATCGAAATGTGTTTATAAGTCATAAAGATTATTCTATAACCTAAAAATTCGTTATCGTTCTTTCTCACTCGAGGCCACGCCGATCATTAGTCTATAGGTTTCTCTGTCTACGGTCTACGCTCTGTTTAAGCTTCAGTTTCATAACTTTATTTGACGTTTAATTTCGTCTTCGTTTTTAGGTTACAACGTGTTAATAATGAAATAAACTGCCAGTAAACGCAAAAAATTGATACATTCAAAGTACAAAACCTCAAAGGTATTTTTATAAGCAAGTTATAGAGCGCGCGTTAAGCCTAGTTTCTCTATCTAGTCTGTGAGCCTAGTTCAGTCTACTTTGGTAATTTAGTAGAGTAGCGTGTAATTTATTGGCTAAAATACTCGCTACTGCACAGAAATCATTCGCATTACGGTCTCAGTACAAAAGTGAGTGGTGTTTTGCAAGATGAACGGGCTGCAATACAATAGAGGGAATAAACTTACTAAGCTAATCGTAATGACTATTTTAGAAGAGTTGGATGAGGAAAGGGGAATGCCCATACTTCAAAAACACTTCGGCAATGGATAGGCCATATATAAGCATATGAAAATGATAATATGCAATTAAAAGAATGATTGGTTAAGGAAGAAGGTTATCTTAATTTTTACTTTTACTTTTTTTGCGTGACTAAGAAAAAATAGTGACGAACATGAATCGATAGAATATGTTCTACATATTTGTAAACAAATTTTAAAGTTGTTTCTTCGCTCCATTGAAACGACATTTTTGCGACCACTAATGTACTCCACTAATCAAGGGGTTCGAACTTGTTTAGCCAGTGAACCAGTGAGCAAGGAAGCTTAGTGCTAACTCGACTGATAAAAATAGAGTAAAATGGATTGACCTACTTAATCATTCACTAAACTACTTGACAAATTTTTTGTGGTTCGCACACATTGAGCCAATAAATTACTCGCTACTCTGCTAAATTACTAGCTTAGTCCGAACTAGGTGTTAGCAAGTGTGAACAGTAAGAAATGGCAAAGGCGATATTAGCCACGAAAGATCATGGGCGTTAATTGTTTCGCCTGGCTATAGTAACAAAAGTTTTAGTTAACACTCTTCTCGTTAATGACGATAGTTTATAATCTAAAGTTAAACTTACCAGGCAATCAGAGGTGAAAAAATTAGGTTTAGGTTTAAGATATTATTTATTGCTCAAAAGATTACAAACCTAATAAAAATTTACAAATAATAATAAAGGAATCCATTACAAGCATATAGAATAAAATCATAAAGCAAATTACCTCTTTCATAAATGTTGTTATTAATATTGCTTCCCCAAGTTGTGTGGTAAGCATTAGCATTACAAGACAGTAGAAATTCGGCGCTGTATTTTAGAGCGCACTCCGTCACTTGCTCTAAGGCGTTAGCAAGATCTGGGTTTGCTTCGGGAAGGTAGGCTGAGCAAATAATTACACGGTGGTTATGAGGTCATCATTCAGTACTTTAGTACAGCTAAAGTTAATTTTTTGTAATTGTGTAAAAGAATCAATAATTACCAATATATATATTGATTTATCTTTTTGCTTAACGGGAATGATTCGCATGCATGGTGTCAAATGGTTTGCTTACCTTTTCAATAGGATGACGCATTCCTTCCCTTGGTCCGGCTAGAATTTTATTATGAGCACATTCTAAACAAGCCTTGCAATATTTTAGTGAACTTTCTCATATTTTGAGCCAGTAGATTCTTTTGATATGTTCATCCGTCTTTTCAAACCCAAAATGACCGTTATTGTCATGATTCAATTTTAGTATTTGCCATCTTGCAGACTTAGGAACCACCAGAGTAACGTTAAGGTATCGTTCTTTTTGACGATTCTATAAAGTTGGCAATTTTTTAATGTAAAATTATTCCTATAATTTTACATTAAAAATTATATTTATTTTTATTATATTTATAATTTCACAACATGCTCGCTTCAAAATGTGCATAATATTTTACTATGCACATTTTGAACTTGAACATACAAAATAACTTATCCGAATAGATATGTATAAAACTTGCAAGTCTCTTCAACAGGATTTTACCCACTAAAATGAGTTATCGAACCTTAAGAGTTAATAACAATAAATAAAATGGAAAAATTACAAATGCAGTGTAAAATATTTACAACTTTTAAATATAGGACGTTATATTTTAATTAGGTCTTCGTTCAAAATTGCTTTTTATTATAAATAGGTGTTTTGCAGTGAATTGCAATATGACAAAGCATATTATATACATTTCGAGAAGGCCTAACCGATTATCAATTAACCGAACTCGTGATTTCTTTTTTATTTAATAATAGAAAACATATTAGCATTTTAAGTACATTTAAAGAGTGGAGTATAACACAAAGAAGTCAAATATTACTAACATAATTTGAAACTACACGTTTCCTCATCATAGTCATGAGTTTATGACCAAAACAAAACAAAGGTACACCGACACCTGATGAAATTTTGTTTTGTAATTTTGGTTTGATTATTGTATAATAGATAATTTTTGTAAAGAGGAATAAGAAATATCTATGTAAAATTAATATATTAGGTAGGTACATAAATAGATGACTTTCAATAAAAATTAAATATAATGCGTAGTAAGTACGTCCTAATAATTGAATATAAAAAGCGTATAATGGTAAATTGGTAAATTGACCGAAAAAGTTTATTATTGAGGAACAGTTATACTATAAAGTTTAACACTGGTTGGTTAAATAACTATGACAAACTTTTACTTTTAATTTTCTAAATTTAAAAATTAAATCTCTCTGGAATATTTATATGAACTTTTCGCTCTCACTTTTTGACTCCACGAAGAGAAATATTTACAGTTACTAATATTTTAGTTATAATCTTATGATACCTTAGATATTATGATAGCAAAGATACTGCAATTTCACTTTATAAGTTTGATGGTAACAAGCTGTGAAATTATATTTAAGCAATCTTAGTAAAAAGATTAAATTTATCTCATTCTCATTGAATTGTTTCAATCACGCCTAATAGTTTTTTTTTTCACTTAGTCAAATCGTATACACTATATGTGGTATCTCGAAAATTAAAACAGATTGCCACTTATGAGATTAACACTGACACAGGATGTATTCACATACAAATTTATTACGAATTATTAAAGAGGAATAAAAGTCACTGATCTTGGTTCATAGTAAACTCACTTTAGCAGTCTTCTTTGGGTATACTCCAAATCGACTTTAAGACAGGGTGTCTTGCGATTACGTGTGGGTTGTTTCATCTCACTTCTGGATCTGTCAGCTTTTCTCCAATAAAACCACGGCAACTCACTTAGTTCTATCTGCCACTTTGCCTAGCGTATGTGGACTATGAGAAAGCCTTTGATTCCGTCGAAATTTGGGCGGTGCTACAGTCCCTTCAGCGGTGCCAAGTTGACTGTCGGTATATCGAAGTGCTGAAGTGTTTGTACAGTAGGGCTACGATGGCTATCCGAGTACAGAACCAGAGCTCGAAACCTATCCAACTGCAGAGAGGTGTAAGACAGGGTGACATTATATCCCCGAAACTCTTCACCGCTGCATTGGAAGACGTTTTCAAGCTACTGGACTGGAAAGGATACGGTATTGACATCAATGGCGAGTACATCACTCACCTTCGATTTGCCGACGATATAGTCCTTATGGCAGAATCGCTGAAGGACTTAAGCACTATGCTCAATGTCCTCAATAGTGCCTCCCAACGGAAAGGTCTTAAGATGAACATGGACAAAACAAAGATCATGTTCAATGTCCATTTCACACCTATGCTGGTAGTTGTTGGGAGCACTATGCTCGAAGTTGTTAACGAGTACATTTACCTGGGACAAATAGTCCGACTAGGTAAGTCCAACTTCGACCGAGAGGTCAATCGACGGATTCAACTCGGCTGGGCAGCGTTCGGGAAATTACGACATATATTCTCGTCAGGTATACCTCAATCTCTAAAAACTAGATTGTACAACCAGTGCGAGTTGCCAGTGATGACTTACGGATCTGAGACGTGGTCCTTCACTGCTGGCCGTATGAGGACGCTCAAGGTCGCTCAGCGAGCTATCGAGAGGGCTATGCTCGGAGTTTCTCTGCGGGATAGACTCAGAAATGATGATATCCGCAGTAAAACCAGAGTGACTGACATAGCCCAACGGATTAGTAAGCTGAAGTGGCAATGGGCCGGCCATATAGCTCGAAGAACCGATAACCGATGGGGACGAAAGGTTCTTGAGTGGCAGCCTCGTACCGGTAGGCGTAGTGTAGGGCAACCCCCCACTAGATGGAGTGACGACCTGGTAAGATATGCAGGAAGTCGATGGATGCAGGTGGCTCAGGACCGTGCTTTGTGGCATTACTTGGGGGAGGCCTATGTTCAGCAGTGGACTTGTGAAGGGCTGTAATGATGATGATGATGAACTCAGTTAGTTAACTGTTTAAACACTATGTTCGTTGTTTAATTTCACTCTTAAATAGTATATAATACTTTATAACACACTATACTTTACTTTCACAAAGAAGACTATATATTAATTTATCTTTACTCACAAACTTATCTATAATCACCTTATCTCACAATATGACTTTTTTTTTATAACCTTCTCAGAACCACTGTTCGTAATCAACTGCCGCGAGCGTTTTTTTTTTGCGCCCGAAGCAAATATGGGCAACCCTCCGGAAAGCGGGGGAGGGAGGTTGGGAATGCTCATAGCAAACCAGGCAGCCGGCTGCGTGGTTGTGTGGTGACTTTTACCCACTAAACCCAACCGTTTAGGAACTGGCTTAACGATCTGACTAGAGATCTCTAAGCCGTATACGAACGTGACCCTCCTTGGCAGAAAGGAGGGCGCAGCGCCGCGAGCGTCAAGTGTACGCCCTTTTATATTGTGACTCAATTCTAGAATTAATGTAGGTAGTTTGAAATGGATTCATATTAATATTAATTGTGAAGATTGCTAAGTAATATAGCATAACGATCATTTATCTACCATAATGGATTAATATCCGTTTATTGCAGTATTTATAAAATTATTCAATAACGACAAATTGAAAATAAAAATTCTGCGGAGCAGTGTGCTTGTGTAGTCAGAATTATTCGCCATCGGTAATATACGTACTTTCCAATAACATCACTTTGTGACCTAAAATAAGATATTATTACGTAAAGACATCGGATTATTTTCATACAGACACATTGACATAATATAATGAATCAAAACGTCGAAACAAAGCCAACCATCATTCCATACAGACCAGATTTAAAATCGCAGCGCTGATTATTTTAAACGGTAATAGAAATGATTTGAATACTTAAGAGCTGTAATTATAACTAGCAAGTGAAACTGTCACTTGAAATTGTTAAATGAAATTTTAAGTGAAAATATTGTGATCGGGATAGGTACCTTCGAAATAAGATTTTAGTAGACATCGAAACATAATGTTCTTATAGCTGGTGTATTTTTCCTGTTCTGTTTAGTAGATTTGTGAAATAAAATCTGGTCACGCTGATTCCATAGATAATATTTATTTATACTAGATGGATTCTACTCTCTGCTCTTTGGTCGTGATTAGCTTGCTACATATATCATATATATTTATCTATGGTCGTGATAATCAAGTTGATTTCGTTGATTTCTCCAATGATATGATGTCGAATAATTTTTTACTCTATTTGAAATTTTTCCTTAAAATATATTAATGTAAATATACTGTTTAAATTGTGGGCATTGTTTCGACAACGGGGATTTTTCAAGTATCTTACAAAAGGTAAAATTTGCAATATATTACCTGCTTATTACATTTACTTGTATAATTAAATTGATTGTTTTTATAACTGTAAAATCGGGGATTCTTTTAATTTGATATGTTGTATGCCGTTTTAATGATACTTGTTCTTACGATATGAGGTTGTAGCAGCTACGAATTTAGCTATTAATTTGGCATTTTAAAAATGTGTAGGTGTAATTATTCGAATCCTGATATGTTAAATCTATACCTCGTCTATTTTTCGTGAAATATTTCGTCGATCATAAACTCGAATTGTTTAAAGTACAAATATAAATATATTGATATTTGAACTTTAAGAATGTTAGAAATGCACTAATAATTTCTTCAATTATGCATACTGACGTGACTTTCCCCTTGACAGGAATATAATTTATGCTTAACATGCACTTCTAAGTGAAAGTTTTCTAAATGGGTATCTATTTATATATTATGCAGCTACTTAATAATTGTACCATAAATTAGTTAAGATCATTGGTCCCTATGTAGGAGAAAAAAACCTTTCATGTCCATTTTGTAGTTTTGTATTGACTGCGCCATTGTATGTAAATATAATATTATTGTAATTTAATATTAAGATTGTGCTGTTGATTCTAGGTTAGTCTTAATATTAAAAATTACTAAAGCTCTTGTTTAGCATTATTTGATTTGCTTGATTTGAATTGAAGAAACAAGCCTACTCTTTTTTTAAAGTTCGGTAACACACCTGCTGTTCCCTTGGCGCTGCAGGTGTTCATGAGCAGCAGTCTGCACTTAATAGTGAGTGAGCCATATGCTTGTTTGCAACCATTTCTATATATAAAAAAAAAAACTTGATGTAAATTATTATGATTTCGAACTAATTATACAAAACCAGCAATTAAGGAAATAAAGATTTGGGACAAGGGGTCATTCAGGGAGTGTCATAATAGCTACCTTTAGAAAGAAAAAAAGAATAGAATAAAGATCTTGTAACTTGTTAGTAGCGGCTTGCCAGGGTTGGTAAAGGTCTATTATATGCTGCAATCACTAATTCACCTGCTAAGCAAATATTCTTAATAATGGGAACGTCTCCTGTGTAGCAAGGTAATTAAACAGCCAGTGACAAGAATAAAAGAGAAGTAAAAATATTATCTAACTAAAGTTACTACCTGAGCAAAACTAGTGTAAATGATATCCAAAAAAGTAAATTCATAGTGTGTATATATACTAAATGTAAGTTATACTAAGTGTGTATATATATATATATATATATATATATATATATATATACATATATATACACTTAGTACAATGAGGTAACATGCTACATGCATGTTACCTCATTGTACTAAGTGTGTATGTCACTTGCGATGTAAGCAACAATGTGCTTGACCTGAAGTTTTCGCTTTCCGGGTGCACTACCTTCCAAGTGAAGAGATCTAAAGTTCCCATCTGCAACGGTACATTAGTGTATCTCCAAGTGAAAGTGAAGATATTTAAAGTTGCCATCTGCAATGGATATCTTAGTGTATCAGATCCTTATCAAGTTCTTTAAAAACTGCCAGGAAGACGACTTAATCTACTCATTATGTGTTTATATACATATATATATGTACACACTTTTCTTTCACTGGTTAAGGAAGGAGTTGCATTTTTGACACATTCAACTTTAGGTATTCGAGCAGCAAACAAACTTATGCACACACACATTTAAACAGTTTTCTGCTATATTTTATATATTATACCTAACTAAACTATATACTTGTGAATAAAAGAGGAAAGGCAGAGCGCTGTGTACATTTCAAGTGAAGCCAAAACCGTGCTCAACTTCTTGACCCATACACTCTTAGATCTTTCTACTTTCTTTCATAATCAGCCTGTAAAAGTGTACTAATGGACTCACACATTTACTTCTAAAACCATGTTAATGGTTGCTAAGTTTGACAAAAACTCAAAAATAAAACAGATAAATTATGCTTTTATACATTATTCTTTTTGGTCAATAATTTTACTGATATGCTATGGTCTCTTAGATTATTACAACTTCCGTTATAAGGGTCAAGTAGCTCTGGAAGTAAGCAGTTATTATACCATTTTAAAAAAGATACTTTCATGTTTTCCTTCAAGAACTAGTGGTCTTTTATCAATTTGTCCATTTGGTAAATAAACATGTTTCGACCAGTTACTTATAACTGGCCCTGAACTTGATACTACAATTTGCTTTTTGTGTTGCCTGTAAAAGCATCAGATTTATACAAACTAAATGTCAATTTTCTTTTGTTTTATTTCTGCATTACCAGGTTCATATTTACTGTCTGGAGTAAAACCCAAAAATGAAAATTTGTGGTATAGTATATTACACATTATGTACACAGTATGGTACAGTTATGTAACATTTAAAGCCCTTTCTAGTTCACGGAATGCTTTATGCTCTTGCAGTTCTTGCTGTTTTTTTTTCAAATGTAATGTTATCATAAGGTCAGGCATTTTTGACACAAGCATAGGTTCTGGTAACCCCATCAGTAATATGATGTGAATAAATGAGTTCATGGACTGACTTACATATGATAAACACATATGATCTGGTTCAATTCCTTTATTTGCTGATTGGGAACATGTGAAAAAATATTAATTTTTCACCCCACTGTATAGGATTTCATTACTGTGCTTATGAACAATTGCTGCAGCATCAAACGAAGCATCGTAGCTTATGCTGTATGCACATTTACTCATGCGTCTGCAATTACAGCTATCATAGGTATTGCTTGAGATGATGTATTTCTGTTAAATTTTATTTGCTCAACCTCTTCTTTCACAGACTCAACCCTACAATGCCACACCATTTGTTCCCACCATTAGCAAACTTGATTTTGTGTTGCTTCATATAACTGTAGATATACAGCATAGGCAAGAACAGTATTATGCACAAGTGGATATAATTTCTGCTATAACTTCCCGTTTTATGCCCCATTTTACTATAGTCTTTTTTTAAGCACTGTTTGGAACCTGAAGTCACCAAAAATTTTGCAAAGAAGTTTAAAATTTTAATGAAGGCTAACTCCGGATTAACTAATAGTACTGAGATGCTTTACGCCGAAATTAAAAAGAGATGTATCGATTTGCTGCTCAAGAAATAATTAAAATAGAATAGAATTATTTTTATTCAAATATTTATTACATGTAATTCTTAATAAAAGTCATCTTTTTTCACTGGTTTGGAAAAACACCTTTGTCCTGGGAAGAACCGGTAAAAACCCAATGGGACTTTATAAAAAGCATAACTTACAATGTAATATTTATACAATTGTTATGAAAACATTTAGAAACGGCACGGTAGCAGTCACCTCATTTCCAGGGGTTATTATCAACCATGTACTCTTTACTAGTAATAATAACCCTTGCTAAACAATTTTAGCTTAATAAATATTTTTAACCTTTTGATAAATAAGGCCAGCAGATTTTCTTTATCCTTTGGCTTACATTCTTTAACTCCTGATGTTACAAAAAGAAAACATTAGTATCTAAAGTAAAATAATTAAACAATGTCATGTTATATCATAAACTAGTAAGCATACAAACCTTGTTAATGTGTATTTCAAGCTAGTTTATAATAAATTTACCAAACTTTTAGCTCTTGGCCTAGCTGAAATTCCTTAAATATATTTTTTTCTTTTATTTTTTTTATTACATTACATTTAAACCATATTTTTTTGTGAATAAAACTATAATCTTTATTATTATTACACTATTAGCTTAATCTTAGCTTGACCTGTATGTGTCTATTGTATGTCTTATGAATTTAATGGGTATTTAGTAACTCAGTTTTCACATACTTCCAGAGAATGACAATACAATAATTTCAAGATATGACCTAATATTCTCAAAGGGTGATATCTAGAATAATAATAATGATCCTGGCATGTTAACTTCATCTGCGTGTATTCTTCAACTCTTATTATTATTTATAATTTAATTTTGCCAAACATTTGGCTATCTAAACACCTTGGCCAAATATTTGGCAATAATAAAATAAATAGTTTGACATTTGGTAGACATCAGTGAATTGTATAATGCCAAAATATTATAACAAAGTTGTTTACATTTGATGCATCAAAATATATTGGCCTTGAGAAAGGGTTATTTTTTATAGAATTAGGTTGACAAACAAGCACGCAGTCCAGCTGATAGTAAGCAACTACAAGCTGTCCTGATAAGACATTTGTCCATGCTGTTTATTGGTTATTTAAACATTAAACAATAATCACATAAAACAACTGAGCTAAAAATATTTTGTATCTAATAGCATTTTTGTTTAAGTAAGTAAGTTTTTTGTACTGGTGTGTGTTTTAGAATAAGGGAAAATTCCTATGTAAATACATTAGGCATAAAGGTAATAGAACAACTTCATATGGCCCAGCTTCATCTGTGTGGTGCCTAGTAAAGTCAGACAATATGTCATCATTTAGGTTTAAGATGATTATTAAAAACCATTTACCAATTTTTCGATTTCATAAAAAACCGCTAAGTTTTTCGCATAAAATATAGCCTAGGTCCCTGTAGGCATTGCTTTCTATCTGTTAGTAATGTTTCATCACAATAGGTTTAGACATTCTGAAGATAAGTCCCGACAGACAGAAAAAATGGTTATTCAGTTCTTAATGGCATGTACGTGACTACTGGAACTCAATAAAAGGTACTTATTTTGCTATTACCGACAAACACATCAATTTTATTAGGTCTTTACTTATGAAATTGATGTAAAAAAAATAAGTTGATGTAATTTTTTAGGGTTCCGTAGTCAACTAGGAACCCTTATAGTTTCGCCATGTCTGTCTGTCCGTCTGTCCGTCCTCGCTTAATCTCTGTGAACGTTAGCACTAGAAAGCTGAAATTTGGTACCAATATGTGTATCAATCACGCCGACAAAGTGGTAAAATAAAAATTGGAAAAAAATGTTTTATTAGCATAGCCCCCCTATATGTAAAGTGGGAAGTGATTTTTTTAATTTCAACCGTAACGTGTGATATATTGTTGGAAAGGTATTTAAAAATGAATAGGGGTTTACAAAAAAATAATTTTTTGATAATGTCAATAATTTCGGAAATAATCGCTCCCAAAGTAAAAAACAATGTGTCCCCCCCCCTCAAACTTTTGAACCATAAGTTTAGAAAATGTGAAAAAAATCTGAAAAGTAGAACTTTATAAGGACTTTCTAGGAAAATCATTTTGAACTTGGATGGAAACAACAGTACCCACTACCGGGAGCAGTTGCAGGAGCGCGGAGCGCTACTGGAGCGCGAACATAATGGATACCCACCTTTAAACTCATAAGTGGGAACACTTATTGTGACGGACGGGAAACTACGGAACCCTACACTGAGCGTGGCCCGACACGCTCTTGGCCGTTTTTATTTTCAATATTTTTTACTTCCATTAATCAAAGTTATCACCTATGCAATCGATGCATCTTTGCCAAAGGAATGGCAGTTTATTGGCGTCCTTATTGAAGAAATCAGCTGGGACGGGAGGCAACAAAATCTTAAAACGCAATTTGTACTGCCTCTCGGATATTGAACTTTTTTCCCGTCAAAAAGATATCCAAATTCTGAAAAAGTCTGTAGGCGCTAGATCTGGTGAGTATGATGGATGACGGAGGGCTTCTAACCCCAGCTCTTGTAACTTAAATACCGCCTGTTGTGTAGTATGAGGTCGCACTTTGTAGTGCAGGGGGACGAGCGATTGACCAAAGATGGTTGGGGACGTGCGAGCTTCTCCATTATTGTGTTCAGTTCTTGACGCTACACGTCTGCAGTAATGCTCGTCCCATTTGACAAGAAGCTGTGATAAATCACACCGGCGCTACACCTCCAAACATGTCACTGTTTGGAGGTGTAGCGGAGTTTGGCGCTACACCTCCAAACAGTGACCATCACTTTTCTATGGGTAAGTTTTCACTTAGGGAATTGTTTAGGTGCTGACTCAGGATCCAACTAACTTGTTGTCAAATAGAATCCGTTTTTCTTCGCATTTAACAATGCGGTTCAAAATTCCTTCGTTTGTGTGCCTATTGAGCGGTGCAAGGCACGTCTCGATGCGTACTTTACGCTGGCGATTATTGACTTCGTGGTGCACCCATTTGTGAAGCTTTTTTACCTTGCCAAACTGTTTTGAAGTTAACGTCGAAAGCTGCTGCTAATTCCGCCGTAAATTGAGTTTCATCAGCTTACATAATCGCCTTTAATTCGTCATTGTCGACCAAAGTTTTTGGGTGACCACGAAGTTCATTTTTCAGGTTGAAATTTTTAGAACGGAAGCGAAAATCCGATAGCACGTAGTGTGTCCGTTTGTAGTATTCGCTCCGTAAACGTCGATGGTATTGGATGCCACGACGGTACTCATATTCCGTAATTACTAGAATTTTCAGCGTATCCATATTGATAAAAAATTCTAATGCGATGAAAATATAACGCTAATCAATAAACAAATGATTCATTTTGAAAAAAAAAGAATTCCATGTTTTTAAAATAAAATTAATTTGAAATTAGATTTCTTAGCCAAACAAAAATTATTTTGAATTAAAATCGGCAGTACATATGCATAGTACATATGCATAACGCCAATTTCATAGGTAAATTATATACCTATATAATACCTATTATTTATATGTACAGATAATTTTAATTTATAATTGAAATACCTACAGCTTTTACTTTTACCACATTGATGACTTTGATTTCACCCGTAATGTTTCTTCTCAGGAATTGATTTTATGGTAGCACTATCATTAAAGTAGTGAAGGCTGTCATTTGTTTGCCAGATACTATGTGTCTGATTACCAGATAATTTTTAAAGATATTTCTTTTAAACTAATGGATGCGGATTTTGTTATTACTTTGAAAAATATCTCTATTTCTCGAAAGTTTAGTATTTTTACGCACTGCTCCATATGAACGGGTTACCACATAGTGTGAAATGGGGTAAGACTAACGCCGGGGCAAGATTATCACTGTTTAGTTTCTAGTTAAGTATAGCTTCCTTACGAAATTCTTAATTGGTACAAAAATTCGCGGCTCAAAACACGAGAAGTAGCTACTGCAAGTGAATATGTCAGAAAAAACGTAATTAAAAAATCTTAGAAGTGAAAACAATTTCTCAAAGAGGCCGGATTAACGGATATTTAAAATTAAGCAAAAATCGATCAAAAGTTTTTCCAAAAATATTTAACGTAACAAAGACATGACCTGGAAATTGTAAGCTGGGGAAAGATTCATCAGTTTGTCGGAGGCACGGCTAACGTATGTAAGTCTTTTTCCAAGTCGGAAGTAACGAACATTTTCTTAGTAGAAATTGTACTCAGTCTACTATGTAAAAATTCTTAATTAACACAAGTCTTAATTAACACAAAAAATATGAATGTACAGTACGCGTGCGATCTGAATTAATTCAGAAACGAAAGTAAAACGCTTCAATAAAAGTGTAAATTGTTATCTACCCAAATGAAAATAAATTTAAATCCTTGTAATAGTAATTAAACAACATGATAATAATTATTATCATCATCATTACTGCCCTTCACAAGTCTACTGCTGAACATATGCCTCCTGATGATGACGATGCTGATGAATATAATTATACTCAACTATAATTATTCATGCGTTTCGTACTCCTACCGCCGTGTCCGAAGTGAATCAGATCGCATGCATCCTTATCGTAATCCTCCTGACCTTAACCCAATTTATTAGGGTTCAGCACTGCATTTTGTCTCCCATACATCCCAACCAGCCGTCATCTCTGTATTTAACATAATCCGTCCCATGTTTATGTTGCTCAAGATTTTTCGCTAAGTCAATGAATACCCGCCGGGCCGCCGCTCCTTGGGATTGTTTCATTTCACAGTATGCTCCTTTAAAACTAAGAATACGTTGCCGCCCTTCTCTCAGGTGAATCCCTTAGTCGTTATTTATGACAACCACGAGAAGAGGTAGGTGGTGCTATTCTTTACATCTAAGCTAACTAACAGTAAATATAAGTGCCACAATCCTTCACAGTTCCTTAATTAATAGCTACAGGAGTGTACAACATGCTTAGAATGTTTTTGACATCATCAAAGACAGCGATTGAGTGAGTCATAAATAATAGTATATTATAATATTAAAATTTAAAGGTGGGTCTAGGCTAGACGGGCCGAGCACGAGCGGAGCATGAGCCGAGCACAAATTCGTGTAGTGTGGACCGGCTTACAAGCCTCGAACGAGCGCGCTTCGAGCGTTTGGTTCATGCTTGACTGTGTTCCGCCTTGATTTTTTGTCGAACACAAAGGACACAACATGCAAATCGATGCATCGCATGCATCGATTTGCATGTTGTAGACTTGTTGTACTTCCACACTTGACATCGCGAGTAGAGTAGCTCAGCTCGTGCTCGGCTCCTCTAGCGTAGATCCAAGAAAACTTAAAAAAAAACACGCATTGATCATAAGCTGTGATGATTCTAGAGTGAATTATCCTGGTGATCTTGATCACCTGAGGATAAAGTTATTAAATTACTAGCTGATACCCGCTGGACGCACGATAATAGATGATAATAACGTACATATAAAACATCAAGATTTTTTTTATGAAACTATCGTAAATTCAGTTTTTAGTGAGCGTCTTCAAGCGTGCGGAATTATACAAAATTTCAAGTCAATAGCGTGTGTAGTTTTAGACAAATCGTTATGAGTCAGTCAGTGGTATTTCGCTTAAGGCCATTAGTCCTAAAATGGCATTAAAGGTATTCAAAAGGCCTTATTAAACATCAAAAATTACAAATATGTCTAATATTGTTCTCCAAAATAATAGAATCTATTATAAACTGCCAGCTTATGCGATACCTTGAGGATCACTAGCTGATTAGCAACCGCCAATACGGTTTCGTCGGGGTCGATCAGCAGGTGATCCTCTGTTATACCTGATTCATAAATAGGTGGAGGCAGTAGAGTCATTAGCCGTTAGTTTGGGCATTGCGAAGGCCTTCGATCGGATTTGACACAAAGCGCTTCTTTAGAAGCTCCCTTCCTATGGGCTTACCAAGAAATATTGCAATTGGATCACCAGATTTCTTGCAGATCGGAACATTACAGTCGTTGTAGACGGTGCATGCTCCGATTAAAGCCTATTAATGCTGGCGTTCCACAAGGTTGCGTGGAACGCCATCGCCATCACTAACGCTGTTTCTTCTGCATATCAATAATATGTTGAAAACCGGTAACATTCATTACTACGCGGACGACAGCACTGATGATGCTCTATACACCGGCCGTGCCAATATTTCTCGGGAAAACCTCGCCGAGTACCTGGACAAACTTGTGTCTGAAGTCGAGTCTTTGCTAAAAAAAGTCTCGGATTGGGGGCGACTAAATCTAGTACAGTTTAATCCTAAGAAAATACAAGTTTGCGCGTTTACCGCTAAAAAGAACCCCTTTGTTGTATCTGCTCAGTTTCAAGGCACTCTCCGTTCTGCCTCAGTCAGTATTGGAATCCTCGGCGTCGATATAGCGAATGACGTACAGTTTCGTGGTCACTTGAAAGAGCAGACCGAATTGTCATCCAAAGAGCTTGGCGTGGTCAGCAGAGCGGGGCAGTATTTCATGTCGGCACACCGCCTGCAACTTTACAAGGCGCAGTTTCGGTTATATTGGTTTACTATGCATTAATTGAATCTTTAATTAACTATGGTCTTATTGTGTACGGCCGTACATTTAGTACTTATATAAAACGAGTGAACAGCCTACAAATACGTATTATAAAATTGTTAATTAATTCAAAAGATAAGAAAAGCTGTAAAAAACAATATGAAAAATTATTTCCCATGTGTAAAATACTCCCTGTTGAAACACGGTTAAAATATTTAATAGAAATTGAACATTACTATACTGACGACTATAAAGTACCTATTATTAACACCTACAACACGCGTAAGGTAAGGGAAAAAAACTTGAAGAGCCTAGTGCAAATAACTATTATGGACAGCGCTTGAATAAATACCATCCACACCGATACCATCCACACCATCTGGATGCTTGGCGGTCCACCACTGTTCGTTTCACTAGGAATTCGTCCCGCGTTCTGTGTGAAATAGTTTACCACTGGCGATTTTTCCGGACCGTACGATTTAGATAAGAGCTTACTCCTTTCTAAAATGCAGGTAACGCTCTTGGAATTACCCTGGTGTTGCAGTTGTTCATGGGTGGCGGTAGTCACTTAATCTCACGTGAGCCGTATGCTCGTTTGCCCCCCCCCCTTCCTATAAAAAACAGTTAGTGAATAATGCGGTCAAAAGTAGGTTTGTGGTTATATTGATTTTCTCTTTCCAAACTTGGCTTAGATTCTGCAATGCGTCTAGATGTATCTACTGTAAAGCTTTCCTCTTCAGTGGCATTTAATTGTAATTCATTATTAAACAGTTATGTTTTCAAGCGTCAGTTTACACCAAATCTATATGTTAAATACAATTAACTGATTACTCACAAATTTTCTTAATATATTAACAGTTAACTGATTACTCACTAATTAATTAACTAATTGAATATTAATAATAAATAATTTAATTAATTAAATTGGTAGAGCTCTGCTGCGGCTATGTTAGTTCCAGCACGAATGGATCGGCTTGAACGGGTTAGGACCACTCTTTCACAGAATATCAACGTAAAATAGCATAAGCTTAAGGCTGCTGTGTTTCGTATGGTGAGCGTAAAGAACTGGAGACTCATTTACTGGAAATGAGGCGTTCCATCTTAATACCTCAGGGTAAGAACGCATCTGCATTTTGTTTCTTAAGCGAGGATAAATGTAGATGTCTATTGCCATCAGGTGGACTGTGTACTCGTTTGTCACCCATATTCCATTAAAAAAACTGTGTATTTGAGATCAAAATATAATTTTATCTGTTATACTTTAAGTAACTGCGCTGAACTTTTATACGCGGTAGAGCCATGCTGCAGTTATATTAGTAGTATAGTTGTAGCACGAATGGGTCGGCTCGACCGGGGAAGGACCACGCTCTCACAGAATACCAGCGTAAAAATAGTAGCTTAATGCTGCTGTGTTTCGTATGGTGAGTGTAGAGAACCGGAGACCCTTTTTACTGGAAACGAGGCATTCCGTCTTAGTCCTCACGGGTGACAACGCATCTGCATTTTGATTTGTAATCGAGGATAGATGTAGATGTCTATGGGCCACAGCAACCACTTACCATCAGGTCGACTGTGTGCTCTTTTCTCGCCCTATCCTGTAAAAAAAACAAATTAGCAGATCTGATGGAATGTCTGTCACCTTTACAAAGTGATATTGCTGCTACTTATTAACCGATCTAAAAAATAAGGAGATTCTCAATTCCACAATTTATTAATATGATTCCTAAGATTTTTTAAACCTGCATAAAAGTTGCATTTGCTTACTGTTACAGAATTATTTTCTGAATACCTTCCCGTCTCTGGAAAATTGTTATCAACTCCATTTAAACTTAATATCTACATTGGTTAATGTTGAATTAAAAAATCAACTGCTTGTTTTAGATTGAACATAAGCAAGAATCAGAATGCCATCAACACATTTGAATTTGCGCGAAGACGACGTCGTTCGTCTGGCACTCGAGTTTCTCCACAATCGCGACTTGCACATCACGCAATTGTCTCTTGAGCGTGAAACTGGTGTCATCAATGGAAATTACGCCGACGACGTGCTTTTTTTACGGCAACTCATCCTAGACGGACAGTGGGATGACGTCCTCGAATTTATCCAACCATTGAGTGCACTCAAAGCTTTTGAAGCAGATAAATTTAACTATGCGATACTCAGGCACAAGTATATAGAACTGCTTTGCATTAGAGCCGAAATTAAAGCTTACAACAACGTTGAGAACATTGTGGACGAGGTGGTGAAAGTACTTAATGACTTGGAAAAGCTAGCACCCTCTAAAGAAGAATACTCGAATCTGTGTTTACTGCTTACTTTGCCCAGTATAACAGATCATGCTCAATTTAAGAAATGGAATCCAAGTAATGCTCGGGTGCAATGCTTCCGTGAGGTGTATCCTTTAGTGGAACAGTTTTTACCCTGTGACAAAAAATCCAGTGGCACCATTTCTAAGTGCGCTAAAAACGATCGCTTAATGCAGTTACTTATTAAAGGTATTTTATATGAATCATGTGTGAATTATTGTCAAGCTAAAGCCACGGGATCGAAAGAAGCTCAGTCAAATGAAGTTAATTTTTCACGACTGCTTGATGGCTCGGGCTTTGACGAATCCGACTTAAGTTTACTTTCTTGGTTACAGTCAATTCCAGCTGAAACATTTAGTGTACCATTCGAACAAAGAATGTTGAATGTCGATGTAGAAAAATTAGATCGACCTTCTTTACACACTTCGTGGACTGAACATATGCTTGTAACGCCAATTAAACCACGCACGTTCCCACATTTGGCTATGCCTTTTAGGAGACCTCGTTCCGCTGCCGATGCAATGACAAGGTCATTGCGACCTTTACCCGATGGTGCTCCACGACATCCAGCTGTGATGGCTTTATCGGCTATAGACTACGGCCCTTCTTCGTCATGTTTTGCTGGATTTCATCTTACAGGTATAAAAGGAAGTAAGCTCATGAATACGTCTGTCGACAGGCTCTTTGATAATAAAAACGGAGAGAGTATTTACAACGGTTTGAATGAATCGTTGAAGCCAATTGATGAGCAATTGAAACCAAATACCGGCAGTATTGGTGCATCAAATGCTACCACTCCTGAGCATAGGGGGCAGGATTATTCAGTCTCTACTTCGATATCAACTACAGCTGCATCTACGGAACGTTCGTCTCTTGCGGAACGTGCCCCACAGCAAACGGAAGCTGCAATAGTTCAAACTGGCGATGGTGATTTTCGACGAGAGTTGTTAAAGGAGTATCAAATACAGAAGCAACGTGAATGCGACGACTATCTTCGAAATCTCTGTTCCTCCGAATTGAGGCCACAGAAATTGTAAGTTTAAAAAAATATAAGTGGTATTATTTTTATTGTATTATTTATGTATCCTTTATAGACGTACGTGGCGATTTCTTTTCAGGATGGAGCAAGAAAATGACGTGTCTCCGTCGCCATATCCGCCAGCATCCAAATACTCGCAACAGATGAATCCCGAAGGCATGCTGGACTCGACCCTAATCAGGTGACTAAAGTTTTTCAAAATCTTTTCAGGTTTCCGAATATAATTTTTTTTTACTTATATTTTATGCAATTGAATTATGAATATCAAAAACAAACAATTGGAAAAACAAATTCAAAATATGTAATTCATTCCCTTAAATGCCTGTGTCCTAAATAATATGGCTTTAATACATCACGACTGAGTGATTAAGAGTACTCAAATTCTATGTACACAGGGACCTACCCTGTGTTCGAATTCAAACCGAAGCCAACTTTGGTGCACAAACAAATTGTTGGTTTTGAAGACTGGTTGTGAAAAGTTTACATATTGTGTGTACTAGCTGTCCCGGCAGTCGTTATTCTGTCCCTTTCGGTTGGAGGCGTCGTGCGTTTCTCTCAGAATTCACTTCGTTCTTTTTCCGTTCCATCCGTTACGGCCTATTAAAGTCCACTGATGAACATAGACTTTCCCCTTTACATTGCCTCATATGGGGGGATATTTGCCATAGTTGCCACGCTTGGCAAGCGGTTTGGCACCACAGTATTTTATTTTTATTCGTTATTAGGAAGACGCTGCTGCGCATCTGATATGTCTCCCTATGTCGCCTCTTACGACAACTATGGGATGATAAGGTGTAGTGGATATCCTTCCACTGCCAGTACACAGTACTATATACATCTGGCTGCTTATAATATATAAAATATATATATATATATATATATATATATATATATATATATATATATATATATATATATATATATATATATATATATATATATATATATATTATAAACGGCCGGGCTTTTTTGTGTTAATATAAAATTTATAAAAAAGAACTAGAACACCTTTTGGGTCCAGATTTTGTGACTTCCTTTTTTAGCAGTAAACCCACAAATACGTTTGTGGTCTGAAAGTTTCCGACCGAACAAAGTTATAAGACGTTTTTTCTTAAAATTAATTTTTATTTTTCTACATAGTCTCCCTGTAAATGTACACACAGCGATGCTGCTATATCTAACCCGTTCCAATAGTACTAGACGTTATTCTCTGCAAAATAATTGTTTACTAATTCATTTGATGAAAATCTCTGTCCTCCAAGCGCAATTTTTATATGAGGTAACAAAACGAACGCTTGGGGCATGATCTGGTGAGTAAGGCGGATTGTTCAAGCAGTTCAAACAGCAATCCGCGGATTTGCACCATGGCAACCGCTGAGGTACAAGACGGCGCGTTGTCATGAAACAGGATTTTCTTTTTCTGCAAATGTGGCTGTTTTTTCGCAATTTCTGCCTTCAGTTTATCAAGTAACGATGCGTAGTATGCTCCTGTAATGGTTTTTCCTCTTTGAAGATTATCGATTGAGATAACTCCTTGACTATCTCAAAAAACAGTCGCCATCACTTTCCCCGCCGAAAAATAGATTTTGCTTTTTTTGGAGCCGGTTTCCCCTTTGCAGTCCACTGTATAATAGTGTATTCAAGTTTCATCTACAGTAATTAATCGGCGCTAAAACTCGGATTTATTGCGCCTAAACTGCGCCAACAGAGCGTTGGGAAATGTTCATTTGAACAAGTTTTTGGTCTAACGTGAGCAAACGCTCCCAACGCTCTGACAGCTTTCTCATCTCTAAATCTGATTTAATATGTAATAAACACGTTCTTTCTTCACACGTTGTTTGCAAGTCTTATCCGAAACTATTCCGATGATATCCCGGAAGTCAGTCTGAGCGAGATTATGATGGCTCTCCAGCATCTTAAAAACGGCAAGGCTCCAGGTGAGGATGGAATTACAGCGGAACTTCTGAAAGCGGGTGGAAAACTGGTACGTGAAGTCCTTCAGAAGCTCTTTAATTCCGTCCTCCGTGGAGGCACTACTCCCGAGGCGTGTACAAACCGATTTCCCTTCTGACAGTGTCGACGTGCTGTTTTCGAGGGTCATTACGCATTGTCTCGCACAAGACTCGACGACGTCCAGCCTTCCGAACAAGCCAGTTTCCGAAAAGGTTTCAGTACCATAAACCACGTACATACCCTGCGGCAGATTGTACAAAAGACCGAAGAGTACAATCTGCTTGCGTATGTGGACTATGAGAAAGCCTTTGATTCCGTCGAAATTTGGGCGGGGCTATAGTCCCTTCAGCGGTGCCAAGTGGACTGTGGGTATATCGAGGTGCTGAAGAGCTTGTACAGTAGGGTTACGGAGGCTATGCGAGTACTAGAATCGAGTACGAAACCTATTCAACTGCAGAGAGGTGTAAAAGACAGAGTGACGCTATATTCCCGAAACTCTTCACCGCTGCATTGAAAGACGTTTTCAAGTTACTGGAAAGGATACGGTATTAACATCAATGGCGAATTACATCACTCACCTTCGATTTGTCGACGATATAGTCCTTATGGCAGAATCGCTGGAGGACCTAAGCACTGTGTTCACCTCAATAGTATCTCCCAACGGATAGGTCTTAAGATGAACATGGACAAAACAAATATCATGTTTAATGTTCATGTGACACCTATGCCGGTAGTTGTTGGGAGCACTAAGCTTGAAATTGTTGACGAGTACGTTTACCTGGGACTAGGTAAGTCCAATTTCGACCGAGAGGTCAATCGATGGATTCAACTCGGCTGGGCAGCGTTCGGGAAATTTGAATTAAAATTAATTAGCATCCTTTGGGGAGGCCTATGTTCAGCAGTGCACTTTGTAAAGGACTGTAATGATGAAAAAGTGATGAAATACGTTCTTTTCACGTTTTCTTAGTCTCGCTATCTCTCTCATTTTAATTCGGCGGTCGTCTAGCATCATTTGGTGAAAGTTATCGATGTTATCGTCAGTAATTGTAGTTTTTGGACGTCCCGAACGTTCATCGTCTCCCAAGCTCTCACGGCCACGTTTAAATTCAGCTGCCCAAAATTTCATTGTGATATGTGATGCTGTGCAGAGTCCCGAAATACAGAGTCCAACTCATCTTTGATTTGCGTAGGCTTTATTATTACCTACCTACCTACTTATTGCCTTTCAAAATCAACAATTTAATGGCAGCTCGATACTTAATTTTTTCCATGTTCACAAAAACATCGACTCACGCAAACGATTGTCAAATAACAACTACGCGTCAAAAATGGTCGAAATGTTGGTGCGTAACAGTCAAAAGATGCATAACTACATTCACAAGCTTTTATTGACGAGTGCTGTCGTTAGTATATTGTGTTAGTGGCTGACATAGTATATAGTGTTAATATTATAACTTCGGTCACGTCGTTCAGATGTTACACGATCACAACAGACGCATTAACAATTATGAATTTATAAAGTGATATTATAACTTACACAAAAATAGTAATAGTCTAAAATAGGTGAAATGCAGTCTGTCAATACTATCAACAAATATCTAGTAATAGTGGCTCAACTCCACAGTCAGTAATCAGTTACAAATATTAAGGAATTTATGGATGGTTATAAAATCAGGGAATAAAATGATCTTTTCGAAGATGTATTTAAAAATGCTTGTACAGTGAATTATATACCATCTTATTGTATTTTAAAAAATGCCGCACTGGCTTTCTTATTTATTTATTTAATACCTTTACAATACACATATATGAGCTGGTTTTTCTCCAGAGTAGAAGTAGTAGTAGTAGTAGTAGTATATACTTTATTGTACACCACACATATACAACGAATAAATACATTACAGTGAAAACTTAGTATATACGTTAATATATTGTATTTCAGAAGCAATCTCTATTTAATATAAGAACCTAATTATAATATATCCCCTTTGTTATGACGTTCTATTTAGCCTATCTGCGCCTTTATCACATAAGCGGTACATCGGTAAGGGGCTTGAACAAGTGTATTTGCTCGTACACTGGTAGTATTATTATACGATATATATTTATAATCAATATTAATAGTTGTGTTGTATTTATCGTTAAGTAATTCACTGAATTTGCTTACGTATCGTTAAGACAATAGTTATTTTAATAATAAAACATTTTTTAAATTTAAATTCTAATACATTTCCGTTTAAAGACTTTGTAGCAATACGAAGAGAGTAAAATTGCTTTCTTGGCGGAGCAGTCTACATATTAGAATAATTTTGTTACGGTTCTCACATCGGTAGAGTGAGCATGCAACTTAATGTGAAAACTTCGCTCGTCAACCACTTACACCATGAACACGTAATGCAATTTTGAAAAACAAGGCAAGGTAAAAGACGATTGTCAGAACCTTTTTATAAGTAACTAGGTATTTCGTCTTGAACCTCAGGGGTGTTGCATTCTGCAAATGCTTTGTCACCCTTGAGGACTAATATGAAATACCTCCTTTCAAGTGAAAAGGGTATCTGGTTCTCTACACTCACCATACGAATCACAGCAGCATAGAGCTATACACTAGACACCGGTCGAGCCGACCCATCTTGCTACAATTATAATAAAGTTGCAGCGTGGTTCTACTACGTAAACGTTATCGTTAACTTTACTTCTAAATGAATAAAGTGAATATTTATTAACGAATTTAATTGTTTTATATTTCAGAAAGAATGACGTCACCGACATTCCGGATGCGGCAGATGTGACAAATGTAAGAAATTCTTTATAAATATGATTGTTTAATTGCTAGACATAACGGCGCGATATTCTTCCTTCCTGGTTCGATGCTCATGGCCGAACATCATGATTACTCCGTACTAGTTATTTTTTATGATCACTGCGCCGCATATGTTGTCCGTCGTAGACTTTTTACTCTTAAAAATGATTTTTCGTGTCCGCGTGCCGTGATTTATCTATAATTCTTGTTTGTCCGTACGTTGATTTTAAGTTATGTGATTAAGACGTAGGATGTGCAGATAGCACGCAACTTAATGGTTTAAATGGTTTCAGTATGGTATGAAATGATTTTATTAGTACTGCATGAAGTTTAGTTTAGTGATGGCTCAGTAGCGTAGTGGCTAAGCGTTTGGCGGCGGCGCTGTGGGGTCGCGAGTTGAATTCACGCAATGAACTAGTGTGTATAACTTATTAATAATCGTATAGGCTCTTAACGTTAAAAAACAACAATGAAAGATTATTATTAAGAATGTTGGTCCTTGTGATCTGAACCTAGTTTATTTTTTTTTACTTTTTATCGTTCTTATGGTTAAAGGAAACAAATCATTCATTCACACGTAAAAATTAGGAAAATATAGTTTTATGCTTCGAAAGTATGTATATTCTCCTAATTTTTAATTTTAATATAACAAAATATCAAAATTGAATATTTTATTTGTACTTTTCATACATATTCAATAACGTAATTTACGCACACCCTCAGACTCCCCAATTAGTATATTGTGCTATAATCATAATACATACACTGAATTTTTAGTTAAACATTTTTATGCACTGATTATTTATCAAATTAGTTATACTAATTCCAGGAGAATATTGTGATCACAATACAAATCCACGAACGCAAAGACTTTAACGTGCTTGAAATAAAGTTCATTTTTCTTTATTTTTATCGAATGCCAAAATTAGTAATAATACAAATAAAACTGCACTTTTAAAAGTCTTATTGCTTTAAGTTACGGTCCATTTCAATTTGTTTTGCCTGTACAGATTTAGTGTGACTGTAATTTATGTAGTTTTAATTATTTTTGGGATAAAAAATTACCTATATTAAAAATGATAGGAATCGATTCAGTAAACGATTCTGAACAAACTACTTTCTCAAAGTGCGTTAATTATGTTACATGTTGTAAATAGGGATAAAAGTTTTGACTTATATATTGGAAGTATTAGATAGGAATTTTAAAACTAATACACTAATAAATTTTAAAATTAATCTTAATATTTAAAAAAAATCTTCAAAATAATTAAATTTAAGTAATATTTCATCATCATCCTGGTGACATCTTTAAAATATCTAGAAGCTTTATTGGCATTGGTTTGGGCAAATACAAAGCTCTCACATTGTAGCTGTTTTCCTGAGAGAGATGTATAAAATCGAAGAAAGGTTCTGCAAGGCGAAAATAAATTTGTAACATACAGAAGTCATTGTAGCACGCTTCACGCAGCTCTTAAAATTCCGTACGCTACAACATGAACTGCGTACGCTATAATAATTGCTTTAAGTGTACCGCAAACACAGATGTATTCACATATCACACCTACTTGCACGATGTAACGTTAATGCAATAATATCGCGAGTGGACTTCCTAGTCTCGACTAGTGTACTGTATCAGAGATAAGGTAAAAAATCGGAGAAGCCAGACCGTATGACAAAAATGTGTAATAATGAACAAATGTTTGATCCCTCCAGAATTAGAATCCAGGAACCATGGTATTGTAACCAGCACTGTTACACATTTAAGCCACACGTTCGGTACTTGATCGTGATCAGATTATTTTCAATAATCAGTAGTTTAGCATAGTGTTACACATTGATCATATAAATAATACAAGTGATCAATCAGGGCCCATACTTGATTCCTTGTATCATTTCAAGATCACACGCAGACCACAACAATGCTTGGAGATAGCAGGACATATTAATGTAAAATAAAAGAGATTATAATGGATGTAGCAATATAAATTTTACTGTTTCCGTTACAGACTAATAAAGTGTGGACTTTCTCTCTCCCATGGATTGCCTCATAGAATTTTCTTTTCTTTTTTTTCTTAAAAAAAAAGAATATGAATAATGCTATAAAATTACTAATATTCCCCTTAACCACTCATGGTAAGCTTAAAATGCTTGTGTAACGAGTGGTTCACGCCAATAGTCGATTGGCGGATTCGAACCCACGATCGTTTCATCCATTCACCAATTCATTTTACCAATTCACCCCTACATATTTGTAATAGTAGTCACGCTTGGCAAGCGGGCTGACAACAGCAGTTTTTTTATTTATTTATAGTCGTTATTAAAGAAGGAAGGAAGACGCTGCTATTCATCTCCTGTCTCCCTCTGTCGTCTCTTACGACACCCACGGGAAGATATGGGGTAGTGGGTATTCTTACACCACCACTACACGATAAATATAAATTTTATTATATTTTGATAGATTTTTAGACCAAAATAAATTAAAAATCGACGATAACGTCAATATTTTATATTTAGAATGCACTCATGATTTCTGCCTCGTTCATCTACTTACCATCACCGATGGTCCGAGTTCGAATCCCGAGTCGGTTTAAAATCAGTTATTTAGATTTTTCTGTTAAAACGTTCTCAGCAACAACACGGAGTCAGGAAGATGGCGGTGTTTCCGTTCCTCGGGAAGCACGTAAACCGTTAGTCCTGCGCCCGAACTTTCTGCGGTCTATGAGAGTGAGGGAATAGATAATGCATATGTTTTCGCACACACTCGTTTACTGTTATCCTGCCCCGCTCAGATGGTTAGTCTAGATTGTCCGTCGAGGCCGAAATTCAGTCTGGGGGACATTAGTCATCTTTTAATTATTATTAACATTAATTTCATTATTATTAACTTTTAATTACGTGGCAGAGCCATGCTGCAGTTATATTAGTAGTATAGTTGTAGCACGAATGGGTGTTCTCGACCGGGGAAGGACCACGCTCTCACGGAATACCAGCGTAAAATAGTAGCTTAATGCTGCTATGTATCGTATGGTGAGTGTAACTACTACTGTACTGTACATTAACCATCTGAGCTACCACGGTTGTTCAGAGCATCTGAGCTACCACGGCTTGCTTCAGATATGTGCTGTATTTTTATTACCCTGAGGACAAAATGGAATCCCTTGTGACCACTAAATATGTTTCCGGTTCTGTTTGTTCATATTACGCTACACAGCAGCATTATGACGTATGTAATTCACAGTAGGCACTCAAATAATAGGAACACACAGTCTACCTGATGGTAAATGGATGATGTGATAGACATCTACATTTACTCTCGATTAAGAATCAAAACGCAGATGCGTTGTCACCCCTGGGGACTTAGATGGAATGCCTCGTTTCCAGTAAAAGATGGTCTCCGGATCTCTACACTCACCGTACGAAACACAGTAGTATTAAGATGCTGTTTTACGCTGATATTTTGTGAGTACGTGGTCCTTCCCCGGTCGAGCCGACCCGTCCGTGCTACAACCATAATATAGCCGCAGCGTGGCTCTACCACGCAAAAAATAGAGGAAATGATACGTTACACTTAACGTATACTTTAACGTATACGTTACGTTAACTGTACCACGTATAAAATTGCCTGTCTAGCACGGTGAGTATGGGCAAAATTTTTAAGGAACTTATAGGTCTATTAGGTTATATATAAGGTCGCTAAGCGCATTCTCAAATGTGATTATAGCCAGCTATGGATTAGGTTTTACTTTGGATGAATCAATACATTATTATTCACTGGTAACACGCTTTCCCATCAAGTGATCTCGGCACATTGCTTGAAAGCTTGCTTATTAAAAGTTCGCGCATAGTTATCGGGACCAGATTATGAGCTGTGATTTATCAACTTCACCATTGTTCTTTTGCACTTCACAAACTTTCACATGTAAAAGCTGTGCTGGTTGGTTGTCCCGTCCCGTATATGAAGGGCTCTTGTCTCAATAAATGTTCCCTTGGTTTAAGTGCCTTGGGGAATATATAGAGATGATAGTAGGAGACCTGACGGTATGACCTTGGTTGAAAGAGAGGTAAAGCTTGGTTGAAAGAGCAGAACGGAGTAAGTGGCGCAAGTTTGAGTCTATGAAAGATGATTGACTATATATCAATCATTTGCTGTTAAGACTATCGGTCTGCGGGTGCACGTGCGGTGAAGTTTTTAATGGATATAATAAGACAGCTGGTTTTATATCGCTCGAAGGAAGTTAATCAGCGAAACGCAGGCAACGTTCTTGGCACTATACCGCGGTAGTAGGACTGTACGATAATTTAAAATTTAGTTTTAGTTTCTTTATTATGGTTATGAATGTTCAATATTATGCAAATAAGTAAACATTACATTATTCTTTAGAATATTAGAATCCTTATCTTAAAAGTAGTTGTTTTATATTCAAAAAGTAAACATTTTTTGTAATAACATTTTTAATTAATCGAATCTAAAAATCTGTGGCATCATCAATTCTTAAAATGCGGTAACCTAATAAAAAAAGTGAAAATGAATAATGTGGTTTAGAGTTATGTGCAAAATTTCCATTAATTTTAAGACAGTTCTTTGCACTATGTGTGGACGGGTACGGTTCGGTCTTTTTTTTATAACGAACGAATTTACAGTCCACCTGACAGTATGTGGTTATCGCAGTCCATGAACAGCTGCTGCCAACTTCAATTAAAGTAGACTACAGATGCGTTGTCACCTCTCAGATCTAAGATAGAATACCTCACAGCCTGTAACACTGGCTCGCTTTAGACCAGGCCGGAATAGGTCTGAGAGTGCGGTAAAATAAGTGTAGGATAAACTAACTAGGCGGACTCCTAGGCTAAAGAGGAGTACTACCAACTAGTAATAGTCTTGTGGTAGTGTACTAGAGACATTTTGTTTGTTGTTTAATAGCGAGCTTGTTCCTCATCATCAGTCCTCAGCAGTCATACAAGATATTAAAATATTTCGAGAAAATATGAAGTCTGCAAGAACGCAACAGCTCGCAACCCCTTTCTCTCTCCTAAACCCTTTAAGAAACGAGGTAATGTTTTAATTTGGATAGATGATGAGCCTTAATAACGTTATAGGTGGATTGTCGATCACTACTGCTCCATCCAGTTTAAATAAAATCTGAAGATTTCAAGATAGTTATAAGAAATACTTGTGACGTTCCATAAGGATTATTAGTATTTTCTGTTACCAGATTTTGTTCCATCACCAACACATGATGTATCTATTTCACTCGTCCTCTAAATTTTACCGTGAAATCCCAAGACTTATTAGCGTTTTAGCTTGTCTCTTTGTGTCGCCGATTTGATTCTCAGACGGGATGTAGTTTTTATTAGGCCCACAAGTGACTGTTTCATGTCTTTGTGTTATTTCCTGTGCGGTTTGTAAATGTGAACTTTTTTCTTGACACCAGAGAAACTCCTTCAGTGGTGGATACCGTTTATATAAAATCAACATGCTTGGATGCAGACAGATTGAGAATCAGACTAGTAGATACCTCCAATGGAGCTTATGTCAAGAGTTTGTTTTTTTGATTGAGCTCAAATTTCAGTGAAGAAACCTGTCTGAAGTTGTTAGAATATATTGTGTGAAGAGCATCTTTCCGAGTCTCTCTTACACTGTGTTCATACGGTTGAAAGAAAGAAAAATGATTGTTTAAGTTTATGTTTATATAGCAAAAAATATAAAAACTTGCCTGTTTAAGTTTATATAACAAACGAAAGAAATATAAGTGGCTCAAATAGTTATGCTGCGCTTAGTTAAGAATTAATGTAATGTCAGAATTAGATTACGTACTTGGTATTGGTATTTCATACTTTTGGGTTATTTTTACCATAAATGTGAACACATGTCTATATTTCAGTTTGGAGTATGAAAGTCGAAGTAATACATTTTTTTACGTAAGATATATTTCAAAAATGTAAAGTTAAAATTCACGACCGATTAAAATTACTTGTAACTATATTATGCAGGAATTATATATGAGAATTAACAATTCCCTTGAAATTAATAGTAGTAAATACTTGAGAAATATTAGTAGATAAGAGTATTAGATTAACCGGAAAATTTTGTCGGTTTTGCTGTGTGCTAAACCTGGTCTCAACTTATTAGATATTGAGTCGAGACTAGTGTTGCCACTCAGCAAACAGTTTCCGAACAAACTCATAGATTTGAATATACACTTAAATATTCGCAATGATTCATGCACATAAATATTCAAAATCACATCTCCTGTAAAAAGTATTAATTGATATAACAAACAGCTCAAAATTGTGAATACGTAATTAATTGAAAATGTTTTCAGTTTCTTAAGCAGTAAATTCAAGTCGCTTGTCGCAGCTGAGCGCACTTACTTTCCAATATCAAAACCAATGCCATATGTTATTCACCCTATAGAATATTCGTTGACCAAACCTAATTTTACTTGTTTTTAATTTACGACGTTTCGGTTACTTCACAGCGTCCATGGTCACGACGCGGACGACGTCTCCATCTCATACTCGTAGTTAGCCAAGGCTACCTTTAGCTTTTGAATATTAATTTTGGGAGCGATCTACGCAGAACTAGCATACAATATATTGTAGTCTTCCAGTGGTAAGCTTGGGCTTGGGTTTAATTTTATTGATTATAGGATTCCAAGCAGATGATTGCATCCAGACATCTTTCTCTATTGAAATTGGAATGTTTTTAATTTCAATAGCAATGCGAATCACGCGAGACTAAACGCAATTAAAAAACAAAAACATCGTGGTGTTCTGCGGTTTTGTGGTTTATCAAATCTGATGTAATGGCGGGGACCACGACATTTTTGTTCGTCTTGTGTAACAGGACAATATTCAATAATAGATCTTTCTATTTATTATTTGATATTTGCCACTTGCTGTAGTAATTGGTATCAGTATTGTGAATGCTCAGCTAGCTTAAATATTAATTGAAATAATTGTAATGTAAGTTTTCAACCTGAACGGTTTAAAAAATAACATTACAATTATTATGTTGTTATATTTTCCATATTGTTGTAATGACGGTCATAACGCAAATTCTAAAACTGAAATTTTATTTTACAATAATTTTCATTGTAACATTGAGGATATTTTTTATATAAGATCTTGCGTAGCATTTTTATCTTTTAGGAAAATGGAATAAAATGTATTACTTAAAGGTTCCGTACCGAAAAAACGGAAATCTTACGGGACCTTTTTATTATCCGTCTACCAGTCCGGCCGTTCGTCTGCCATGGCTATTTTTATTAGGAGCGGCGGAATCAACTTGAAATTAATATTAATTACTAAGATTTTTAGTTCCTTGAAAGTGTAAGCGACTTGAAAGTTAAAGCGACTGTAGCCTAATGGCAGGGCGCGGACCGCGAACTCGAAAAGGTCGTGGGTTCGAATCCACCATTCGACTACTGGTGTGAACCACTCGTAACACAAGCAATTTAAGCTTACCACGAGTGGTTAAGGGGAATATTAGTAATGTTTATAGCATTGTTAATATTCTTTTTTAAAAAAAAGAAAGAAAAAGAAAGAAAAAAAAGTGTAAAAAATTGTAGCTTCTTACTCAAAGCAATAGGGTATTTTGCATCATGTAAAAAAACATATTTATATGGTTGGTTCTGTAAAAAGTAAACGAGAAATGTTGATTTCTATTCATAATTGTAAATATTTTTAACAATATTTTTTATACTCGTAAACCTACTTATCACATCCTATAGAATACTTCCCGTTGACCTAAAATAATGAAATTTGGTAAGAAGGAAGGTCTTACAGCACGAGAAAAAATTACAAACACTTAATCTGTAGAGATATAACATAAAAAAATACTCTATTACGATGACAAACTACAATTTGCAAAGTTAAGTTTGTTCTTCATATGACTTATTCGTAAAAGCAATGATAGGAGCAGTAAGATTTAGGTTAAAGTAAGTATTCACTTATTTTTATTTATTTATTCTTTATTGCATTCCTTAAAACGAAACAATAGAAAGAGCGGACTTGATAAGGCCTTGAATTTGACGTAGGTGTAGCAATATAGAAGTAAAAACAAAAATGATAATAAGCTACATAGTATATACTTTATTATTAACTATACAAAAATAACATATACATACATATATCTTATCTAACTGCTTATACTTTCTATTGTACCGTAAATTAGTATTATCTTTGTCAAGTTACGGCATTCGCGTACCGGTATCGAAGAGGCTAAAACGTTGAGACTTGAGCGGCTTAAGCGGCCATTACATTATCCAATTTGCAGAGCGCTAGGTGAGTTAGCGCGCTAAATTTGTATTGTGTAAAGGCAGTTAGACAGCTAGTGATCCAATCTAGTGCGATCGTATGGACTCTGCCGCGCTAGCTCATCTCGTACACTAGCTAGTGCACTAAATAGCATGGTATAAAGCGTTCTAGCGTGCTAAACACTAGCTACGCTAGGTCAGTTAGTCAACCGGCGTGCGCTCGAACAGAACGTATTTTTGGTATAAGATCAAAATGACGTGACGCAACCATCGACTAAGAAAAAGGAAGTGCCCTTAAATATGAAATAATAGATTATACAAAAACTTGCTATTTATTTCTTTGGGATAATAAAACACAAGGATTATAAAAACAAAGACATGATGGAAAATGATGGAAACAAAGTTCTTCTCGAAGTTTACAGGGTATTCACATTGTTTATATTTGACAGTTTTTATATCAGCAATAAATTATGCTTTGACCCAACATTTTTTGCGTTTTTTTAAATTAATTATCATTAAACTTGACACCATAGCTAAAACAATGCCAACTTTCTGGTGTTTTGACCACCATATTCGTTTAGCGCTTTTGAAAGATGCGGTTTGGACGACGATCACTACCGAAATGAAAGGAAGTTAAACTAACTAACTTCGCTAGTTAGTCTAGTGTAATGAGTGAGCTCCTTTTATACCGCGCCTGTAGCACTAAATCTAGCGCTCTGCAAATCGGAGGATGTAATGGGCGCTTTAGATAAACTAGGTAGATATAAGTTCTACTCCCTCTTATCCTGTTTTTTAATTATGGTGACAAAAGGGCACACTTCCATACCTGATGCTAAGTGGAATGCCTGTAGACATCTTTCAACTACATCTATTCTCGATTCAAAATCAAAGTTCAGATGCGCCGTCCTGTAAAAACAGTCTCCATTTTTCTACACTCAACATACGAAACACATCAAGCTGATATTTCACGTTGGTATTCTGTGAAAGAACCTTTACGTTGAACTGCCTCATTCGGGTGGCAACCATAATATACGTAGGCGGTCCCATAATGAATTGGCCTAACTATGAACCAATGAAGGAAATGAAACAAAACCAATTTTATTTTTCAATATAATCACCATGAATACTAACACACTTCTAACATCTGTGAATCAACATCTCTAAACCTTTATAAAAATAATCACATTTTTTATCCTTAAAATGACTGAAGACGGCCGCCTGCAACTAGGGTATGCAATACCGGGATACCTGGATCCCGAAATACCTGGATCCCGCATGCATTTTGCGGGACTAATCTCGTACGAAAATATTACGGAATCCCGCTGGATTGGCGGGATTACAGAGAAGCATGGTCCATACGTGTTAATGTTCGCCCGGCGGCGCGTAAACTGAGCTAAGCGATGCGTGGTGCAGAGAAACAGTGTGAGGGCGCGGGGATTCCCCCGCCTTTGTTTGTGTACTTAATATTTTGCCAGTTACAACTGGTGATTATGACGTTACGCAGTGATTTTTTCATAGAATATTGATTTCTTTAGATAAATCTGAATAAACTGAGAAATTTCCAGGTTTTGTATTATTTAATGAGTGACAATAATGTCGGAAAAAGTGTATAAAGACTTTTGTGGTATTATTCCTGTATGGAAGTACTTTTTGAAGGCCGGAGATTCACAAACCGCAAAATGTAAGTTGTGTAAATCAATAATTAAAACGATCGGACGTTCGACAAAAGTTTACATGTGCATCTAAAGTCAAAACACAAAATTGACAAGGAAAGCGCATCAGACGGGAGCGGAAGTGCTGCAGCTTCTGCAACTGCGTCAACGTCCAGTTCCTCAACATCGACTCATTGTGAAGCTCAAACATCAACCTCGGCAAAGAAGCACAAAATCACTGACCATTTTCCAAGTGCAAACAGTGCTGTAGAAACGAGGGTATCACGCATGGTGTCAAAAGATGGTTTTCCATTCCGGGTTTTCTGCACCTCGTCGGATTTACGAGACCTTTTTAAAGCCGGGGGCTATAAGTTACCAAAATCGCCTAATTCTATCAAATTAATGGTTATGCATTTCGGCACGACTGTAAAAATTACCATTATTCGAGATCTTCTGAAGCTGAAAGAGAGCAACCACAGATTCACCCTCACATTCGACGAATGTACTTCAACGAGAAATAGGCGCTATTTAAACGTTAATGTTCACGCCTTGGCTAATGAAAATCTATTTTTCGGAACTTAGGGCTGGTGCGGATTTACGGAAGTCTACCTGCAGAAACATGTATCACTGTTTTAAAAGAAAAATTATCAGAATACGAGCTATCTTTGGATAAGGATGTAATCTGTATTACCACAGATGGTGCCAAAGTCATGGTAAATGTTGGGAAACTCATCAAACTCCATCAACAACTCTGTTATGCACATGGCATCCAATTGGCTGTTTTGGATGTTATTTATAAACAAAATACTTCTTCACGTAGTGGCCACGAAGCATCAAATGAAGAAATGTCAGTGCGAAATGAGACAGTTAGTGAAAGAGCTGATGAGAATTGTGACATTGACTTGGAAATTGACGAAAATGACATTTTTGATTTGTCTTTTCCTACACCTACAAGTGAAATAAACCTGACTGTGGAATATGCAGAAGTTGTTAAGAAGGTACGAAAAGTAGTAAAACTATTTAAAAATTCACCTACTAAAAACGATCTGCTGCAGACGTATATTATGACAAAATACATGGGAAAAAATATTGCTTTATTGTTGGATTATCAAACAAGGTGGTCAAGCCTGTGCGAAATGATAACAATATTCAACAAAATAAGATCGTGCGTATCGAAAACCCTGATTGACTTAGGTCTTGGTGCAAATCATGACTACGTTTTCACTGAACGGGAATATGATGTGCTAATGGATCTAGAACAAATATTACAGCCGGTAAAATTAGCAGTCGAAGTTTTGTGTAGACGTGAGTCTAATTTGATTACTGCGGAAACTACTTTGAGATTTATTATTAGCAAACTGATAAATATTAATAAACCGTTAGCCCGAAAACTTGTTGATTCGTTGAGGAAACTGATCTCAGAGCGGCGAACTGACTTGACAGCGGTTTTATTATACTTACATGATCCACATAAGTACGAAGAAGACAAAAGTCAATTTATTTATGATGAAACATTCAATCTACCTCCAAAGACTGTAATACGCAAGGCCATCAAAAATATAGTAGAAAGGCTAGAGTACACAGGAAGCAATGCAGTAACCACTATTCCTGTTGATGATCCTTATGACGACATCCCTCTCTCTAATCTCGAGACGCAAACGGCAGCCGCGGCACCAATGTCACTTGAAAACGAACTCGAACTGACTTTGACTAATATCAAAAGTCCTGGCTCAACAGCCCAGCCACCTAGGTCTGGAAGTATGAGTAAACTTGAGGTTTTGATAAAGAAGGAAATGAACTATTTCGAGTCGGGTGGATTAAAAGGCACTTACCTTCAGTTCGCCTATAACGCACTTATGACTATTGTACCAACCAGCGTGGAAGCTGAGCGGGCTTTTTCAGCTGCTGGCTACCTTGTGTGCAATATCAGAAGCTGTTTAGCAGATGACACAATTAATACTTTAACTTTTTTAAGAAGCTACTTCCAAAATAATGTTTAATTATCACTGCAATTTATGTCATCATCTGTATGTCTAAAGTAATAAATAAACCATTTAAAATATACCAAAAGGCTTGTTTTATTTGGCTTCAAATTAAAACCATGGAAACGAAGTCTTTAATTTAGATTTCAGAGGTCTAGTTTCACCCTGCTGGATCCATCAAATACCTGGATCCAGCGGGACTAAGATGGTTCAATCCAGCAAATACCTGGGTTGAAATTATTTTGCGGAATTGCATTCCCTACCTGCAACTCTTCATCGCTTGAAAATTTTCTTCCTCTTAAGTCCCGCTTTAAATTTGGAAATAAATAATAGTCGGACGGGGCCATGTCTGGACTGTAAGGTGGATGTTGAACTTCTGTGAACCCGCATTGACGAACTGCATCCTTCGAAACACCAGCGGTATGAATGACATGTCCATGACAACGCCCCTGGCGTTGTCATGGAGCAACAGGACACCTGTAGACAGCTTGCCTCTTCGTTTTTCCTTTATCTTGTCTCGTAATTTATATATTAAAGAAGCATAATATTCGCCGTTCACGACTGTATTACGTTCTTTAAAATCCACCATCAATATGCCTTGAAAATCCCAAAATATTGTGCACATCAGTTTTTTAGTCGATTGTTGCACCTTTGCCTTTCTAGGGGGCTTTTCACCCTTATAACGCCATTCCATTGACTCGCGCTTGCTTTGTGGATCATAATACAAGATCATAGTTTCATCACCAGTCACTAGCCGCTCGATCACAGTCTTTGGATTTTCGCCACAAAGATCCAAAAACTCCGAAGCGCAGCGCACTCTTTCCTGTCTCTGTACCGCTGAAAGAAGTTTCGGTACCCATCTTGCACTCACTTTTTTCATGTGAAGATGTTCGTGGATCGCGCGATGAACGGTACTCTTAGAGAGCCCAAGCCTTGCTGCAATTTCTCTAATCTTCAAACATCGGTCACTCAGAACCTCCTCTTCGATAAGAGCAATCGTTTCGGGAGTGAGCACTTCCACAGGTCGACCGTCGTGGCCAAAGTCTTCGACGGTTTCTCTCCCGAGGCGAAACTCTTTCACCCAATTTTTCACTGTGCTATAGGAGGGGGCAGACTCCTTATAAACGCCATCCAATCGTTCTTTTATTTGGGCAGGGGATAAACCTTCTTTAAACAGAAACTTTATGACACTTCGATACTCAGTTTTCGACATTTTGAAAAAATACGCGACTCTCGTTATTCAAATGCCTGTTAAACTAAGACTAAGCATTTCATGTCGATGCATGTTTCTTATATTAAGTGCACGATAAAAACATGTAGCGACATGTCGCGTTGAACTATATCAGGCCAGTTCATTAAGCAACCGCCTGGTAGGTAAATTAAAATAACCATAAATTGTAGTTATTTATTATAATTATGTAGTTATATATATGGTCATGAAATTACCATAAGTAGGAATTTGTTTTAATAAAAATAATTTCAATGTGTAACAAATATATATATATATATATATATATATATATATATATATATATATATATATATATATATATATATATATTGAAATTATATCATCTGAATAATGTTTATTTTCTGTTCTAATTGTTAATTGTTGATATTTTTGGTTTATGGGGCCTTCATATAGCGTTGCTAGGCGGCGAGATAATAATACTGAATGAAACTGCAAGTATACCCAATATCGTATGTATTAACAGCATCAGCATCTTTTAATAATGTTCATTCTATATTATGTTAATTATAATGGCAGACACTCCTGCTTTAAAATTGCCTAGGATCGTTCTAGTTTATGTGAAAGCGAGTAGAAGATAGAATAAGTCAATGTAGGACACCCTACTGCCTTATCTTTAATAAGTAAGCCTCATGTCACTAGACCTACGTGGTGGTGTATTTTGTGTGCTATGTGAGCAACATATATTTAGAATTTAATCGCTTCGTATGCTAACTGACTTTTACTCTGTCAGCAATATATATATATATATATATATATATATATATATATATATATATATATATATATATATATATATATATATATATAACATAACATAAACACTCACGCCTGTCACCCAGAGGGGTAGGCAGAGACTACGGACTTCCATTTGGCACGATTCTGACATACCTCTTTCGCCTCCTTTACATCCATATATCTACGCATACATGCTCGTCGGTTAAGGGTACTTCTAACGTGGCCCATTTTCAAAATATCGCCAATTTGGTCGACCAAACCACCAAACCACCGAATCATTCCTTTCTTAATCCTGGTCACAACATCATCTTGCATACCACATTTATCTCTTATCACGCAATTTCTCACCCTGTCATTCAGATTAAACCCTAGCATATTCCTTAAAGACCGCATTTCTACAGCATTTATTCTACTTGAAAGCATTTATTCTACTTAAGCATTTATTCTATTTTATTCTACTTATTTTACAGCATTTATTCTACTTTGAAAGAGTTATGAAAGAAACTGATGGAAAAATTTGGGATGTGCAAGCGGGTTTTAGAAAGGGAATGGGGTGTACAGATCAAGTCTTTTCCATGCGCATGATTGCGGAGAAGTTTTTGGCCAAAAACCAGAAAGTTTTTTGTGCGTTCATGGACTTGGAAAAGGCTTATGACAGAGTGGACAGGAATGTGTTATGGCAAACACTGAACTCATATGGGTTGAGCGCTGGTTTGATACAGGCATTAAGGTCTCTTTATAGGGACTCTAGTGCTTGTGTCAGGATCAATGGGGTCTACTCGGACTGGTTTGGCATCCAAAAAGGTGTCAGACAGGGCTGTGTGGCTTCCCCTTGGCTGTTCAACCTATTTATGGACCGGTGTTTGCAAACTTTGAAAGATGAAGAATGTGGGTTAAGAATGGGCGAGTTAACCGTCAAATGCCTTTTGTATGCCGATGATCAAGTCATACTTGCGTCATCGGCGGCAGAGTTGCAAATGATGGTTACATTAATGAACTGGGAATTGAAAGAAAGGGGAATGAAAGTGAACGCAAGTAAGACGAAAGTGATGGTTTTTGAAAGAGAAGAAAGCAAAACGGTATGTGAAATAAGAATAGAAGGAGAGTTAATTGAGCAAGTGGATGAGTTTGTGTATTTGGGATGTGTATTTAGCAGGGATGGTAGATATGATAGGGAAATAGAACGACGAGTAAATGCAGGGAATAGAGTGAATGGGGCACTACACTCTATTATGAAGAACCAGAATGTGTCAAAACAGGCACGTATGGTAATTCATAATGCTGTGTTAGTCCCTACTTTAATGTATGTTAGTGAAAGCTGGGTGTGGCAGAAGAAGCACGAAAGTAGAATATATATATATATATACATATATATATATATATATATATATATATATATATATATATATATATATATATATATATATATATATATATATATATATATATATATATATGTATATTGCTTGTATATATATCGCTTGACCGGGAAAAACCACACTATCACAGGCGTAAAATAGCAGCTTAATGCTGTGTTTCATATGGTAAGTATAGAGATCCGGAGATCGTTTTTTTTACTGGAAACGAGGCGTTTCATCTTAGTGCTCAAGAGTCCACAGCATCCACTTACCAAATTAAAAAATAATTATACTTAACATCTCATTTGCAAGTTGTAGTAGCGACAGATATATGAAAGTCGGAATTTTAACATTTCTACCATCTTTAAAAGGATGCTTGTACGGGTAGTGCCTTTTTGCACCTTATGTATCACGAAATAATGACATCGTCTGCATTTTACAAGCCAATTTCTTTCGATGCATAATTGCATTATGAGTACATAGTATGAATTTTGTAATTTTATGGACAAAACTATGAATTTACAATTAGGGGTCTTATAGTAATAGTGAGCGACAAGAGAAGGAAGAATCGTACTTATATCTATTTTTAAAATCAGTTGATTCACGGTTTTTCCATTCAGCTTAATTAGAAAAATTTGTAAGAAACATTATACGCATCGCAGATGATAGCGATTTGTCCATTTAAGACATCCATAAAAAAATCATACATCAATATCAGACACCGGTAAAGTCTTTGTCTTGTCATATAGACTTGATTTATATAGTATCGCCTTTGAAAATGATCTTATTTATTACATTATAATTTATACGGCCTTCAGGTGGACCAGCTTCTACGCCTACAGAACTATAAAATACGCATTTGCTCAAATAGTGTTGGGATAAACATGTGGTCTGTTAATGCGATCCATATTGCTAAGTATAGTCCGGTTTCATTTCAATCAAAATTCAAATCGTTTACTCTTCAAGTTTTGATACAACATAATGTGTTACTATACTGTTTGCATGTTACCACGTTTTTATTAAGTCGCTTTGTTTTTTGTCTGTCTGTATGTCTGTCGCTCCGGGTGGAAATGGAATTTAGTAATTGATGAACTGGAAATTTGAAATTTTGAATATAGCTCTATAATATCTATATATCTATAATCTAGAATAAATTCGGATAACAACGTAGAACAACAAATATAAAACTACGTGGTATATTAAAATAATACAAAATTAAAAAAAAATTATCATCTGTATTATCTTTGCGGTCAATTTATGCTAGTTAAAACAGACTTCGTTTTTATTTAAAGAAGGAAGGAAGGGTTGTTAGCTGAATAATTAAAAGTTGTTTATTGATTTATTGAAATTATTGGTCGTCAAGTGATCGTGAATTGAACCGTAATTCATTAAATTTTGAGGTTTGTATATTAAAAAATCTGTATTTCACTTTCAACTGTACATTTACATACAAAACAAAGGTATTTAATATACAGAATATAAACTAAAACGCTTTTTGTCTTAACACATATACTCCAAATACACACAAAATTCACAACTCATCCAGTCAATATGTTAGTTATTTGTTGGATTGTTAAAAGTTCTTTTGCGACAAACCTAGGTATGTTTCCAACTTAGGGGCGCCAATCTATCAGTGCGACTGTTTGACGACAAACTATTATGTGTTTGACATCAGCAGTTAACAATGTAAACAATTGATGTTTTATTTCAATGATATGTTTTATGCAAATGGCAGAAAGATCTCATTGCCTCCAGTTAATGGCCGTATAACCATTTCGTTAACGTCAGATGAAAATATCCAGACCCATGACGGCGCACAGCGTTAAAGTTACGAGACGTTTGCTGATCAATATCGTATACCGTTGTTTGATATGTGAGACGATCGTGACGACGTGCAGGTTGATCAAATCAATATTTTTTTACATATTATATACTCGTTGGAGCCTTTATTAAGGTATAATTAGTGGCGCTGTACGAACATCATTAGTAGTTGATGCAAACATTTAGGATCATTTCAGAGGGATTATTTCAGTATGTCTGTAATAAGCGCTCTTACTTTATTTGTATTTTTTACAGTAGAAATATAAAATTAATTAAAATCCTCCAGACGGGATTTCGGTTACTGCGGCCAGTCTTAACGTAGACTAACCATATGCGAAGGAAAGAATTACAGTGTCGAGTGTAATCGCAAACACAAGTGCACCCTCTACTTACTCGCTCATAGTTTGATGGGACGGTAATCCGACACGATCGGAGAGAGATTGAGCGCAGGATCAACGGCTTTTCTTACGCGACACCGCCAGCTTCCTGACTTCTGAACTACTGAGAATTTCTTGACAGAAAAGCCCAATAACTGAGATTATTGCCCGAATCGGATCGAACCCGGGACCTCATGATACACAATCGCGGCCACGACTACTGGACCAACGAGCCAGGCAAAATTTATAACTTCACGAAAAGTTTATCTATCGGGTATAGATTTTATGAGTTTCTTTTTTGGCATTAAACCTGACGTAACCTTATACGTATTGTGTAAATTAGTCATTTTGATCCAAAAATATAATACTTGTGTATAATTTGACTATAGTGTCATCCAATCGGATCCTAACATGATAGCTACAATATCAGTATAATTTTGTAGTTAGATACAAATAATCCATACTCCATAGAAAGCAGTGCCTATCATTGTTTTTTTAAATTTAAGCATGATTTTGTTATGCGTATTTTTTCGGGTTGGTGTACAAGAACCAAATCATAACGGGTTATATTTTACAATATCTACTTCTAAACGATTTATGGGCTCAACAGTCTAAAGCTGATTCGCAAAGCACGAATCCGAACACTTGTTCGTAATTTTTTCTGCAAAACTATTGTAAACAGACAATAGGTCGGTGTTTTAGTTTATGGTTATTTAGTATTAAAAGATTTAATAAATGATTCATTGTTCTTTGGTTAAGTATATGTAAAAACAGTTCAAAATTAATATTTAATGCTGTATGTTTCTTCAACATTTAGAGTCGGTCGAGTCGTTCAGAAGTTACACGATCACTAACAGACGCAACAACGGTTGTGTATTTACGAGTATATAAAGAAGATTATTGATTGATCAACCTGCATGCCCAGCGTGGCGAGTGGAGTCGTAATGCTTGCCACATATCACATTTCTTGAATTATCTATGTTCAGTTTTGGAATTAAAAAAAAGCTCTTGATGTCGACAAGCACTGGCTTATTATTAGTAAATATAAAAGATTTTTTTTTAATTTTGTACTAAAATTTAATACAACACGTTTTTTCGTTTACTTACATTGTCATCCGTTTCTGAGCTATGTTCAAAATTTCAAGCATCGGGATCAAGTGATCGTGAGATGCTCGAAATTTGAGTTGAAAGATTCCACGCGCAACGCTACGACAGACAAATAAGAAAGTGACTTAATAAAAAAACGTGGTACAATGTATCTGATTAGTATTATCATACGTATCAAATAGGATAGTAACTAAATTATTTACTACTGTTAATTTATATCGTAAAAACTAATTAACTATCGTTCGTTTATCTTCTCAATATTTTGTTTATTTCATTTGCGCATGCGCAGTAAATAATAGTGTGGCGCATGCGAAGTTGGTTTTTTGTCATAGAATAAACAACGTCACAAAATATATACAAAATTTATTTTAGAAACAGCTTGGAAGCGACCACCTCATTCCCAGGTGTTTTATCAACCATGTATTCATTTATATTATAACCCTTTTTATAATGATTTTTTAATTAAATATTTAAACTTGGTAATAGAGAGACCTTGTATATTTTCTGAGACTTTGTTGTAATAGCATACATTACTCCAAGAATGAATAACTAACTCTGTGGAGTCGAGAAACTGGTATCACTAGTGTTCCTAGTGTTTACAGAGTGTATATCACTTTTTTTACTAAAACCACCTTTGTTTTTGGATGTTCACCATAACATTAAGTTTTCATATATGTAATGAGAGGCCAAAGTTAATATATTTATTTCTTTAATTTTTTCTCTAAGAGACTCTCTCGGTTTCTCGGTCTCTTCTGCAAAACGATAATAATTTCTAAATCAACCGCATTTCCCCATAGCAAAATCCCATATGACATTATGCTATGGAAATAACTGAAATAAACTAATCTAGCTGTCTCGATATTAGTAAGATCTCTAGTTTTTTTTATACCATAAGCTGCAGAGCTTAGTCTGTTTGCTAGTTTTGGTATATGGGGGCCCCACTGATGCTTAGCGTCTAGGATTCAGCAGGACTCAATTGTTCCCCATTTAAAAACACATAGGTATTCGGATTTATAACATTTGTTGTTGTCAATTTAATACATATAGTTTTTATTTGCCGTTTAAATGTAGATTATTAACGTTAAACCAATGAAGTAATTTTAACATAGCATTATTTACTTCGTCACATTTAAATGATTGACGATAAAGTTTAAAAATCATGGAATTATCATCAGCTAATTGTAATATGTCATGATTATCCCCTACAAGAGAAGGTGATTTATTAATATACACAAAAAATCGGAATAGGCCAAGAATTGAGCCCTGAGAGACACCCATCTGTACGGGAAATGCGGAAGAACTTTTACCATTGATAATAACTTTTTGCACTCTATTACTTAAATGTTTATCAAAACTTATTAATATAGCATTTAAATTATAAATATATTTATTTATATTAGAATAAGAGTCGTTCATAAATGCTGGGCACGCGAGAGTTAAAAATGGACGAATTTATTCCGCTTTGATTTGGACGTGAAAACCTAAAAATAAAATAAAAGAATAATGAGCATGAGATTTGTTTCTACAAAAAAATTGTGCATAATATAATCGTCCTATAATTAAGTACCCACAGAAATGTCGCATCTGAACAAATTAAAAATTACTTTTATAATCTATATTCGGTGACACGAGATGGCGTCTTAGGAATAATTTATTTATTATAAATATATAATTTTTTTATTATTTAGGTATCTTATTCGCCGACGAAGTTATTCCTTGGTATTCAAACACTCGGTAAATCAGTAGCTAAAATTATAACTAACGTATTAGTTGGTTACGGTAGAGATCGAACCCGGGTTATTTGCGTGCTGTGAAATTTACGGCGAGCGCTTAGTTTCTAAGTTTAATTTAATTAACTTATTTGATTTTGTAGTAAAGTAAAGTTACAGCCTATATACGTCCCACTGCTGGGCACAGGCCTCCCCTCATTTCTGAGGTTTTAGGGCAAGGAAGTGTCTGCCGCGCTGCCCCAATGCGTGTTGGCGAACTTCACATGTCTTCGAGATATTTTTTTTCTTATTCCTCAGACATGCAGGTTTCCTCACGACGTTTTCCTTCACCGCCGAGCACGTGGTATATCAACACTTAAAATTGCAATTAACAGTTTCATTGGTGCCGGCGGGGATCGAACCCGGGTCGAACCGGCGTTCTGTTACATTTACAGCAAGCGTTGACCATCTGAGCTACCACGGCTCTCTATTTGATTTTATACCACTAGCCAACCGCCTGGCTTCGCACGGTTGATTTCTGGATCTCGACAGTGGCGCCACATACCGAGTCCAAATGTTAATTTTAACCATCTAGGGACCCATTCAAACACACACAAAAAATCATCAAAATGGAGTCGTTTTTAAGTTTTAGCGAGACTAACGGACAGCAATTGAATTTTATATACACAGATTAATTATATTTTAATGTTATTTTGAAAACAAACAACGTATTGACAAAATTTAACGATTACGGCCGTCCTTTCTTTTAATTCTGTTTTCGTCAAGGTCGGTTCGGTTTATCACTGTTTATTGGTATTGAATGACTGGTTGTGTGTTGTCATGTTGTTGTCATTGGATGAAATCGTCCAGCGATGATGTAAGCAACTGTGGCTTGCCTTGTTATGTTACCGCGTTTTTATTAAGTCACTTTCTTGTTCCTCTGTCGTTCCAGTTAGAATCTTGTAACTCACATTTTGACCACTTTCCTATTAGCAAGGAAAGTGGTCAAAATGTGACCCTTTGTGAAATGTGGTCCTTTTTCCTTTGAAATTTTAAACATAAATCAGAATCGGATGATAGAATATATTAAATTTTTTAGTAAGTACAAAATTTTAAAAAAGTCACTTGCTTACTTACATAGTTACTCGTACAAGTATAACTGGTACTAACTTTTACCAATAAAATATGAATGTTACAGAGAAAAGTTTTACTTCTTGATTTCGTCTGTTTGGTATGCATCAATAGGTAGAAATAGTCTAATTTAAAATTACACGCGTTTCCCATGTGTTTTTGGTAGATTTATCATCTTTATCATGTTAAATATAAGTAGTAAAAATGCTAAAATCTATTAGAAAACAATAGGAAGGGGCGTGCAGATTTCAATTTTACGATAGTTAATATGGTAAATGTGACAAAATATACCAAAAATAAAAGAGCGTGCAGTTGTAAATTAGACGAGCAATCGTCTAATTTACAACGTTTTTATAGATACTATAAACATAATTGAGGTAAAAACGCCACACCGTCTTGCGGCGATGATGAGTGTGAGAGGACGTGCTCATGCAGCACCGAAGAGCACCTTCCGCTCTCTCTATTCTGCGTGCATTTTCCCTATCACCATCACCCAAGGTATGCCACAAAGCACGGACCCTGAAGTAGTGGCTGACTGCTTACTTTTTTTAAAGACGTCATTTCATCTATTACATGAAATTGTCTTAATTTCCGACATCTGCAGATTTTTTATGATTTTTGCACTTTGTCCCGTACTATGAAATTTACGACGAGATTAGTCTCTGAGCTATCAGATATATATGACACCTCAAAATGTTCTAGTTGTTTCTTTATGTTCATCACTCAATGCTATTCAATTGCGCCAGGAAGCTGTCAAATCACTGCCTATTAAAAGATATATTTTTATGTAGAATAGGGTAACAAACTAGCACAGAGTCCTCCTAATTGTGAGTGAATGCTGTAATCCCAGAGTACGAGTATTACGATAGAAGTGCTTCGTTTCCAGTTAAAGGGTTTCTGTTTCTTTACACGCACTTTACTTTACTTTAGCGGCACGCAATTTAGGCAGGGTGGTGAGTGCTCTTCAAGACATATCATTTTATTTGATAACGCGAATCGTAGCTAATTCACTTTTTACCTGGCGCAGTGGCTTAGCAAGGAGTGGCTGCGCTGGGGGCCGCGGGTTCCAATACCGCACGGAGCAAGTATTTGTATGGCCTACAAATAATTGTTCCGAGTCTGGATGTTAGTACTTGTGCAATTTATGTTTGTAAACTGCAACCACGATATACGATAGAGTTTTTAAACAAAACGTTTTAAAATATCTTTGTGAAATGTTAAATGTCAATGTATGTCCGAATTATTACTTTTTTATGCTTGACAAAAGTAGTAACGAACTCTTTAGCACACTATGACGACACTATTAGTTATAATTTGAATAGCAATTAAAAGTTTAATGCTTAGATAACAAAAATATTATGTTTAAAGCATAAATATTATAAACGACACTTAAAAAGTACTAACCGAATTAAAGAACTTTTAATAATAATTTAAGAGTTTAATAAACATTAAAAAGTAGGCATTGACCACGAGTTGCGATGATCCTTATAATTATTATTTTTTATCCTGGCGATATTGATCAGGATACAATGATAAAGTTATTAAATTATTGTATTGTTAGTGGTCTTTGATACGAGTGCGAAAATTCAAGTTAATCGGCCGTCTACGATACATAGATAGAAATATATAGCACACGCGAATCTGATAAAAGCGTGTTGAAAATAAAAGGAAGGAAATATATAAAAGAAAAATTGTAAGTCGGTTATTTTTATAATTTTACTACAAAATATGAAGGTACTATAAGGTATAACTTAATATTATAAAATGTGTATCTAAACCATATCTTGGTTCAGATATGCTATCAATTATCTGAATATCTTGGTTTAATTTGTCTAGTTTATTTCTATGGGAACTTCAAACTTGTTAAGGGACCGTAAAATTGTTGACTTAACTCAATTAGGAACAACAGTTAATTGGCTTAATTACATTCCCAGATGTTAGAGGATAATTAATGCCGATCCTTTGGCGAATTGTATAAACAATGATTGGAAAAATATTTACGTGATCAAAATATTGTGGCCGCGTTTATAAATTATTACTAATATTTTCGGTAAGAACTTTTAACATGGAATTTTATAATAGTATAGTTTAAGATGTTTTAAACATGTTAAAATACATATTTTACTAGCAACCTGCCCTGGCTTTGCCTGGCTAGGATCTATTAATGTAGCCTCATTTAGATTTTTTTATAATGTTAATGACCATTTATCTTATAATTCAATCTTATGATTTCACAAAGAAAATACTTAAATTTTTTTGGATAAAATATAGAGCCTAGATTTCTTCTTGCATTGCTCTCTGAGTCTCTATCTGTTCGCGACGTTACATCGCAGTCGGTTCGGCCATCTCGGACAGACATACATACAGATTGACCAAAACTTTACAAATGGGTTTTCATGTCCTAATGGCATGCAAGACAGTCATTTCGATAGTACAGTTTAATTTTATTTACATGTATAGATAGTATTTGTTGTCGGTAAATAAAGCATTAGCTTGCGTGTTAGGAAATATTTATAGTCGGTATCTCAATGGCAACTTCCATTTAATTTTTAAGCGAATATAAAATCCACATGATTTTCTTTATGTCGCTTAACCTTCGCACGAACTTGGCTCAACACCCACTCGTCAAATGATCCTTGGATATTATTGAATAGCTATCCGGTCTTCTTGACAATTATTTACGTTCTTATAACTTGTATGTATGTATAACTACTGTAATTGTAAGATATTATGCCTTTGGTTGTGGTCTCATTCTGCGCGCGCGCATGTGTCTGATCTGAGTCACCGGTAAGCGTTCTGCGCACAATGCCGACGGCATCGAACAGTCGCGTCGCGGCATACTTAGAGGACATACATATTACTTAAATTCGCGCTTTTATTACAACTAATACATTCTTTACGGGAGTTTCGCGGAAAGTGTATTTTATGAATTAGTGACTGGTATTTGTGAGTATTGGTGTTAAAGCGAAGATGACTGCTGTCAAAAAAGTGATAGCTATGCGACAGTTGGACTCGATGTTTGGCAGTTTGACCCTTGAGGGCGAAGGAAGACATTCTCCACTTGTAAGCTCTACAATCGAGCACGATCCTCATTGCGATGTTCATGGCCGGTGTAGTACTCCGACAGATAGATATAGGTCGTCCCTTTACCTACATAGCCGCGAGTCGACACCTGGATATTTTAGGGAATGTGTTTCTCCCACAAATGGTCTTATAATCAGGTATGTACAGTCTTACGTAATAGTAAATTTGAAATTGGAATATTAATTTCTATTAGAGCTTTTACATATAATTTTTCTTGTTTTTTTTTTTTTAATTTTAGCCTGTTTATGTTTCCCCAGGCGCCGTGATTCACTGGGTGTATCACCGGCACGTGAGCTTGAGCATCCATCTACATTCCCAAGTATACTCAGACGTGATCGCCATAGTCCCTCTCAAACGCCACCTCGTCGGGACACACCGAGTCCTACCCACAGATTTACAACAAGCAAACGTCACTCTATGGGCTCTTTTCCGAATCTCTCTCGCTGCAATGTTGTCAACTACAATAGGCGGGACTCCTTGACTAACGGTAGTGTCAGAGACATGAAGCGTGACTATGTTGGTTCGATGAACTCTTTATCAAGGAAAAGCTCTATCGACACAAAGAAATCCTCCTCCGATTCGTTGGACAATTGGCACGTGACTTGGGAAACCGACCGGAATAGCTCCGTTTCTTCTTTAGCGCACGATGATAAACACGCACGCGGAATTATTAAGGTAAATGCAAACTAAAAAATAACGATTCCCGTTGTATTATTTAACTCAACTCAATATCCTTAAGCGAAAGTAAAAACGTGACTGTTCCGAAGCTCGCGTTCGTAAATAATTTGTCAAGGAAAATGTTATGTAATACAATTTGAAATACTATAAGTATGCATCTATAAGAATGACTACATGGTTTCACACTATCAATATGTTGTCTTTCTTTAAAATGAATGTTATAGTAATATTTAAACAATACTATTCAATAAGGTTCAATTATGGTCAGAGATCAAACAATAAATAGAGTCCACATCAAATATTTTTATTCTCGTTATATAGAAACTTGTAATTCATTTTATCTCCGCTCTGATAGTGAATTTCTACATTTCTCCGTTATGTTTTAATGAGCGTGAAGCGTTATATTTAATATAACTTACGTATCGATCTACTTGTTGCATGATGTTTCAGTTTATACATTATCACGGAATTTTCTATTTAATAACTTACGAATATAGTTCCAATAAAACAATATTAATAAAAAAAGTTTCAGGTACATCGTAAGTAGTTTTTAACAATGGAAACAATAGTAGGTAACGAGTGCCAACGTTTTCATATATTATATAATAATGTATGTAGCATGCTTATTAATTAAGCAGCAGGTTAATTATACTACAATAAACTATGAAAATACTTTCAAAAGGTTATTTTAGTGCAATCGTATAAAAAAGGAAATTACATTGCGCTTATTGGGTATATAAAATGACCCCCGGAAGGAATTTGGCTCACGGCGGTCTGTCTCAACGGGACGATCCATCTGCGTTTCACATAATTATAAAATTATAATGTACGAGTGTATGCGCAAGCATGATGCATATTCTCATAGTTCAATGAAACGCCAATCCTACATGATCGGAGAAAGATCAGGCGCAGGACTAACGGCTGCACATGATTTACGAGGCACGGGGGTGAAACACCGTCAGTTTTCCGACTTCGGGCTGATACTGAGAATTTATTGACAGAAAACTGAAATAACTGATTTTGTCCTAACTAGGAATTCGAACCCTGTATGTACTACTCATCTGTCACGCTTACGATCACTCAAACTCAAACGAAGCAGTCAATCTTGCTTTTATTAAGGGATTCCGAAATGTGTTAGGATAAAGTGGCATTGAGGATAAATTTCGAGTTACAGAAATATAATAAAGGGAGGGGAAAACCATTAGGTACTTGTTCTCTTACGCGCTTGGGATTTATTGGGTTATTGACACCACCATAGGGACACAATATAATTTAGGTTTGCTACTTATAATTGTGCTTCTTAAGACGTAATTAATAATTTTAAGACAGTCGATTTTCCATATTAAGCTACGAGTCAGATTTCTAGTTTTAAAATATATACAAATTACACGATGATTTGATTGTAAAAACTATGATCTCATCACACTGTATTCTCATAAAATTTCTCTAGAAATGTATGTTTTATCACATAAAAAATGTGCCCAATTCGCACAATTAAATGAATTATTCTAGTTACTCATTTCGAGCCGTGGTAGCTCAAATGCTTAGCGCTCATTCGATCCCTGCCGGAGCCAATAAAATTGTTAATTGCAATTTTAAGTGTTGATTTACCACTGGCTCGGCGTTGAAAGAAAATATCGTGAGTAAACCTGCATGTCTGAGAAATAAGAAAAAATATTTCGAAGGTATGCATGAGAAGTTCGCCAGCACGCCTTGGGGCAGCGCGGCGGACATTTCCTCGTTCTAAAGCCCGCTCAGAAATAAGAGTAGGCCTGGGATATATATAGACTGTAACTAACTCATTTTGCAACGTAGACGCTCACTAAGAACGGATTTTTCGATAGTCCCATCAAAAAAATGTCTTGAAATGTTATATCTAGCTAGTATATATATATATATATATATATATATATATATATATATATATATATATATATATATATATATATATATATATATATATATATATATATATATACATACACACGTTACTTACTGTCCGTTAGTTTCCATAAAACTTCGGAAAATGGCTCTACATAACTTAGGAGCTACTGAAGTCGATGCTAGTCAGACATAGCATGTGTATCGAAGAATGAATTATTTAATTCGTTTTTTGAAGTCAGTTTTTACAATTAAATGAAAGTTTTACTTTTTACTCTTTTGAAGGAAATACGGAATATCGTATCAAGCTCTAAGTCGTTATTAGAATGTCGTCTAAATATTTACATTAATAACTTCATCTCGAATTTTTGCACTAATAGGGCCTTGAAGTAGGTAGGTCCTTTGACAAAAACTAATCTAAATCGGTATACAATTACCAAAGATATCGCTTAACATACATACAAAAACACATTTTCATTGATGAGAACCTTGTACTTTTTTAAAGTCGGCTGGAAAGTATTTCAATTGACTGGCGTGCCAACACCTTTCTATGTATCGATGAACAAATTTTAAAATATGGCGACTAATGATACTATAGATAATCGATATCTTTGTGGGTGCACTTGTTTTAAACTGCTTTAAGCCATATGACATTAAATTGAAATAGAATTCAGTTACAATCTTGGAATGTTTCCCGCACTTTACAAGGCCCATAGCCGAGGAGAGCGCTTACCTCTGTCCGCTCGACCTGGGCCGCCTTAAATGGACACGGCACAGACGACTAGCCCCCGTCACGACTAAATCATGTCAATATTTACATTTAGTCCCACGGTCTGTACTGCAAACATTGTGTTGCTTTTTGTTTTCTATACGTCGATGTGGAAATATAATACCAATCGGCTTTTTGCATATTCTTTTCTAATGAGCTGAATTCGTCTGTGAACATCCGTAAATCGCATAGATACATTTTCCAGGTTTTGCACTTCTAAAATGAGCGCTAAAACGGTAATTAAGTTCTATGCAACTTTATCTTCTTAAAACTGTCTCTGTTACGACTGCATATTTACTATGGGATATCTCTTCGTCAATCGTAAATTATGTCAATATTTGTATTTCATGCAGTTCGAACGTTGAAAAAAAAGTTTAAGTTACAGCTATTATACGTCCCACATCTAGGCACACGCGTCTTCCCATTTTTGAAAAGGTTTTGAGTATAAGAAAGTATCAGTTACTTAGTTACTCGGCAGTCGGCAGACTTCATATCTTCGATTTTTTTTATTATTTCTTAGACCTTCCTTCCATTCGACGCCAAAAAAACGTAGTAATGTTCATACATATGTTTGAGAGCAATTGACAAAACAGTGTTAATTTACATGGTGTGAATTTATGAACAATACTATAATGATAGAAAATTAATGTAAAATATCTATTAACAAGCTAACCTTACATTTAAAATATTTATTTCCCTGTCATTAGTACGTTAAATCGTATGCATTTAATTTAACAATTGAAATCCCAGGGGGCGAATTAGGTAATATAAAACCTTTGAAAAATCTCCTTTTCCCTTTTTAATTCTCCGTAAAGAATATTTTTTTCAATAATTATTACATTTTAGATACACTTTTCATTACATTCACAGTACACACAAGATGAGATCGTTAAAAATATTTACCGCCTTCAACTATTATGCAATCCGTTTAAAAATTTATAGAACCAAGGTAAAAGCATTTCTATATGTATATATAATATATCTCCATAGCTTCATTAAAAAACACACTCCAAAATAAACTCTTCTTCTTTTTGAAGTTTGTTAAAAAAATAATTGAGATTCCTATTGCCTATGGGCAGTTGATAATTCCTGTTGCAGTTCTATAGCAAAGGATTTTTTCTTTTATTATAGAAAGGAAAACAATTATTAATAAACTCTAAACATCATAATTATTCATTAATAACAAGGTCAAACACGAAAGAGATGGATGTGCGCCCCAAGACAGATTATATATACATAGAGAAGGAGCCTTTATGGTTACCTAGGAGGAATAAACTGAATAAAAAATCGGTTCACATAGAGATATAGCACTCACTTTGATTTACAAACCTATTCATCTTTAATATCATTCCCACTCTTTCTTAATCTGAAATTTTAAAGAAAAATTGGCTCGTAAGGATCCATTGGAATAGGGCCTCTATCCTCGTAGAAATGGTACAGATCAAAGTCGCAATAACTACGCAATTCCAATTCTGATCCATAATTATATAATACAGACGTAGTAATACCATGAAGCATGAGACCATACGTCATGGTATTACTAAGCGGCAACTAGTCTAGGCTGCGTTTCTTCGGTAAATGAACGCCTATTTTTTTTTAAGATATAAGAGACCGTGTAGAAGCGCTGTAAGAATATCTACTATACTATATTATATAATATATACTATACCATATCATCCCTTGGGTGTCATGAGAGGCGACAGATAGAAACTGAACCAGGAGATGGGCAGTATCTTCCTGGTAGCACCTGATAGCAAATTAAAAATTTCGTTTGCCATCACGCTTACCAACACCATCCATGGGGGAGGCCTATGTTCAATAATGTACTTTTGTTAGGTTATAATATTAATAATACCTTCGGCGCAAAAAAAAAATCCATATAATATCACGCGGTAGAGCCACGCTGCGGCTATACTATGGTTGTAACACGAATGGGTTGACTGGATCGGGGTAGGACCACGCTTTCACAGAATAACAACACAAAATAGTAGCGCGATGCTGCTGGGTTTCGCATGGTGCGTGTAGAGAACCGGAGACCCTTTTTACTGGAAACGAGGCATTCCATCTTAGTTCTCAGAAGTGACAATGCAGCTGCATTTTGATTCTTAATTGAGGATAAATGTAGATATTTATAGGCCACAGCATCCACTTACCATCAGGTGGACTGTGTACTCGTTTGTGACCCTTCTATATAAAAAATAATTCTATATAAAAAAAACGTATCATTGTTTATATATGTTTATGAAGATATTTTAGTTATTACCGACTGTCCGTCCTATCTATCAAAGTACATTCGTAAATTTATTCTATAAATCTGATACATAACTAACTCGTTTACAAAACACATTTATAGTGTCTACAATAGAACATGATGTACTAATTACATTATTCTAACAACCTTGAACATTTGTTATGCAAATGACATTAATATCTCTGTATATATCGATATGTCATCGTAATATATACAATAGTGTTATATGTATATTATAAATATGTATATGTCGATATATATCGATACGTCATCGTAATATGTACAATAGTGTTATATGTATATTATAAATATGTACAGTTTCCTTGTCCATCTTATAGGCCTCGATTGCTTAAAATATCCTTACATTTTCCTCTATTCGTCGTTTACGCCTTGCATCCTGCTCGTCCTACATCTTGCAAGTCCTGCTGCGTCTCGTCTAAGGAAAAAAATACCAATAGGTGATCGTAATTTTTTTATATATTTACATGGACGTATAAATGTAGTACATTTAATAAAGCATTTTTATGGTTTTTTTGTCGGTTTTCGACTCTGGCTGGATTTCGATTTTTGTCATGTTGCCAAGACTGCTTCCTAATTTATCAACCACCCAATGAACAGAGGTAAATACGAGTAAGAACGAAAGAATGCCCGTGTACAGAACTATCAGCTCTGCCGCTACATTATAACCGGCATAGCTGATAGTTATTTAGCGAAAATCTGTCAGGAGTATATGTTTTAAGCATCTTGAGTTCCATGTTACGTTAGTGTGACTTCAGTCACATGTGTGTTTTTATTGCCGATACTACTACCTACGTACTTGTTAAAATTTATACACAAGTTACGATGAGATGTGAACACGTGTTTCACATGTTTGTAAGCAAATAATGTGATCTATAATAGACATTTACTCAATTGATACAGAATAAAGGTTCGTGTCATCATTAAAAGAATAACATTATTACTGTTTTACCATTATAAAACTCCAATAGCACGTCTCCACTCCATTCATGTTTTCCAGAGCTCTTATTCCACTTGATATGTACGCCTAAACAATGTCTTAGTTTTTTTGCTTACTGATGTAAGTTGATTATAAGATCAATGTCAAACAGTGAACTAATCGAACCTAAATATACATGATTATGGTGTTTTAAGTTTGAAGGAAGACGAAAATATTTTCATATGAGACATTGAACGTATATTTAAATTTTCACTTGAAAATTGTTAAGTTACCTAAAATTATTGATACTTTTCAATGAGAGAATTCTTCGCTTTGGACCCATTTTACAATCTTCACATTCTAACTGTTATCTACTGTATTAATAATTAATATCGGATGATCGTAAAGTCAGCCCTAAGTACTCTTTTATTCGAAGTAGGTCTATCGAATTAAACTGTTTTGAATATTTTTGCAAGTGCTGTATAATGATGTATTCAGTTTTCTTGAGAGCAATGAATAAGCTTTTTCAATACAATTTTTACATAATGTCTTACAAAAACGACTTTTCCGTTGTTAAGGTTTAGAAAATCTCTTTTAAGAGAAATCTAATCCGCAGGGGTGACCACGCAACTGCATTTTGATTTTTAACTGAGAATATAGATCTATTATAATAGGTGTCTAGGGGCCACAACGTCCACTTAGCATCAGGTGGATTATGTGCTCGTTGGTCACCTATATCTTATAAAAAAAGCTAAATGCTTCTATTAGTCTAGAGTTTTTATTGTCATACACTCACCGGCACGGAAACTTGGCCAAGCGGTTATCTCGCGATAGCAAAAGCTTTAAGTGTTTCTGATGAATGTTTGTTATGCAAGTATGTCAAAAAATGTTTACCCTCAAGTTCAAGAGGGTAATTCATTATGTTTAAGTGCACCATGACGAATTCTTTAATTTTTAGTTGAATCGGGTCATTTGAGCGACTAAGTTCACATTTTAAATTTGTGTGTTGTGAAAAGTTTACTGTAAGGTTATTCAATTATTGTGATCTTGTGTCTTAATTAAATAACTAAAGGTGCTTTAAAGCCAATAAAAATGCCGTTAACACCAGCACAAGTTGCACAAGCAGTAGCATTAATTGACCAAGGGCTGACACAGCGTGAAGTTGCTATTGTGCTTAACGTACCACGGTCCTCAATGCAGTATTCACTGAAACGATACCAGGAGACAGGCCGCTACACCCGCAGACCAGGCAGTGGGGGCGTAAGGTGCACATCGGCCCGGGACGATCGTTTTATTGTTATGGAGATTTTGAGAAACCGCTACCTGACCGCTGTTGAGATACGCCAGCGGCTCCAAATCGCAAGAGGCGTTAATGTTAGTGAGCGTACGGTGAGAAGACGAATGGAGGAAGTGAATTTAAAAGCTCGTAGACCAGCACGAGGTCCAGAACTTCTCAGACAGCACCGAGTAGCCCGACTTCAGCTCGCAAGAGAACATGTCAATTGGACCCACCAGCAATGGGCTAGAGTGTTGTTCACAGATGAGTGTCGAATAGCTTTACGTGCTCCAGACGGTCGAGAACGAGTGTGGAGAAAAAGAGGAGAGAGGTTTCTACCCATTACCACCACCCAAACTGTGAGTTTCCATGGAGGCTCAATAATGGTATGGGGAGGTGTAAGTTCCGACGCACGTACAGAGTTGGTCATCGTCGATAATCGGCTTACAGCTACTCGATACATCGAGGAAGTTCTTCAGGAGCACGTAATGCCTTATTCGGGATTCATTGGACACGACCAATTCCTCCTCATGCACGATAATGCACGCCCGCACGTCGCACATTGTGTAGAGGAATATCTGTAAGAGGTTGGAATACAAAAATTACAGTGGCCAGCTCGTAGCCCGGACTTAAATCCAATTGAGCATGTATGGGGTATGCTCAAAAGAAAGATAAAGTCCAGCTCCAAACCGCCACAAACTCTAAATGAGCTCCGAAATGCAGCGCTGACCGCTTGGAACAGCATACCGCAAGTTGATGTCAGAAACATCATTCAAAGCATGCCAGATCGAATGCAAGCGGTTATCAGGGCTAGAGGAGGAAACACCCGATATTAAAACTGATAGACAATAAAGAAACAGACTTAATTTTTAACTTTGTAGTGTTTTTAAAGTGACAATGGAAAGATGTTAATTTTAGTGAAAACATGTTATCTTGAAAAGAAAAATTTCGGTGAAGTAAACATTAAATTTCTATGTTCTAAAACCATTAGAGACACTTATTGAATGCATCTACCCTTAATTTACTGTTAAAAAAACGTTTCAGTGCAAATAATCAGCAAATTCACGAGTGGCCAAGTTTCCGTGCCGGTGAGTGTATAAGTAAATATTTTTGTCATATTATTTTGAAATTTTTCTTTTGACAAGTACATAAGAAATGCAGATATAACTTGTATAGCTCTCACACTTCAAAGGAATAACGGCTATGAAAACTATTTACTAGAATATATAACATAAGTGCCATTCCGTGTTATCATCTGAATAATGTATTATTATTGTTGGATTCACTAACAAGGACACATTTCACATTATGCTTTGACCGTGCATGACAGCTCAGACTGTTCTTGTTTATGAGGAATCTGCATAAAGACGGGGAGCGTTTAATAAAAGAATGTGAATGAGTATATTCCTGGTAACTTTCACTTTATCATCATTATGATAAGAATTACTGCCTATCACAAAAGTCCCCTGTTGAATGAACATAGGTCTATCTCAAGAAGGATCACAAAGCACAGTCCTTCGCCACCTTTTTCATAACAAGAGTATACATACAATCAGTGCGTGTTGCCGGTGTTGACATATGGATCTGAGACATGGTCCTTTAATGCTGGCCGTATGAGGAAGCTCAGGGTTGCTTAACGAGCCTTAGAGAGAGGGCTATGCTCGGAGTTTCTCTGACTTAGAAATAGGGATATACGCAGTAAACAGAGTAAAAAAGAGAGAGCAGTAGTCGGTCATATAGTTCGAAGAGCCAACAACTATTGGGAAAGAAACTTTCGCGTGCGGCCCTTCATTGAATAGAGTGACGATCTGGTTAGAGATGTAAGAAGTCAATAGATGCAGGTGGCTTAGGAACTCTTACTTAATGTAATTTTATTTTTCGTTATAGTCACAAATTAGTTAAGCCTTCCTAAAAATTCTTTATTCTAAGCACTTAAATTTATGTACTGCAGCGGCCACTGCTCTTCATTATCTTCGAATTGTTACCAGGAGGAAGCTCAAATATTTCAAAGGCATCATCTCGAATTGCAATTATCGCAACGGTGGACGTGTGAACCACAAGTGAATTTGTCTTTGCATACAAAGAGTCCGTAACAGTAGTTTAGTGATCGAGATATTCAATCATTATCACCCCTACAATATCCTCAAAAAGAGAGTCTACGTACCGTACCGTCAGATTGATCCACCTAGAATTTAAGTGTTAGAGACGATTATCTTTTCCAAACCATAGACTGTCACTTTGTTTAGGGATAGTAATTAAGAAGGTATATTTTGTTCATTGCTATTTTATTATAAATCAAACTGGAAACGATCACGATATTGTTGCAACCGTTTCTTAAGTCCCTAGAAAAAATTCGGTCTGGTTTGACTATTATTGTTTATTATGGGTTAGCATGCTGGCTGGATCCGAACATGCTGATCTTTTTTCATCACTAAGTTAGTAGTAGTCGAATGTTAATACACCATTATCTCCCAAAATCTTTGTCTCTTCATGAATAAAACAAAACGTGGCACGGTGACCTGCTGACACAAATTTTAAACTTTTCAAACGAAAATTCGGTTCTGCTGCGGTTGAGCAAAAGTCATCTTTAGTAGGTGTAAGATAAGGCATAGCATTTACCCCTAATGTATCCATAAAGTAATCAATACAACCGTATCAAAATTTTCAGGCACAGATACTTAATAATAGATAACCAACAAAGACACCTAATTAGTATGTTAACGTATATTGTAGATATACCAGTTTTACCAGCCAGTATTTAGTTTTCTAAGTTTCAAAGAGTTAGTACCGCATTCTTAAGCTAAAAAGCTTGCCTCGAGAAAGAAAACGCTCCATCTCTCTAGGAGATCGGTTAAGTAGGAAGAATTTTGTTACATCATCTGTCTGTTATAATTTCGCTTTACCATCTCTTTTTATGGCCGTTAGCTTGGGTTACTGTATAATATCTTTTTTAAGTTGGAGAATACATTCAACATTAAGTTCCTGAAAGATTTGCAATTGAAGAGATTAAAATTTTGCCATTAATGTGTATGAAACATTATCATTCATCATTTAGATCAGTGTGTTGCTGATCACAAGTCTCTTCAAAATTTTGACGGATTGCAAGCATTCATACCATACCAGGTACTTAGCGTTTTAAACTCTGATCATCGTACGTAATATCATAGAACTATGCTGCTTTCATATATTACCTATTTATTTTTGTTATTCTTCATGTAAGTCGCGCAATCTGCTGCCGTTCAGAAAAATATTCAAAATATAAAAAAATAATAAAAATAGGGCATGTTTTTAATGTAACTATTTAGGCAATAGTCTAGTTGTTATCTTGACCTTGTGATATTTCTTAGCCCTTGAACATTAAAAATAAACTTATAAATTAAAAGCCGACTTCAAAAACTCGAAATCATAAAATAATTTGTGAGAATTATAATTTTTCTCGTAGCACCGATTTTAGAAGCTATTATGAGTAAATTATTTTATTATTTTTTAGTTTTTGAAGTTGATTTTAAATTAAATTTTAAAAGTTTATTTTACAATGTTTAATCCACTTAATCTTCTAATCTGTATTACAAACAGTACATCTATCTATTAATTATACAAGTTGATCAATAACTTTTCGGGAACGTAATTAAACTATAAGATATGTCAATTATATTTATTTTTCAACGTAATCGTCTTTTAACACATGAATAGCGTTTTGCAAATTGGTTAATTCCCTTGGAAAAATAGGTTTGATTCTGGGACTTGAAAAAGGCCTCTACAGCATACCTACATCATAATCGTTGCCGTCGAATTTAATACCACGCAACTGATTTTTCAGTTGAGTAAAAAGGTTAAAAATCACTCGAAGTTTGGTACGGAGAATATGGTGGTTGCTGCATCAACCGAAATCCAACACATCAATTCGGATGGCAGCGCCTGCAACACCAAATTGATGGACAGGGGTATTATTATGATGAAAAAGCACTCCAGCACACAATTTTCCTAGACGTTTATTCTTTAGTTCTTCGCGTAATTTTTTGATTAATGATGCGTAATAATCTCTAGTTATTGTCTCTCCTTTACTTAAATACTCGATCATTATTATACCAGGTGTCTCAAAAGTAAGTTCACATTTGCTTATCTTATTACGCGAAAGCAACTATTCTGAGGGGCGCGGGGGGTATGTCAGTCGGTAGTCTGGCTCTTGGGAATTTAGTCGCTATGGAGCGTTTCTCTGGTGCGGACCGTGCGTTGTGCGTACGTGAGTTTTACAAAAACGGTAATTCGGCGACTGTAGCGCGTAGAAAATTCTGCAGTATTCGACATATTCGTCACTTAAATGATGCGCCTAGCACTCGTCTCATTGCAAAATGGGTTGAGAAGTTTGAAGAGACTGGGTCAACTCTGGAGAAACCAAAATCTGGGCGACCAAGAACATCAAGAACAGCCGAAAACGTGGACAGTGTTACTCAGTCTATTCGAGATGATCCAAACCTCTCGATTCGGAAGCGTGCTGTTGCTTTAAATGTGCACAGATCTTCATTATGCCGCATTTTACACAAAGATTTAAAGCTGCACCCGTACAAAATTCAGTTAGTGCAAGAACTGAAGCCTCAAGATGCTGGTCAGAGGCTTGCCTTTGTAAATCAGATGATTGAGCGCTTTCCAACGTTCACCAACATCTTGTTTTCCGATGAAGCCCATTTTCACCTGAATGGGCATGTAAACAAGCAAAATTGTCGTTACTGGAGTGCAACCAACCCAAAACAAAAACATCAGAAACCGCTACATTCACCCAAAGTCACCGTATGGGCAGCGATGTCGGCGCGAGGAATTATCGGCCCTTACTTTTTTGAAGATGGAAGGGGACGCACACTCACAGTGAATTCAGAGCGTTATGTGGAGATGTTAGACGAGTTTTTCGTACCCCAACTGCAAAACTTTCCTGGTTACAACCAAAGAACATGGTTCCAGCAGGATGGAGCAACTTCACACACGTCCAACAGATCTCTGCCTCGAGTTCGAGAAATTTTTCCGAACAAATTAATCTCCTGGCGAGGTGACATAAATTGGCCTCCACGGAGTCCCGATTTAACGCCTATGGATTTTTTCCTGTGGGGTTATGTCAAATCAAAAGTTTACGCTAATAAACCGACTTCCCTGGCACAATTAAAAGAAAATATCCGTCATGAAATGGCAGCCATCACGGAGACTACCTGCCGAGCTGTCATAGGCAATTTTAGTGCCCGACTAAATGAATGCCGAGAGCGCAACGGTTTACATTTGGACAATGTTATTTTTAAAAAATAAATTCCCAAACAGTGTACTTCAATATAAAATAAACATTTTTTCAATAAAGCTAAGACTTTTCTTTTAAAAAAAGATTTAAATGTGAACTTTCTTTTGAGACACCTTGTACCTTTCGCATCCCAGAAGACAGAGGCCATTATTTTTCCAGCGGACACAGACACCTTGAAACTTCTGGCCGGCGGGGAAGACGGTCTTTTCCACACCTTGCTTTCGTATTTCGTTTCCGGGTCAAAGTAGTGTAGGTAAGTAATGTGGTAGGGTTACGAAACGAGCGCAACAAGAATCTGGATCTTCTTCAATTAAAGCTAAATACAGCTTTGAAACGTCAACTCTTGCTTTCTTTTAGGCGTCTATTAACATTCGAAGAACCCAGCGGGCGACCACCTTTTTGTAATTTTAAGGTATGCGTTAAAATAAACTGAATTACCTCAAACGAAAGCTTTAGAAACTCAGCTGAATAACTGATGATCACACGTCGATCTATCATAACAATTTCTTCGATTTTTTAACGTTTTCTTGCGCAGCGGTCGTTGTTGGCCGTCCAGAGCGAGTGTCTTTATTGCAGGCGCACCGGTATGCCACTGTAGAATAAGACGGAGCATTTTATGCCAAAGTAGACTACAGTTCTTCAAAAAACACGGTATATTAATCGAAATATTTAGTAACCGCGTGAAATTCGAATAATCGTATATAGTTTTTAATTTACTTTTTTTCTGGCCTGGACTAATAATGAATTCAAGATCCAAAAAAAAAAATAGAACGCATTTCTATAACTCACCGATATGTGTCCTATTCTGAAAATCGATAAATCAACCTTGTATTTTTCTACTATTTGATAGCTGTGTAATCCTTCACGAAAAACGATAAACTATATGTAGATGTTGCGTTTATTATAGCAGATTTTGTACTTAATAAAATTTTATGTTTCCCTGGCATGTTGCTGTCTTAAGTTTTATTAGTGAATTTCATCTTGATCCAAAATACTGACATTGTCAGCGGTCTGCAATTTGATTTATCATTGTTATATTTGGATTCCTGTGCAGACTCTGATTTATAAAAATGGCAATTAACTTGATTTTTAAAACTAGACGCTTCTGTAAATTACTTGATGGGTTTCAATTTGCCGGTGCAACCTGATCACAAGTCTCCGAGTTGACTCGCTTGACTGTATTAATCATTCAATAAGATCCAATTAATTTTTTCCAATGTAAATAATTCAGACAATCACTGACAATTATGTTGCGTTTTCTGTTCTCCGTATGCACTGTCACTGCTTACATTATTATGTAATATAGGAATTTTAGGTTGTATGTGTTATCATACGATAATGAACTCATAGGTCCCACCGTTTTCTCGCGAGGCTCAGTTAAAATAATAATTTGTTTTTGTATTCCAAGCGTCGTATTTTAATCCCGTGGTGGTTTGTGAGTGGAAAGCTGCTCCTAAGTTTGTTTGCATTCGCCTAGAACATTTTAAAAATAGATTAAATTTCATCGTCATTTATTTAAATCTGTGATACATTAAATTTTTATACGTGGTAGAGCCATGCTGACATTAGTTGTATAGTTGTAGCACGAATGGGTCGACTCGACCGGGGAAGGACCACTCTCTCACGGAATACCAGCGTGAAATAGTAGCTTAACGCTGCTGTGTTTCGTATAGTGAGTGTAGAGACCGGATACCCTTTTTACTGGAAACGAGGCATTCCATCTTAGTCCTCACGGGTGACAACGCATCTGCATTTTGATTCGTAATCGAGGATAGATGTAGATGTCTATTGGCCGCGGTAACTACTTACCATGAGGTGGACTTGTGCTCGTTTGTCACCCTATCCTATAGAAAAAAAACAGAATTTTTCAAAAATCGTCAATGTGTATGCATTTTTGAAAAAGATTGCCCATACTGTTTAAGCTGGGAGGCAGTTTGGTGTGCGAAGAACTGAAATTCTCGTTGCCTTAATTTTCCTCCCACTAACATTCTGTGGTACTTGGTACGGCATTTTTGGATTAATTTTACGCTACTAGTAGGTCGTCAACGCTTCCTCTGTTATTCTTAATTGTAGAAACTAAGCGACGGTCGTATAACGGGATGGTACCTGATGGTAAATGGATATTTGGCCCATAAAGTAGCTCACTAATCCTATGTTATATAGGATTGGTGTGCTCCTTTGTAGAAAATTCAATTAGTACAAGTCCTAAATACTTTTGATGTTATGTTAAGCTAAAATCCAGATCAAATTCAATACCTAGTCATCTCAAATTTGAAGATTATGTGATTAACTTAGGTGAATCTATCTGTAATGCCTTTTCAAATTACTTTCGTTCCACTTTCCAATTGGTTTAAATTTAACTCAGATTTGTAACAGATAATCAGTTCATAGTGGTGCAATAAATTTATTAGTTTTTAGGTGCATCAACTGTCCGTTGCTGGCACACCGCGTTTTTATAGTTATAAATCTGTATGATGGTCGAAAACAACGGTTTTATACTTTTAAATCTGTTTAACACTTGGTACATGTTATAATATCAATTATTTATTTAAAATAACAATATATCATTATTAATCACTTTGTCACTATTGCCTATCTGATAAATACGAAATATGAATACTATATTCGAAGTGAATAATTTATCCCTTAGTTTCGAGAGGTACACGATTGCTTTAGAAGGGTCTTTATTGCTATTTAAAGTCAATCACTTGATTCGTCCGGTATTTGTAGAAATCTCGTAAAAACCCATGGAAATTTAAAATTGGAACATTTGTATTTTTTACTTACTACTACAGAGTCCCAAAGGTATGGTGCGTTCAGATACACTGTGAAATAAAATATAATTTAAAATACTGCGACATCTCGGGTTAAGGGCACACTAAGTGTATCATAGTGTTCATAAGTGGTAGAGCCATGCTGCAGTTATATTAGTAGTATAGTTGTAGCACCAATTGGTCGGCTCGACCGGGGAAGGACCACGCTCTCACAGAATACCAGCGTAGAATAGAAGCTTAACGTTGCTGTGTTTCGTTTTTTTTTAATAGAAGAGGGGGCAAACGGCATGCGGCTCACCTGACGTTAAGTGACTACCGCTGCTCATGATCATCCGCAACACCAGGAGAATTGCAGGTGCGTTGCCGGCCCTTTAGAAAGGAGTAAGCTCTTTTCTTTAGGGTCCCTAGGTCGTATCGGTCCGGAAAAATCGCCGGTGGTAAACTATTCCACAGAGAGGTTGTACGCGGAAGAAAACTCCTCTTGAAACGTACAGTGGTGGGCCGCAAAGCATCCAGATGGTGTGGATGGTATCGGGACGTTTGCCGCGTAGTGCGTTCACGAAATTTGGCGGCTGGGATTATTCCGAACAATTCCTCAGAGCATTGTCCATGGTATATGCGAAAGAAAATGCAAAGAGATGCAACATCTCTTCGCAGTTTCAGTGAATCGAGCCGATCGGAAAGCACTCGGTTGTCGACGATTCGAGCCGCTCTGCGCTGGATGCGGTCAAGTGGAAGGAGCTGGTACTGGGAAGTCCCAGCCCAGAGATGGGAACAGTATTCTATGTGAGGCCGAACCTGCGCCTTGTAAAGTTGCAGGCGGTGTACCGGCATGAAATACTGTCCCGCTCTGCTGAGCACGCCAAGCTTTTTAGAGGCCAATTTGGCCTTCTCTTCCGAGTGACCACGAAACTGCACGTCACTCTATATGTCGACGCCGAGGATTCCGATACAGGCTGAGGCAACAAGGGGAGTGCCTTGAAACTGAGGAGATACGACAAAGGGGTTCTTTTTAGTGGTTAACGCGCAAACATGTGTTTTCACGACACGTTTTCTCGAGAAATATTGGCTAGATCGGTGTAAAGAGCATCACCAATGCTGTCATCTGCATTATCATTGATATGCAGAAGAAACAGCGTTGGCGATAGCACGCAGCCTTGTGGAACACCAGCATTAATTAATAGGCTTGCAATCGGAGCTTGCACCGTCTACAACGACTTTGATGCTCCGATCTGCAAGATAGCTGGTGATCCAGTCGCACAATTTCTCGGGAAGCCCATAGGAAGGGAGCTTCTAAAGAAGCGCTTTGTGCCAAACCCGATCGAAGGCTTTTGCAATGTCCAAACTAAGGGCCAATGCCTCCCTCTAGGACTCTACTGCCTCCGCCCATCTGTGAGTTAGGTAGACCAGAAGATCACCAGCTGACCGACCACGGCGAAAACCGTGTTGGCGGTCACTAATCAGCTGGTGATCCTCAAGGTACCTCATGAGCTGGCAGTTTACAATGGACTCCATTGTTTTGGAGAACAAGGAGGTAATGGCGATAGGCCGGTAGTTGGACGGGTCTGAGCGGTCGCCTTTTTTAGGGATCGGGTGGACGACAGCCGTCTTCCATGATTTTGGGACCACGCCTAGGGAGTAGGAGTACCGGAAAAGACGCGTTATAACCGGTGTCAACTCTGGAGCACACGTCCTCAGCAAAATTGGGGGATTCCGTCAGGCCCACTCGACTTGTGAATGTCCAGGGAGAGGAGTGCTTTGCGAACCGAGCGCTGTGTGAACTGCACTTCCGGCATGGAGCACTCGCACCGTGGGATGGTCGGCGGCGTACTCCCCCCGTCATCGAGAGTCGAGTTGGACGCAAAGAAAGAGCCTAGAAGATCGGCTTTTTTCAGTGCGGTATGGGCCAGTGAGTCGTCCTCCCTGTGCAGAGATGGAAGAGATGGCTGACAGAAATTCCCCTGGACAGCCTTGGCGAGAGACCAGAATGCACGGGTTCCAGAAGGAAGGTGAACTAGTTCGTAGTAATTCTGCCTATGTGCTCTGACTTTGCCTTGGCAATGACTCTTTTGAAGGACCTAGAGGCGGAATTATACTTCTTTTTTAGAGCGCTGGTGTTTACATTCCGGGACGCTGATGCGTCAGCCTAAGCTTAGTAGCGCTCCTGCTTATAGCATGATGCTATTTTACAGGAGCGACCAAACCATGGCTGAGATATGCCTCTAATGGGCACCACAGAGGAAGGAATAAAAAGTTCCATACCCTGAAGTACCACATCAGCGACAGAATCCGCAACAACGTTGAGATCGTCCAGTGAAAGCAAACTCGCCCCCAAGGGTAGGATGGAAAAGAAAGACTGCATCCCATCCCAATCGGCTGACCTATAGTGCCAAACACGGCGTCAGCCTGCAGAATGCAACTGCGATTTCAGCGTGAGTAGCACTCACTCCGGACAAGACAATGGTCCGAGGAGCCTAAAGGGGCGTCGACGGAAATCTGATATTCGTCCGAGTGAGAGGTCAGCAGAAGGTATAACAGAAAAGGTGCATGATCCTCCGATCTGGAATGCGCGTAGGCGAAGTAACCAGTTGTGTCAGACCATATGCCAAGGCAAAATCATGAACAGATATCCCCGCATGATCGGTTAAACGTTAACCAAGCCATTCGGCGTGATGGGCGTTAAAGTCGCCGAGAAGCACGATCTCTTCGGAGGGGATCTGCTGTAGCAACGAATCTGTAGCCATTTGGACGTGGTCGAAGAGTCGGTCTGTTTTGCCATTACCGCTATGGGACCTTTAGAGGCACCCGTAGACGCGCGGATGGTCGTCGCTGTCTACGCGTAGCCAAAGGATGGACAGGTCCGAACCTTCAAGTCTGCCGAGGCGTCGAGAACAGACGTCCTCTCTGACGTAAACGCAAACTCCAGCCCGAGGCACAAATGTTGCACATGTTCCAGTTTACCCCGGGAAGGAGAAATACGAGACATCAGCCGGAGAGGACACCTGCGTCTCGGTCAGAAAGAGCAGAGCCGGCCTCGCCGTCTCGGGATGGTAGTGGACGGCGTTTAGGTTAGAGTGAAGTCCGCTGATATTGCAGAAATTCACGGACAGCGTGGCAGGGGTCGCCTTGGTCTTGTTGCTCCGTTTGCCCCGAACAGTTGTAGTCTTGAGCGGAATTTGGCCCCCCCCCCCCAGAATACGCGGGGCAGCTTGAGCACCCACGCTCACAAGTGAAGAAACATGGTTGTGGATGCTCAGCGAGGGATTCTCTAGGGGTGCTGGTACCCTCCTGGGGTAGTTTATCATCATTTAATTCCGCTACTATGTTGATGGGGGGGTGGGATTTGGGCCTCCGGCCACCTGCACTCACCAGAAGTAACGCGGAAGCAGAGCTTCCCCTTCACTCCGGTATTCCGTGAGGTCGTGGTACCACCCCGGTTTGAGCCGGCCCATATGTGCAGCAGCAAAGCTGCCGCGTGGCTCTACCACTGTTAAAAGTAGTAGTAGAACTAGTGGTAGTAGTAGTAGTCACTCGTATGATGAGTTTAGAGAACCGGAGACCCTTTTTATTGGAAACGAGGCATTCCATCTTAGTCCTCACGGGTGACAATGCATCTGCATTTTGATTCGAAATCGAGGATAGATGTAGATGTCTATGGGCCACAGCAACCACTTACCATCAGGTGGACCGTATGCTCGTTTGTCACCCTATCCTATAAAAAAAAACTAACACTGATGTAATACATTCTTTGAATTTATATATGTATCTTTAATAACAAATGATGCCACGCAGTCATGGCTATTTACAATGTTAATTATGTATTCATTTTTCATAGCGTAGGAAGCTTATGAGATTATGATGACTTCTGAATAATCTTGCTAAGTACAGGTTCTGTATATGGTGCAACCTTGAGTTCTTTCGTCACTTGTAAGGCTAATTATTTAATCTTTGAATTTTCCAGTGTTATGTTTGGAAAGATGTGGGAGTGCAGAGTATATTATTTATAGATTTATCCGTCGTAATACATTACGCGTCTTTATATGCCTGCATAATACGCATTTATAAACCTAAAGTTATGTATAACATACTCGTTTCACTTTATTATGGCACGTGTTTCATTTTAGCAAACTCGTGCGTAAGTAAGAAGCGAAAGTTGTTCGCTAGCATGACGAATTTAATGCTTTATCGATAAGCTAAGAAGTCGCAGCAAGAACTCACGGCATGTTCGCGCACTCAGGATGGACTGTGATCGAGAGGTCGTTCGTTACGTAAAACCCGATTTTCCAGTTGTTGACATTTAATATTAGACATTTAACTGGGCTTAATTTGTTTTGCAATCATTACCGTGTTTGTACCACATATCAACGTGTAATTCATCGATATATTATGAGGTCGTGTTAAAGATTAGTGAATTTCTCCTGTTTTTGGGGCTTAAATTTAATTTTAGACTACTAACGCACATAAGGTACTTGCAATAGATCCATGAAATTAGTAAAGTATGACACTCATGGTAGATGGTAATTATCTGACAGAGATATTTACTCTTACGCCGCTTACAAACGCTATCTGTGAGTATTGACCGAGCGGGCCACCCCTTTCACTTGTATTCGCATTCAACGGATCGAGTGGAACGCATGTGCGCCTTTCTCTATGTTCTCATCTCTGTCTAACGTGCGGTGTCGACGCCGTGAGGCCGGTGGTGGGCCGGCGCACGCTGTTTGCCGTCCGCGCCAACAGTAGCGTAGTTTCCTCGACTACATCCGCACGGAACCGATTCCGCCGCGCTCGGATGCACCATCGCGAACATGAAGTCGAAACCCGCACATTATGTGGATGCGCCGTTTAGGCCATGGCCGCCGATGTCCCGCCAAGCGCAGCCCAACTTTTACTTTCTCCCTCCGGATCCTATGGAAGCGAGGAACTTCAAAACGTCATCGTCAAAAGGCTCCACCTATTCAGATTTCTCCGCCATGAGTGCTTACAGCAACAAGTCGCGCGATTACTATTTTCTATCGCCCAGCTATCGATCTGCAGGTGCGCCAACTCCTGGTAGTTATGCGGATTCGTATATTAATCGAGATCGACCTCGGCAGCTTCGTCACCCTAATCCTACATCCCCGGTCGCCTGCCCATGTAGCCGTACTCGCTCTCTAGAAGACGTTCGTACTGAGGTCGTCACCGAATGGGAGGACGATGATGAAAATGGAAATCGTATTGTGGCGCCCGCAACCAAGTTCAACCGCCCCTCATACAAACCAAACGCGCCTTTTCAAAAGCAAGGATTCTTCAACCGACACTCCATGGAGAACTTAGTCGACAAATCCCCACAAGTACCACCACCAAAACGGATTTCAGCTTTACAGGTATAATATTTACTTTTACATTTTTTAAAAGCTGCTTATTTTACTACTGTACTGCGTTATAAGCTTTAATCGGCTTATATTATGGAATTAAGCTACTTAGGAATGTATTTATGCGACTTTCTAAACATCTGTATTTGCATCATTACCTCATAGACGCCGAGCGAAGTGTTAAAGTATTTTGTGAAGCTATAGCGAAATTTTGCGGTTGTTTATTATTAGTATTATTTAAATCGGTATGTGACTGCATAGCTGTAGAGCTGTGTCAGGCCCGTTCAGCTCCGTTGAACTGCAACGCACCGTCCTGTACGGTGTAACGGATGTTCGATACTTGTATTTTTTTACAATATTACACTATGCACCTGCTACGAGTCTTATCTGATGCCGCTTGCGTTCTATCTACTCTATTTAGGTTTCCAGGTGATTGGGACAGCATTTTTGTGCTTGCGCTTAGCTATTGCGAGGCGAATGTGAATTCTATTGTGGTTGTTTCGCAAAAGTACTGTTCTGAAATGAGTTCGTCATTTCGTAACGTTATTACGCAACAGTGAATAAAGACAAAACATACGAACTTGTTGCAAGTACTACTGATATCTGAAAAAATATTTAGTTGTAGTTTTGTTCGAACTTACCTTTAAACGAAGGTACAGGTTTCTCCCTGCAATTGATTAACAGTTTATTTTTGACCTTAATTTTTTGATATTGTGTTTTATTAATTTTAGAAATTCAACGATCGTATAATCGGTAAATCATCTTTATATTGTATATTCTTTTGTATTTGGAAAGTAATTTTATAATTTAATATTTTTTTGAATTGAAATATCTGCAATTATTTAGGTTTAATTATTGTTTTCATTACTTTCAAACTTTTAATTTGTGGCAAGCTAGTAAGTACATAATTAAATTGCCAGATTCACTACTCGTTTGGAAATTTAAGTTTGTAGGTACTAAATGTATAAAAACTATGTGCCTATAGTTCATATAAATAAATCATAAAAATAATCGATTTCTGAATTTGATTTTAGATTGCAAAAGTGTTATATCTATATATAACGTACGTAAAAGTGTTAATTATTAATATAGTTTTATTGGTGTATTCTCTTGGGATATTTCAAAATCATGATAATTAAGATGATGAACTGAAATGAGTAACTGCATCTTCCTGATAAAGTTCAAGCTCTAAATAATGCTCTCTCCCTATGCTAGCTCAATAGTCAAGTGTCAATTGTTTTTCAAAATTTTGTAGAGACTATTCAATAGCTATTCACGCGATGTTTTCTATATTATAAATAGACAACACTAACCATACATTACGTATAGCGAAAGCTGTAGTGTAGTGTTAGAGACAGCTGACAGTTAAGTCAATAGTTTTGGTCGGATATCTCGAGCCGGGATCTCTGTTATATGTGCAAGTACATAAATTCAGATTGAGCAGTCAGCGACCGTTTTCGCTCTGACTTATAACTTATGTTAATCCGGAAGAGACGTTACAATAAAATAAGTACTAAATTAATTTCAGTCCTGTCTTTTTCATAGCGTACTAGAACAGACTGTGTATGAAGTGTGACAAACGGGCACACAGTCCACCTGATGGTGAGTGGATGCTATAGCACATAGACAACTACATCAACTTTTGATTAGGAATCAAATTTCAGATGCGTTGTCACCCCCTGAGGACTAAGATGGAATGCCTCATTTCGATTGAAAAAGGGTATACGATTCCCTACACTCATCATACGAAACACACCACCATTAAGTTGTTATTTTAACGCTGATATTCTGTAAAGCTACTGCGTGGCTCTATCACGTACATAATTAATAATTTTGTAAAATATCCTGAGCAATATTAACTGCAAAAATGTTCATATAGTTAAAACCTGCGGAGTTTCTTTCGTCGGTTCTTTTTCAGTAGGGGAATTCTCATTCCGAAACGGAAAAGGAAACGTTTGACAACGAAATTTTAATTTTTCATATCATAAAATTATTTATATATTTCATATCATCTCATTTTCTTTACAAGCAGAATAGTGTTTTACTTTTTAAAATTATAGAATATTGGGTAGTAGAAATAAATACTATTAAGTACTAGTAGTAGTAAAAGAAAATGGCACACATACACACGAGTAATATACGTGTTGTATTAAGGTGCAATCAGACCATATCTCAAGATGCTCTGAAACATTGCCAAATTCCTTTTGAACATTTTGTTGTCAAATTATATTCTTTACCATCAAAATGAAGCACACATAAATCATTAATTTATAATACATGACAATGTAGTCTTTATGACTTGGTGTTGATTTTATTGATTGTAGTATAAAGTCAATTACCTAAATCCTGTGTTAAAAACTTTTAGATCCATAAAAGGGAACAGGTAATTCACTAAAAATATTTCCTCTAGTTCTGATTAATTACTAATGTATTATCAGCTTAATTCTTGTAAATACGTTATTTCGAATATCTATTTGATTGGCGTCGGATGTTATACAACAACTATTCGAAATCGAATTATAATAACGATATCGAGGATAGTTAATGTTGTACTTGTGTAATAATGAAAGCGTAAAGCAATTTCTCAATCTCGCTTTTGTTTGGCTTAAGTAGGTTCAATAACGATCTGACACAGTTTGTTGCATCCATTACTTAATTATTATTCAAGACTTAATGAAGGTATTAGGCTGTATTAAAAAGCTATTACACGTCTCGAGCCATATTGGCTGCATGCAGAGCTTTAGAGTTTCGATGTAATTATAAAAAGTTGTATCCTCGAATACTAACAGATATAATATATTTAACAACAGATACAAATAAACATTAAACAAAATAAACAAGTCTACTGTTTATGGCCAAGAAACCAACAGTGGACTAACTCGGGTTTTACAAGACTGCGGTAAGTCATATGCCTTTCTGTGACTATAATATAGTTATGTCCATTCTCACCACTCGCTTGTTGTGTTGGAAGGTTGGAAAGCAAACAAATAAATTAAATAGAAGAGCGTGTTCGTAACTTCTTATTTAGGTACAAGTTGCTTTACCACTATAGTTATTATTTGTGTGACAAATCTAAAGCTTCTCTTCATTTGGTGTGATTTATCTTAGAATTATACATCTATAATATAAACATAATAGACTATAATAGATAATTCCTGATCACGCGAATGAAAACGCCGGTACGGTATGCGAATTTATACAGTCCTTTCATGCTATCGCTTTGAATGTACGTTATTGCAGCTGTTGTGTGTTAAAGGAAAAAAAAAAACATAAAACTTACAATTTAGAGATATTAAAAACCACTGAGTACGTAAGTAATGTGTAGAAATTCATGATCATCATTACAACCCTTCACGAGTCCATTTCTGAACATAGGCATAGGGAATGCAAGAAATCACGGTCCCGAGCCGCCTGCATCCATCGACTCTGCATGCTTACCAGATGGTGAAAACGGAGGACAGATAAGATGAATTTAAATGAGATGACCAAAATGTGCCCCAAGCTACACAAAAATAAGACTATTGCTATTAAATAAAATAAAATAAAAAATAATTCTGAGTAACTATTCATATTTTATAGCAGCTGTTGAGAAATAATCAAGTTTAAAAGTATTTAAAATGATTTCTTCTCTGTGAAGTTACTCTATAGCAACTTTGATGTGGCCATATAGTACTTAAAAAGATCAGAGTAGGGAAAACAATAAAAATACTTTATTTATGATATGTCATGTATAAAAACAAGCCTTCAATTAATGAATTAATACATTAAAATAATAAAAATATACTAAAGTATTGGATTTTATGTATCCTATCCTATACATTTGAACGAGCAATTCTTGTATATATATAAATATATAATCGGAATCTCGGAAACGGCTCCAACGATTTTCATAAAATTTGTGTCCAGGGAGTTTCGGGGGCAATAAATCGATCTAGCCAGGATTTAATTTTAGAAAATGTCTTTTTGTCCGTGTTTTCAGTGTAATACGTAAGTTTAATTATTTTTTGTCTAATATACTTCGATCAATAATAGTTATGTTACAAAAACTTGTTACAAATAATAATTTCAAAGACTGAAAAAAAAACTGCTGTCCTTGTTTTTTTTTAGCTAAACCAGTTAAGATACATCATAATCACCATGCCTACACATTATCCTATCACTATACATATAATGTATATATATATATATATATATATATATATATATATATATATATAATATGTATATATCACATTAACCTACATAGCACTCAATAATTGGAACTTTATTAATATCTACATTGTGTAATAATGATGTTGAAACCGACTGCCAATCAACTTTTTTAAATCTTCATAACTTTTGTCCACTACTGCGTAGCTACATGCACTTTTCTAATTCTTTATATAGAAGATCTGCGCTTTCAAATGACATAGATTTCATCTCTGTACACTCTGGGGCACATGTTCATACAATTTTTGGCCATTTCTTTAGTTTTCTTGCGAAATAGTAAAGTACAAGAGACTCTAAGTCCTCTAGGACTCCGATTGCTTGGCAATTTTTATTTAAGTATGTAGAAGTAATGCTTTCGAGTGGTTGTAATCGTAACGCATATATTTTTTATTAACACAAACGGTGCAATGGTATAAGAAAAACTCGTGTCGGTGCAGTGAGACGGCATTAAAATTAAAGTACACTTTCTATTGCAACACTGAGCCGAGCCGGATGTGCACGTTTACAAAACCGGCGAGAAGTCGAATCATTATCGAAATTTATTAATCATTACCATCTGTATTCGGATACTAACATTTATGTCTTCATTATGTTTTAATTTTTATGGATACTAATTATTGCATAAGTTGTTATCCTTTGTTATTACACTATAGCACATCCTTTCCGTTAACCTTTCTCATCCTTTTACTCAGTTATTTTTTGGGTTATCTTGAAGAAATTAATACGTAACAATAAGAACGCCTTGTTTCCCTTGATATTTGTAGCTACATTTTGTTACATTTTTTATACGATAGGGTGACAAACGAGCATACAACATATATCCTCGATTACGAATCAAAATGCAGATGCGTCGACACCCGTGACGACTAAGATGGAATGCCTCGTTTCCAGTAAATAGGATCTCCGGTTCTCTACACTCACCATACGAACAGTAGCATTAAGCTATTATTTTACGCTGATATTTACGGCAGAGTCGACCCCTTCGTGCTACAACTATACTACTAATATAACTGCAGCATAGTTCTACTACGCATAATCTTTTCGAGCTGCACAATGAAGAGTATTGTTACTCTAGTTTGTATCGTTGAATGACTAACATTATTCTGTCGTAAACTACTTGGTTATTGAATCATTAATCTAGATTAAAATGTTGTACAGTCAATATTTGTAAATAGACGCAAAACATACTATGCATACGTATAAATGATACATATTCATCAGAAAAACATTATTTTCCCAGTAGTCGGGTAAAGAGTAAAAAGCATCGTGCATTTATTAGAAAATCTTAGCCTCTGGTCTGTACCGTTCCGGTTTTGTTACCCTGAATAATATCACTACGTATTATGCTTACTATTCTTTTTCTAAAAGTCCGTCTGGCTAGATCCCACGTACCTATTCTCCCCTCAAACAACATGTGTACGCTGCTATGTCCCGATCCAAAAAGTTCAGGGAGTCAGTATAATTACAAGGTAGGAGCCATTCATTTTAGGTACTTCGCAGAAAAGACAACGTATCCGGAACCTTCTTTATTTGAAGTAGGTCACAGGTGTGCACAGGTTGCACCTACCATTAGATAGACAGTAAGATCGCTTGTCACTTTAATTTCATTTAAAAAAACACGTGGACGATAAAATAATTTTCACTCTGTTTATTAAAATAATCTTAGGACGATCTTAACTAAAGCTCAAAATATTAAAATGCAAAGATAATAAACGTTTTTTTTATATAGTTTTACACATGACTAAAATGATTGAAATAATTAAACACTTTACTCAGTAAACCTGATCTAAAGGTTATTATAGAACTGTGTACAATAATAATGTCCTACAGATCGAATTTCGGTCACGGTGAATTTTTTCTCCACGGAGACTCGGATATAGAATTCTCACCTGCACAAAACAGGTTGTAGCACATCACTCTCATAGTCCAATGGGATGGAAATCCGACACCACGTCCGGGCGCTGTTGAATGTTAGGACCAACGGCTTTACGTGCTATATTTAGTGTAGATTTATTTTTTTATTCATCATGTATATATATATATATATATATATATATAAATATATAATATAATATAAATGTATTGAAGCCCTATGGATGTTTTGTGACATGCCATATCATATATATCTTATGTATTTTATTTTCACGTATTACAAAATTATTTTACTTTAGTCTTATTATATGAACTTTTTACTACGTTACCTAATTCATTCTATCTCTGCATCAACTCAAGGTAGGTTGGTAGAGAATGCCCTAGGCATAAAGTATACCACGTGTGTATATTACAAAGTTTTATGTAAATAAAAAAATAAGAGGTTTGCTTTTCTATTATGTCACTTTACAGTTCACAGACGTGATGTTACGCCATTGAACTTTCTTATCAGTTAACACAGGTGGGCGGATTGCGATGTTTAAAAACCAGTTCTGTGTACGACCAGTTTGCTGTCTGTTTTCTGTGTTTACATAAACCGTTTGAAGATTACATGTTACTTGTAGTGATCTACCGTTATGAGACGTATGAATAATGGACTATGTAAAGTAACCTCATTGTGATTAAAGCAGCGTAACGCTATTGGTTACAAAATTGGAATTTTGTACCAACGGGGTAATAAAATTTCGATTTGTGAACAGGGCAAAAAAACAAAGGCGGCCAAATACTACAGCGCTATTTTGAAGTTTCTAAGTTGTCAATTAACTACGTGATACGTCGTTTTCACCTAAACACTTCACTCACTTTTGTATCAAAACTTTGTATATTATACTGATGGTCTGGAGCTTGAACCATATATAGTTTAAGAAATTTTTGATGACTCATTATTATATATTAGTGACAGGTAAACCTTGTACTATCAAGAAACCAGGATTTTTTATAGGTCCGCAGGAGTTTCAAAAGGATACATTCAATATTATCATCATTATTACAGCCAATAAGAAGTAGCTATGCGGAACGCTGGCTTCTCCGATCGAATGACACAAAACACGGTCTTGAGCCACTTGCATCCATCGACTTCCTGCATCGTTTTTCAGGTCGTTACTCCAGGGCGCATACATCGTCATGATTATAGCCGTTCACAAGTACACTGTTTAACATAGGTTTCCTCCAAGGTGTGTCACAAAGCACGGTCCTGAATCACCTACATCAATCGACTTTATGCATGTCTTACTAAGTCGTCATTCTCTTGTGGGGGTCGCCCTGCACTTCGCCTATCGAAACAAGGCTGTGCAACTCGATAAGCTTTCTTCCGCATCAATTGTCGGTTCTTCGAGCTATGTGACCCATTGCTACAGCTTTATCGGTGCTTAACGCAAACTAAGATTGTCCTACTGAAAGTCCCGACATCGACCTTCTACGAGTAGACCTGTCGTTGGATGTTTTATCACGAAAAGCCTAGCAAATATGATACGTATCAGAACTGCGTAAGGCGATAGCTATGTGACTGTCTTTTGAATCATGTTATTTTAATTTTCTTAGTTATGCTTTATAATTTTATTATGTACAATATATTTTAAGCAGTCTATGTTTAAACCACGATACATGTAGTAATGTTTTTAATTACGTATGCCAGGCGTCATATTTTCGGTAGTCCATTTGTAATTTGTACATAACCATTATAATATACATGAATGTCAATCATTGCAGGCCATTTACAATTTATACATAACATTTAATATTTTAATAAATTAATAAAATTAGTAGTTTTAAAAATCTATAAATGCGGCAGTTTTGTTCACGGTTGATTTGCAATTGATGGCTTTACATTTATCTTAAGATTTATACCTAATGACGAAAAACGTAAGTCTTCGACAACTATTACGTAATTAATACATCCAATGTTAAGAAAACCGGTCCCCTTATTTTTATTTTTTTGAAGACGGCTCAAGTTGCTTTGCACGTTCTCTCAACTCGTGAAGTACCGTTATAAATAGTAAAGTTATAGAAATTTTCGCACTGTCATTTTATATAATACTAGTCATCCGCCCCGGCTTCGTCTGTATAGGATCTATTAATGTGGCGTTATTTAGATCTAATATAATCAAAGACCGCTTGTTAATAGCCTATGCTACCCCAAATGGCTTACCATGATCCTCCGTTATGCCGAAAATATTGCAGCATTAATTTTGAAATAAATATATGGTTAAGTTGAGGTTTAATGTTAAGTACTATGTTAGATGAAAACACAATTTCGTAAAACTTTCTTGATAGAAAAAAATCCAAAGTTACCTACAAACCGAACAATAAACCGCTGGTATTCACAAAATACTTCAAATTAGATCATGAAACTTTGCATACTAACTGAACTAACTATAAATAATGTCTTATATTTTTTATTACCATTATTTTCACCGTAAAAAGAAACTACCTAAACTATTGACGTCCTGAAGCTTGTTCCCTGCCGGCCGATACCCCCGCTCAATCTCGCATCGGCTTTCGAACGGGACGCTCAGAATACACATTACGAAACGGGACGACGTAAAATGAAAATGGGAAATAACCGTACTCAATAAAAATAAGAAGCGACTGAGTTGGCGTAAAGAAACAGGCGAAAATATGATAAACCTAATGAAATAAGTATCTACCGACCTGTCTACTTACAGCATTAGTGATTACAAACATAGGCAGATAGCATACGACGCGCGGGGAAATGAGGGTGAAATTAGAATTCGGACTAAGGTTGTATAGGCTCTTAAATCAAGTTTTTCAATTAAAAATTAACCTAGATACCTGAAAACAATGCTCTCCGTCTCTGTTTGTAAAGTTCTGTTACAAGCGGTTTAGCTATTGCGTAGATTAGCACGGATAGATAAAAACAATTTTAAAAATGGTTATTTATGTCCTAATAACATTCAAATAACCCCCTAAATTTAACAGAAGCCAGTTGTTTGAATTTTACAGACAATCATTTCAATTTTATTTCTATGTGTGGATATTATAATATAACCTAAACGACTGTTTGCTTTTGATCGAGAATGTTCCAAAATGAATTGTTTAATTTAGTGTGACTCGTTGCTTTAAAATATCGATCTCACAAATGATGTCATTACTTGCACGATTATAGCACCTTTTATGTAAATAAAATATTTCTGAGTTGTTTAAGTAGAAGCTATGTATGATATTCAAATTGAATATAATATGTTTTTCGCCTCTTAGAAATGGATATCTCGCTCAAGAACAAAATGAAAAATGTCATTGTAAGATGATGTCGTTTATTTTCATCTCTAGTAACACATTCTAAACGAAAACCGGCCTCTGCTGATGTCATACGCTTTCTTTATTTATTTGTTTTACGATTTCGATTTCGCGTATACCACATCTATTGATTTACGTGTTGAATCAAACGTAAATACGAAATGTTTGATTTTGATATGAAAATGAATGAAGACACTGGTAAACGTCATTTACTACAAAAATTGACTATTAAATAATAAAAATAGGAATATCTTTCTACTTCGACTATATAAACTCATTTTTAGTTTACCCATATTCATTAGCCGTAGGGCCTCTCCTGTTGTAGGAAGAACTAACTTAGTTAAACCTCTTCTAAATTGAAGGGTGGCAATATTATGCGGCGTGAAGCAATTTTTAAGGGTTAAGAGTAAGTTACCGGTAAGAGAGAAAAAATTTAAGGGTTACGAAAATAGTATAGCGTAGATCCCCCCTGGCATTGCTTTCAATCTGTTTGTTAAGTTTAATCACAACCGTCTCAGCCTTTCTGAGGATTAGCGTGGACAGACAGACGGACAATTATAATAAATGTTTATGTATGTCTCAATAGTGTGAAAACATCGAGCTTCTGAGCTAAATAGACAGTTATTTCAATGTTACAGACACTTCTATTTTATATATATGTGTTATGTATTAGTTACTATTACATTTATATGTAAATTGTATTACATTTAAAAGGTATTGTCCAAGAAAGATACTGTATAATCTTTCTGTACAAAGTCCGAATGCTTGCGCCATTTGCTAGGAGACGTTTTGCGCCCATGTTACTTATACTGGGCATGCTTTCGTTGAAATCGTTCGTATTGCCATAATTGCGGTGCTTTTACTTATGTGTTTTTATTGTGAATATATGGCTTGGATAACGTATGCTTTGCAACTATTTAATTAACAATATGTATAAAGTAATTAAAAGTAAAGAATCTATTGGAAACGATATACCATTGTGGACCACTTTCAAAATTATAGAATATGAACCAGACCAACTGTCAGTGGTACATGATATTTTCTTAATGCATTAATGTTGCATTTTGAGAATTTTGTATTCCGCAGACATTGTTTCATATATATATATATATATATATATATATATATATATATATATATATATATATATATATATATATATATATATATAACCGCCACGACCGCTAAGACGGACTAACAATCGCAGTACCAAATAGGAACATGGTCGATACGTCAAGCTCATTGCATATTTTGTGCTTAAAGATGTATAGGGTTAACTCGAGGTGTATTGAACCAAATTTCACTGACATTTTAACACCTGTATTTCACTAACATTACTATAGGGTCTCAGAATGTGCTCGACAAATCAACTCAAATGTCAAACTAATTTGTGATCGGACTAATTCTAGCCGCTAAATTTCGCCATCGCGAAGCTCTCAAATCTAAACATTTTGGAATAATATTTACATTTACGTTGATTTTAAATCTTTATAGCTTTTATATATAAATATTATATATAAATATATTGAACACTTCAAATAATATTCAATTGTAAATAATATGATAATAACATACAATTAACTTTTTTCAATATTTGACCTGACATATTTGTGCTCGGATTTGGATTTAATTTTGTTAATTATAGGATCTTTAGCAAATGACAACACCCATCCATCTTCTTTCAATAGCCTCGCTTATCATCCTTGGTAGGAATCAGAAAATTAAATCCAAGCAAACCACTGCAAAACTACGCTCTGTGTAGATCGAACCAAAAATGAATATTCAAAAACTGAAGGTAGCTGGATTAACTATGACTTCCGGACGTCAAATATGCTTTAAAACATCCGAAACGTAGGGAATTAAAAAAAAAAAGTAAATTAAACGCGATAAAATCCGTAAAAATAGTTTTATACAATGATGTCATTAAATTATTGACTGGCCTGTTGGTATAGAGGTTAGTGACCCTGACTGCTATGCCGGAGGTCGTGGGTTTGATTCCCACCCAGGACAAATGTTTGTGTGATGAGCACGATCATTTGTTCTGTGTCTGGGTGTAATTTATCTATAATATTTATGTATTTAGAAATATGTAAGTATGTTTATCAGTTGTCTAGTACCCATAACACAAGCCCTGCTTAGCTTGGGACTAGATGGCGTTGTGTGATAGTTGTGGAATATTATTATTATTATTATTAATTATTGGTAATAGTCGCGTACACACACACATACACCTAGCGCACGGGTTCGCGCGGCAGCCTCGCGAGCCAAATGCCTCGGCTGCTGTGGACGTGCCTCGGGCGCACGTTGCCTCGACCGAGCGCCGATCGACCCCGAGCTAAACTGGACGTGCTCAAAGGATAAAATAGTGTTTGTTTTAGTTTTATTGTAAAGTCACTGTAATAATATAATATAATAGATTTGAAATATATCTCCGAATTGTAATTAAAATATACATTGATTTTTAAATTAATTTTTATTTTACCTTTACATAACCACTCAAGGCCTCAATAATAGCGTAAGAAACTTCTGGAATTATACTAGAGATACTCTGCTTCGATACTCGAAATAAATGTTGCAAGCTGCTATAAGAATCTCCGGGTGCTAAAAATCATAAAGTTATTAAAACTTGTTCACTTACAGTGATTGCCTCTCTATATTTTGTGTCGCACTTTTTAATTTTATCACACAACAATGAACACAAATTTTCAAATTCTTGTAGGGACATTCCTGTAAAATTATGTACAATCTGATCATATGTTAAATCTTTAGGTTATTTATATCCATGTTGGTTGCGACGCTCATAAATTTTTCTAATCCAGACGCGTCTAGGTCTTTTATTAAAACTTGACTGTTTTCGTTTTTTAAACAAAAAGCAACTAAGAAATTATGCAATTGCATAACTGTCCATTTCGGGTGCTCGAGGACTTATGATGGCTTGGCCTGCTTCGCGAGGCATGCCTCGGAGTTCCGGACAAAACTACTGATGCTGCCCCGCGAGCCTTCGCTCGCCAGCCGATAATAGCCTTGTAACCAGAGCATGCACAGTCTACTACGACCTTGATGCTCTGATTAGCAAGAAATATATCCAAACGCACAATTTCTCGGGAAGCCCATAAGTAGGGAGTGAGCTTCGAAAGAAGCGCTTTGTGCCAGACCCGATTGAAGGCCTTCGCATTTTCCAAACTAACGGCCAATGCTCATGAGTTGGCTGTTTACAGGAAACTCCATTATTTTAAAGAACGAGGAGGTGATGGCGTTAGGCCTGTAGTTCGATGGGTCTGAGTGGTCGGTGTTTTTAGGGATAGGGTGGACCAAAGCTGTCTTCCAAGAATTCAGGACTACGCTTTGGGAGTAGTAGTACCGGAAAAGACGCGTTTAAACTGGAGCACACGTCTTCAGCAGAATGGGAGGGACTCCATAAGGCCCACTCGACTTGCTGACGTCCGAGAAGAAGAGTGCTTTGCTAACCGAGCGCTGTGTAAACTTCACATCCGGCATGGAGCACTCACACCGTGGGATGGTCGGTGGTGTGTTCCCCCGTCATCGAGAGTCGAGTTGGATTCAAAGAGAGAGCCTAACAGATCGGCTTTTTCCTTTGCGGCATGGGGCAGTGAGTCGTCCTCTCTGTGTGTTCTTAAAGTGATAACTTAAATAAAAAAAATTACAGTAGCAGTATTTCATTGTTCCACTCTAATCCAAAGGCCATATGTTAGATTTTCGTATATTCCGTCTTATATAAATGCTCTAACTTTTGTTTTCATAATGCTATTTCCTGCTGTTAAGCAATAACAACGAAAAATAATATAATAATGGATTACGTCGTAATTAAATTGCATGCAATTAAATTAATTTAATAGAAAATAAATCATATAGGAATATACACCAATATTTTATAACTACCAGATGCTACTAGTGATAATGACACTGCCGGATTTTTTTATTATTTATATATCAAAATATTATCCAGGTTTGTATTGTTACAAAAACTGGCCTAATTTTATTGGCGTAGTATTAAAAAATACTACACAAGTCAATAACCTACTCACTCCAATCATAAGACGCTCACATTTAATCCTTCATCATTAGTACAAAGTACGTACGTCATACGTAGGTGACGTCACAATTCCTTTCTTACTCGTCATATTCTCTCGTGCGTTTTAGGCCACGAGCTTTGAGACCGATTGAGCTGTAAAAGGCAAAAGACTAACAGCACAATTATCACGGAAATGAGACCTAGATATTCTCTCTTTTTCTGAAACAGCTTAGGAACCGAATGCTTACATATTATTTTGATTCAACAGGATTGGTAAATCAAGGCGTATGTTTCGATATGAAAATACTTTTATTTGTGAATAATTGCAGCTTTCTCTTCAAACTTTTAAGGGCTTTAAACGGGAAAAATTACTTTCCCATGAAGTAGGTAGTGAGAAAATAACTAAATTAAATGATTTTTTAGTAATTCCAAAATATGGGCGTATAATTGATTTTGCTAAGATAGTTATGATAATAATGAACCCTTGACTTAATTTTCTATTTTTTTTTTCTGTTAAAGTGCACTTGCAGGTATAGCAATGAACTGTTTCAGTAATAACATTTCATTAATTAGCAAACTTTTGTCGCCGCGCATATCTCCGTAAAATGTTATGGTTTGGGCTGCAAGTCAAAAAGGTGTGTAATAATTTTATTTTTTTCACAGACGCAGACTAGAAATGGGGGTCATCAGAATACACCCCTATCGCCAACCGTTGGTATGGTTGTCGGCGCGGAAATAAACGGATCCAGGCCTACCTTCAAACCCGTAACTGTCTTAGAAGATTTGCAGGCGGTTCGATGTGCCGAGTTTCACCCTAACGGCAAACTATATGCCGTTGGTTCCAATACGAAAACTCTCAGGATATGCACCTATCCTAAAATCGATGATGTCAAGTGAGTATTTTTTTCTAAATAGCTTTTTGGTGTCATAAATATCACTCTTAAACATCTAGACTGAAGGTGGGCAAATCGTCTATAAGGTAGCGGCAAGTCCCAACTTTGTATACGGGTATTTATGCATAGGTGAATTATTAAAGTTCATATCTAGACTTGTAGTTTATGTAGTTTTATGGACGGTGTCAAATGTAAAAACTTTCACTTGTTTGAAACTAAAATAAACCTCATGTGGAGCAATATTATTTGTAAAAAAAGTATTGAATTTAATTTTAAAAAGAATTTACCAAAATATTCCATCAATGTAAATCCGTTGTTCTGAGTAGTAATTGGCCAGTTACATTAGTCGTGGAAGTGACCGTTCAAGCAGCGTACGCACAGAAAGTGTTGATTAATTTTTCTGTTTGTAAAAAACGACCGTATCGCAGCTAACAAAAGAGAACAACAAAACAAAAGCGGAGCGATATTAACGTATTCAGGAATGGTAAGGTTGCTAAAAGAGTTGCTAAAAGTGCTTTGGCGACCAATTTCAACACAATATTTAATGCATAATACAAAAACCTTGTAGCTGTTGTATCATTGCTGCTACTCGAGTGGTTCAGTGTGATAGGGATAAGACTAAGCGTTCATAGAATACCAAGGTAATATAATAGCATAACGCTGCGAGTTCCGTATAGTGACGAGAACTTGAGTATTTTATTTGTAATGAGGCTTTCCGTCTATGTTCTGGTGGGTAATAAAACGTTTGTATTTTGATTCTTATCGAGGATATCAGTCTATGGTTTTTACAGTATCCACTTACCATCAGAAAAACTGTGCTCGTTAAGTCACCTTTGCTTATATAAGGGAAATAAACAGAAATAATATTGCGTACCTATACCACGCGTCGACAATACATGGATATGATGTGGTAAAATGTGTATTTAATTCTTTCACACAATATTCTTTATAATTATACTTTAATGACTTTGTCTTCAAAGTATCCGCTTAAATGACAATGCAACAGACCAAAATACAATATAAAGTTGATGTAATGAATTCGAGTCGAAAATGAATTTAGTCAAGAAACGAAGAATGAGCGCTTTGGTACGATTGTGGCAACGGTGAAAAAATGTTATATATATTATATTGCGTATGTTCCGTTAAGATTGATTCAACGAATGAACTATCATCATTAAATGCCGTTATAATCTAGTATTATATGTAGGCATTAACTAGAACTACATTGCTACATAGAGTAATAGCGTTTTTACCTACATGTGTATTTTTTGTTACTATTAAAAGTATGTCTAAACGGTTGTGGTTCATCACGATTCTCTTTTTATTTTTTATTTATCTTTATTCTCTTAATTTTCACCTATGATAACTTTAGCACGTTTAAAATCCATATGTAACCGCCAATACTATTATACAATAATGTATTTTGCCGCCGGTATCACCATCTTCAGTCTCTTTTAGCCCACAAACAGTGGACTTAAACGAGACCTTTGATGATATATTATAGATAAAAACGCACACAACAAAGTTGTATACTCAATGCCACGAATGAAGCGGGCTTGCATTGTTAATATTAATTACTAATTTCTGGAAAATGGGTTTGGCGTTTTTGGTTGGATTTTCTGCCATTGGGCATTGATGCCAGAGCGTCTTCAGTCGAATCAGCAAAATGTACATATTCCCCTTACACTCATGTAGTAAAACAGTATGCATAAATGAGCTCATGTATTTGGATAATATACTTCATGATTCGGCAATAGTTTATACTATTTCAATAGATAATGAATACTCTAGTTACATATTTTTTTTAAAAAATTACATGCAAAAATATAAATTACTTTCTTTTTTCTTATATAATGTAAATTGAAGAATAGGTATATGTAATATAAGTATAGTGTAGAGATGATGGTATATGGAGAATATATAGGTGATAAGTTTCAAAGAAATCTCGTATAGAGTTTTTAAAGAACACTACAGCCGAAGATTTAATAATAAATAATATCTTATTTTGGCCCTAGATTGAACCTCCTGTGTATTGCGTCAAAAAACTGACTATCACTATAATTACATCAATCGATGTTGATATTAATAGAGGTCATCTGGTTTTATAAATGAGTACTTTGGTTTCTAGTTAATGCAAAATGACTTACAAAATCTCTGCATGTGGTTCTTGTACCTTTCAAAGTCGATGACTTGGCCTCTGATATATATCTGTATGCTATCTTTAGGTTCTTCTAACTAAAAGAATGTTTCAAAATGCTTTTCAAAGTTAGTAATTTTGCGAACTTTTTGGTCGTGTAGTTCCCTACGATTGAATTTAGTTATTTTTTTTTAAATATTCGAAGTTAATGCATCAGTAACAATACAATTTTATTCAGTGAAAAATATTTTTGTACATTGTTCTTTAACAACAATTATAAAAGATTCTTAGTTGGTTTCTATTATCCAACGATAAAGGCAAAAAAAAATTTATTTATGTTGATTCTAGTTGTGATATTTTTGTAATTAGTGGTATAATTTATAGTTTCCGTTTTGTGCTTTACACAAACACTTAATACGTACTATTTATGTTAATTGCGTGGGCTATTATTATTTTCATCTATGTATATCAAATCTGACATACTTCTTTGGTAGATTTTATTTATGTATGTATTCTATGGATTTTATCGATTCGTCGTTGATAATTAATGAGGCAGTAGCTCAGAGTAATAACTAGCATAGAGGGAGTCCTACAATAACAACAAAATGTTTATAGCTGAACTCTTTATAGAAATGACGTTGAACGTGATGATTCAAAATAAGATAGCTGTATTTATTTTCACCTTTTTTCTTCCACAAGGTTGTTATCGTTTTTCCATTCCATGGACACCTATTGATGTGCCTTTAGCAAAACAAAAAACGTTATCGATAAATTAATTTAGTTTATGACTTAGTAATTTATGGATTTTAATTAGTCCGGTTTGTAATACTTATATAAAAGAATATTTAGGGAAGCTTCATCTGACATTTTACAACTAAAACGTAGTCGAATAATTCGGAATTTCGTGCTATCGTTGTATAATTTAAATAATATCGTGAAAAGGTCACTATGAACTCTACTTAAATTCAGCCGGAATATTTCCGCCAAATTATCCTTAGAACTATTATGGGTTTCATAGGAAATAATAACTGTGTTTGTTTAATCGATAGTGGGTTTGCTTCACGAAACGTACACAGGGGGCATTGCTGTACACAGTTTCTGGGAAACTGTACGTAACTCTACAAATGAATTAGTTAAGGTCGTTGGTCAGGTGTCTCCTGAGAATAATATTTTGTAAATACGCAGGGGATGCATCGGACGCTATAGGTTATAAACAAATATTTTGGGTACGATATTTTAACTAATAATAGAGTTGAATTTGTAATTTTGTATGTGTATATACTTAACACTTAAATGATTCGTTATCTTAGATGCAAAATGTACTAGACATAAATGGGTTGATACCTTAATAAATAAACTCATTATTATTATTATAGCTACGATAGTACAATAACGGCGACACAACCGCGGTCTCTTTTTCTTTTGTTGCGACATCATAACTACGAATAAATCGATTACTAATGTTATTATCCGTGTCTATCTCTGCTCCCTCAAGATTATTATCCATCATTAATTCAAAAGTTTGAACGTAGAGGGAATATTTGCCATAGTTCCCTCTCTTAGTAATTGGTTTGGAACTTTTTTGAGTTCTTATCAGGAAGATACTGTTACCTAGTATACCTATCTCCTGTTTCATTTCCATATGTCGTTTTTTACGATACTTACGGGATGGTATGGGCTCTTAGAACTTCTAAGTAGTAATATAAGTTATTTGGTAGGAGGTTAGTGGTTTTTTTACGCCGCCGCTCATGGCGTTATCAAGATCCTGCCTTAAGGCGCTACCCTGACCAAAACCTGGCAAAAGTGCGTTTTTCAGAGACTATTATCTCATTAGTTATGAGAAATAAGCTACATCTAAAAGCACATTATTAATGTTCGATATCCTATCATCACATTCCACGTTCTAATTTGTTTTTATGTGTTATGAATACATTTAAAATCTACTTTTAAAAAATGACTAAAATTATTGATTACATGCATCTGTTGCTAAAGGAAATGCTCTAATCATTTGAGAATTACACTAATGGATAGATAATTTAAAAATCTATATTCTACACGTTTTATTTAATTTCTTAAGTTCGCTTATCTCTTTTAATTGAAATAATCCCAAATATTCGGGCGTATTTTTCCGTGATATATTGTAGCGAGAGCGCGTGGATTGTATGGGACCCAACGCTCAAGGTCTCTCGCTAGGGGAACCGTCTTAACTACATAATTTGAAATATTTCATGCAAACAGATAAAGTTTTGTTGAATATAGTCGATAGATTTCCGTAAAGCAAGTGGTAAATCTATATAAATTAAAATCAGTTGCCGCCTGTATGCAAGATCATCACTTGAGAACGGCTGGACCGATTCTGATGAGCACTCACACTCACAATTGGACCCTGTAAAGCCGCGTTTTCACTATACGAGTACTCTCGGATAGAGTGTGTTCGGATGCCTACTCGGACGCTACTCGTAGTGTGTAAACACGTAATCCGAGCGTACTCGGACAGCGTCATCCGATAAGAGTGGAGTCCGATGAGGTTCTATTTTTTTTACGAGTAAACTCGAATAATTTTATGGTGGCAAAATGCCGCCAATTAAAAAAAAGTGGAACGAATGTGTTACTCCGAGGTTTGTCGAACTATATGAAGAGGAAGAAGTGTTGTGGAACGTGAAATTAACTGAATATAGAAACAAAAATGCCCGAAATGTATAAATTCCTCTAATGCGTCATAAAGAGCAGCTATAATACCGAAGGTAAAAACAGGGATATGGAGCATTTCGGTACTCGAAAGTGACTTTCTAGGGTATTTAAAATTTAACTTTAGCAGGTTTTGCTTTCCTCAAATGGGTATCTGACTTCTGTATTCTTGGTGTTAATTTTTCTAGCAGATACTCAAATTGTTCGATGTTCAATCTCAAATGATTTCTAAAAGTGGTTTTATCTTCCTCTTCCACTTCTCGAATAAAATTATTTGAAGCACCTGGTTCGTCACGTTTTAAAATCAAAAACTTAAAACCAAATTTTTCGCTTGCTTTGATTTTTTTTCTTTTCATCGACTTGAACTTCAGTGATAAACATATTTGCCACAACTTCTATACCTCGCAGCAGTTGATCAGTCGTCATCGCGTACAAAGAGACAAAATTAAATGCTTCTTTGACGCTGATGAACTCGTAACGTGTCAACCAAGTTCAGAGTGGACTCCTATACGATCTAGCTCGTATGAGCGTACTCGTTCCGAGAGTACTCGCGAAAACGCGGCTTAAGTGGCGTTGTTGTCGAGATCTGGAAAACAGTCATGCGAAGCCGGGGCGGATCGTTAGTCAGCGTATTTAGGATTTCGGTGATTAACGATCACACGGTTCACCTGATGGTAAGTAGTAGCTGTGACATCTACATCTATCTTCGATTACGAATCTAAATTCAAATGTCACCCGTGAGGACTACGATGGAATGTCTCATTTTCAGTAAATTGGGTCTTCGGTTCTCTACATTCACCATACGAAATACAGCAGCGTTAAGCTGTAATTTTACCCTGGTATTCTGTGAGAGCGTGGTCCTTCCCTGGTCTAGCCGACCCATTCGTGCTACAACTATACTACTTATATAGCAGCAACATGGCTCTACCGCCTAAAATATATAAAATTGGGATTAAAAATTGGGATCCAACTCGCTTACGTACCGTGTGGTAAAGACAAAGTATTCGTACTTCCGTAAATATTAGCTTTAAAAGTTTAACTTTCTGTAAGTGGCCAATTAAGGTCAACTAATTTGTCATACAGACGACATGAGATTACGCTAAATAGCTGTTTAAACATGAACCTAGCGGAGATTCTATATTCATTATAGAATTTCGTAGGCGAAAGTTTGTCGACCAAATTGGCGATATACTAAAAATGGGCCAAATTAAGAGTACCCTTAACCGACAAGCATGTGTGCGTAGGTATATGGATGTGGAAGAGGCGAGAGAGGTATGTCAGGATCGTGCTAAATGGAAGTCTGTAGTCTCTGCCTACCCCTCTGGGTGACAGGCGTGAGTGTTTATGATATAATTTCCGTGTAAAACTTATATCAACAAAAATTGCTTATTATTTTATGTCATGTTAAGAACAAGTTTTCATTTATTTTTTATAAAAAAATTTATATATAATTTATATATAAAAAAAAACCCCGGCCGGTGTACATCACGATATCTTGCAGTTGGACATACCCTATTAATATGAGAAAAGAAAACTTTGTACCCCATTTTAAGTTTATTGTTCGAACGGAGGCGTATGGGATTTAGCATAGTTAATGCTAGTGTTAAGAAGGGGTGCAGAACGAAAAATTCATTTAAAATAGGTATTACAAATACATAAACTAAAATAAAACATTCAATACTTACGTTCATACTGTCGAAGTAAATTTATAAACACATAAAAAATATATAAACTTAAAAATTTGAAAAAAAAATTAAAATAAGGCCACGACTAGTACTAATTAACTCTACAATTACGCGGAGCGAGGTAACATTTTTCATTCCTACACACTACAAGAGGGCCTTAAGCCTTAACAGAATCTGCGGTATGTTACGGATTGGTGATTTTTTTGCGACGACATAGCTTGTAAATGCAATTCATAAGCTTTCTCTTGAATCCAACACCCAACATGCAATACAATTTCAATCCAACGTTATTTCAATGTTGACCCCCTACTAGCTCACACAGTGACCACAAAATATTTAACTAACTCAGGACTAGAGATCCATCAAAGATCGATCGGAATTGCTTTCGTGGTTACTCTTGATAGATAGAACGAATGAAATATGTTAGAATATTGATGGCCAGAATTGTTATAAAATATCTGTTTCCGTGTTATGTTTTTTTATAGGAAAGGACGCAAACGAGCATACGGCTCACCTGATGGTAAGTGATTATCGCCGCCCATGAACAACTGCAACACCAGGGGAATTGCAGATGCGTTGCCGGCCTTTTAAAAAGGTCTCTTCTTGAAGGTCCCTAAGTCGTATCGCTATTATGTAATATTTTAGTAGTACCTTTTCATACATCAATGTGGTTTAGTATATTGCCATATATATTGCCATTGTTTTCATACATCAATGTGGTTTAGTATATTGCGACTCTTGCAACACTAAAGCACAAAAATTTGATGAATAAATAAAATGGTTTACTACTAAGTGGGATACTTTAGATTTGTTGTTAATGTGCACCTGGAGCTCAATATCATCATTGTATTTCATTATTAATTTATTCCTGAATATGGGCCTCCCCATCACATCATCATGACAGTCTTATTACTCGTACTAATTCAATTCTGAATATAGGCCTCCCTTTTAGAATGCATCAAAGCTTGGGTCTTAGCCAACTGCATCCGTCGATTTTCTGTATGTTTCATCAGTTTGTCCCTCGGTCTGTGGAAGATCTTACAAAACTCTTGCAACACTGCGCTTGTCAATAAGAGGCAGCCACTTGAATACAAAAGCTATTTTTCTGCCCCGATGGAGCTATAGATACATCCTAATTATTCACTGCATATGAATGAATGACACATTAAATTTTTTAAGACATACCAATTACCAACATTGATGTAATAACCTAAAACACATGTTGGCTTATTATTTGAGTGTACCCTGTACACTGTACTATGTAGTATATTTGTTGTTTTGTGGCGGTCTTTGGGAGGGGGTGAAGTGAGGGATGGTGGAATTTTGATAGGATTTAATGATGATATAAATAAAAACGGGAGATTTAATTTGTGAAATTAAAATATTAATCTCAGTTTGCGTTCAGTTTCATTATGACTATTAAAAATGTTTAAGTACATATTTGAAATACTACACAAAATTTACAAAAACAAATGTCGACACGTTCATACGTGTTCCATTACGAGATTCCCGTGTGTCCGTATCCTGTGAGATACTCCACTCGTGTTTGCTATTCATGTCTCGATCATGGTTAGTGATTTAAATCCTATTACAATACTAATAAGTGACGCGAAGGCGACTAAGGACCGAGTGAAGCCAATGACCGGGGTTAATTTGTATATATTATGTATGTATGAAGCGTTTCTTATTCCGTGTACAGACTGACCCCGTTTACATTGAAATTTATTACACTGCTAAATATTTACTTACATATTATAATAATTGTTAGTACTTATTTTCTTTTCAAAATATTTGTTGAGACACTAATAATGTCCTCCCTGTCCTCACGACTGCCTGCCTCAACGGAGGCTAGCCATCGGCGCAGGACAGGATTATAGTGCCCAAGTGTATGCGCAAGCACAGGTGCACTCTCTCTTACCTCACTCTCTTAATCTGATGGGACGGTAAACCGACACGACCGGAGAGAGATCAGGCGCTGAACCAACGGCTTTACGTGCTTTCCGAGGCACGGGGGTGAGACACCGCCAACTTCCTGACTCCGAACAACTACTGAGAATTTCTTAACAGAAAAACTCAATAATTGATTTTTTGGCCCGACCCGGGATTCTAACCCAGGACCTCATGATCAGCAGTCGCACTAATACAACCACCAGACCAACGAGGCAGACTGTTGAGACACTACAGAATGTTTAATTTTTTCACATCATTTCCCTAACTTGCAAACATCTTAAGCTATTCGTTATAAGTTATAACTTATAACCTGCTTGTAAACAATAAATATTATCTTTAAAAATCTTTCTTGTGCTTGCTTTTGAAAGCTTGGGGGCTGGTCACTCGGGTTCGCAATACGCTGATAAGCTCCAAATTTTTAATCGCCTTTTTTATGTATATTATAGAACATACTTCAGTTACCGTTAGGTGTGTTGTCGTTTTCCATTCTGTAACATTAACTTAAAAAAAAAACAAAAAGGATAATACTTGCGGCGTTCCTTTCGCGGTTTCTTCTGCGGTGAGAGAAACCTCTGTAGTGTAGAAGGTTTAGAAAAAAAGACGTGACAAACGAAATTTTTGTTTTCTTACGTCCAAGAAATAAATAAATTTCATTTCATTTCTAGTTTCGGGTGTGGCTTGAACGCATTTATATTCGGGTTAATTTGAGACATTCCTAAACTTGGTATATAAAATATGACCTGGGCATGGAAAAAATATGTTTTTGTTAGGTTTAGGTCACGTTCGTCACACCTGTACCCTAAACGACTTGACGGATTGCGTAATGGGATAAGCCTAAAAATAATATTGTTCTGATATAGGTGTATATGTTATTTTATTACATCAAATTACGACATATGCGACGCTCCTAAAACGCAATATTATGCGGCTTATTCTTATTATATTCCAAAGAATGTGTTTTATTTTAAATAAAATAAAGGCACCAGCATCTACCCTCGATTAAGAATTAAAATGCAGAATGCGTTGTCACCCCCGAGGACAATATAGAATGCCTCGTTTCCAGTTAAAAAAAATCCGGTTCACCACACTCATTCGAGCTTGAGATACCACATACACTCGAGAGCTTGGCAATTCCCCGGACGAGCTGACCCATTCGTGCTACAACTATATATTAGTACTTGGATGACCGAGCTTTGCTTGGTTTTAATTAAAAAAATTTATGCAATTAGTTTAATTAAAATTTTAAATACAATTAATAATATATAAAAATTTTAATAAAATTTTTTTTTAAGAAATACTAAAAAGGGCTCGAAATAATAGATTGAAAAAAAAAAGGAAAACACTCGGACCGAAGACAGGACGCGAACCAAGGCATTACGATTTCGCGACCGCTCGCTATCCACTTGAGCTATTACGATCATTAACACAATGTCAAAATTATATATATATACAAGAATTGCTCGTTTAAAGGTATAGGATTATAGCTGCGTCGTGACTCTACCACGTAAAAAAATGTGTTACAATAAGTATTGTATTTATGAGATTTATTATAGATAACTAATTAATTAATTTTATTTTATATATGTGTAATTTTAACATGAAATTACTTATTGATGTTCTTTTTCTCAAAAACTATTGAATATTATATGCCTACAATTGAATATTGTATGACTCGTAGATTATACGAATGTTGAAGGTTGTTCATATAAATATTAAACATCTATAGATTGTATTATTCCGATAATATTTTTAGTTTATAACGCGCACACAATATTGAAACTAAATTTGTAGGTACTACAACTTATAACCAAGGTTTGGAGATCTAAATACAGGCAATAAATGGTGAATAATATTCTATACAATAGAAAATTAATATTACTCGAAATAACAATGCTGTTTGTTTTAACGATTGTGTGCGTGCGAGCATTATCTTGGCTTACTATCATAAGTCATATGAACTTATGAAACTACAAAATGTGCTTATTCCCGACGCTCGTTACAACTGTGTATCTTTTACTTGAGAGTGAAAGTCTGAGATGCCAAATGTTAACAACTAAAGTGTGCGCTTCAAGTGAATGTGGAGTGTGTTTCTGTTATTGTTTCGAGTTTGTTTAAATTAATGGAAAATATAGCAATCTGCTTAAGTGCAATTGTAATTGAGCAATGCTGTTTTTAAATTTTGTTTTTAAAAATCAGTCATTTTATTGTAACAACTATACAAAGTTGTGTCTCTTGTGGTGACGAGAACTAGAGATAATTGAACTGGACCACTTAACTGATGAGGCACATTATATGTATTTAAACAAGCTTTTATTTTTATTTTTTTAAATTTGAGGTTTTTAATTAAGGGTTTTGTTTTCTTTCAAAAATATTTTCTTGTTTCACCACTGGACAAATTACTGTTATTAAATGTATATTAAATAACGTATATTTTTTCAATAGGGAAAACAGTGCTCCAACAGCTCCAACTGTGCTCCTGAAGCGTACGAAGCATCATAAAGGGAGCATTTACTGCCTCGCATGGAGCCCCGCTGGTGATCTACTGGCGACCGGTTCCAACGATAAGACTGTCAAATTGATGCGGTTTAACAGTCATGCTTGCAATTTGGAGGGTCAAGAGGTACGTAGCTGTTAATTATAATATAATTTTTACTTATTTACTAGACTAGATTTCTCAAACCATGTTGGTATGATATGTTGGGTGGCAATCGTGGTTTTTATTAGATTACGTTGTTATTAGGAAAATGCTGCTAATTTTCTTACGCTGGCACAACATGGCGAAATAAGTAGTTGGTATTTAACAATTTCATTTCTACTCTTCCAAAATAAATATTTTTTGGTTCTTGCGTCAATAAATAATAGGGAGCTCCTAACTATTTTATATAACGTATCGAATATACTACTAAATCATTTGGTCGCTTCATTTCGTCGACATTATACATTATCACCTTGCCGTAAATTATCTCCCACAAGCCATTAACTTAGGGACTATATGATTTCAACAACTGAGGTATATATGGACAACAAACAATAAAAGTAGGTTTAATTAATCGAATATTTTATAGGTCGGGTAATAAATCTGTTATCGATATATTCTACTTTTACTAGTTATTCTTTTAAATGGGGGCTATATTAGGAAAATGGTTACCTTATTAACGAGTGACTTCAAAAATGTGAGTTGATTGCAATATGTGAAAATTAAAAGAATAAAAACTGTTATTAATTTAAATGTTTCAATAAAGTTGTCGATTCCCTTGTCAAAGTTGAGAATGTTCACAAACTTAGACTGACTATGAGATTATATAAAGCTGGTTTTCCTACAGTCTATTTAACTATCGTTCCTTCTTGGGCAGCCGTCGCCGAGTACAATGTTACAAGAATATTCAAATCGAATTATTTAATATAATCGAATATTCCTGTTACATAAAACTGAATTTGATAATAAGTTTTATATTATGACATTTAATAGAAAAGACATAATCGTTTTATGCTTATTCAAGCTGATTTTTTTTTAAATATTGTGTTCTTTCTACTTCGGGAATAAAATTTACTAAAATATATCACGTAAATAAATTTCGTTATTTCATTATTTTAACTTGCGTTTGAATTCTCATGCACATTTTCGACATGTTTTTTTTTTACTAAGTATTATAAGCCGCGTAGGAAGTGGTTATGCAGCCGAAGATGGTAAAGCGCACAGACTTAGCTTAACAAAAGTTTATTCACCCAAGCTTTGAAGCCACCCACATTATATTTGGATGAAGAGATATAGGCTGGAAAATCATTCCATTTTTTTTGCTGTAAAAATTATGTTCGACGAAGCAAAAGTTAAAAGTAAGTTTATCTGCGAAAGTTAAATTATATTGCAGCGACTCGCGAACAACGCGTGTAGCATTCAAAATATTCAAGGTACTTGTAAATATCCTAAAATGAAAAAAGGTTTTAATATAAATAACTACTTTGTATTCGCTTTTTTATAGAATTCGCAAACTTACATTTACCTAATAGTAAGTAAATGCTATTGCTACGGCATATATATCTGTCCTCGATGAATCAAAATGCAGATAGCTTGTCACTCCCGAGGACTAAGATGGAGGTTATGAGTAAAAAGGGTGTCCGACAACGACTCACTACAGTCACTATGGCTAGTGTAATGAGTCGTATGCAAAATACAGCGTTATTCTGTTGTTTTACACCAGTATTCTATGAGAGCGTGCTCGAACCCCGGTCGAACCGACCTCCTCGGGTTGTAGCTATAATACAACTGCAGCGTAGCTGTACCGAAAATTCTAAATACGAGTATTCGTGTAGGGACAAAGTAAAATTCAAAGCTGTTGTGTTATTATAAAAAATATCTACTTGTAACCTATTACTTACTCAATAATCTACTTAACTTTTTTAATTATCATCATACATTTCGAATATTATCAATATCAACATCCAGCTGAGTACAAAACGGCTCTATACTATACAGCCATTTTCAAGATGCTACACGATTTACGTTCTCAGTAACACTACTGTGTACAATCAGTATACGTATACCGCATGCGCCAATTTAAGAGAGTAGTGTTCGTGTCCAACCATCTGCCACCAACGTTGGTTGACGGACCGACCGTTATAAATATCTAAAGCGAGGTAAACTAGCGACGTGCTCTCCAATTCCATTGACTCGTTCATAGCCTACTCACTGTCGCCTTGCCTGAGTTATTTCTCGAGAGCGCATTGCTGTCTAATTACTCAAAGCTACACGTAGGCATGTCCGTTACAATGTTTTCCCTTCGCCATGGAAAACATTTTTATGTACTCGTTGCAAAAATAGCATTCTGAGTAAATAACATTAATTTCAGTATAGTTTGAAAGTAATTTATTGTGTAACATATACCGTACCATTATAGCATTTAAAAAGATATGTTTCTCCGCAAGCGTAGTTTGATAGGTAGATTAGAAATACGCGAGAGCAAGACATGAATAAAAAAGTGCAATACTAGATCAGCAATCAGAAACCTACATATGAATAATTTTAGTTAATAGCGTACTACTTTAATTTTTTTTAAATAATGAAACATGAAACACACGGATATTTCAGCTGTTAACGCATAAATGCATATGATTTTCCTGAATTAGAGGTAATTAATTTAACTTTACCACAGTTCTAACGTAATTAATATTATGATTCATGTTTTCTTTCAATTATAAATAAATATTTGCAATCGAAATTTAATTATAAGTACTTTACGTTAACATGCATTTAACATTCGGCTTTCAAGTACAACAACAGAAACTGAACAAACTTATTGCTCTACATTTGTGTGGATTTAAATGTGCTTGAGAGCCGTGGTAGCTCAGATGGTTAGCGCTCGCTGAAAATTTCACAGTACGCGAGCAAACCGGGTTCTATCTCTGCCGGCACCAATGAAATTGTTAATTGCAATTTTAAGTGCTGATTTACCACGTGCTCGGCGGTGAAGGAAAACATCGTGAGGAAACCTGCATGTCAGAGAAATAAGAAAAAAGTATTTCGAAGGCATGTGAAATTCGCCAACACGCATTGGGACAGCTCAGCGGACAATTTCTTGCCCTAACCCTCTCAGAAATGAGCGGAGGCCTGTGCCCAGCAGTGGGACGTATATAGGCTGTAACTTTACTTTAACTTTGAATGTGCTTAATGCGACATTGTATTCCGTGATAAAATTTTTGTTTTACGAACAACCTTTATAATTTCACTAATAATTATTTAAATAGGCGATGTTTTATAAAATTACATAAAATGATGGTATGAATAGTTAGTTACTCAGGGATTTTGCATTCTAGATATACTGCTTACATATAAAAGTAATGGTGAAAAATGCCTTTATATAGACACGCCTTTATATGACAATCTGTAGACGACTCTTAATATTTAAAGGACTAATTACCTTAATTAATTACATGATTACCTTAGGAGATTTACCCAGACATATGTTGAGAATATTTTTTCACGTTATCACATTTCTATTTTAAAACATTATCTACCTGAAGTTGAGGAGTTATTACCGTAATCTAAAGTATCATTACAATAGTTATATTAGCATTATAGTCACTATTATTATCTACGTGTTAAGGCCCAAGTGATTATTTGGGTATTATTCATAATGTCCAGACAGCTTAAAATAGATCAAATACGAGTAGTATTAGCAATATTTAAGCAGCGTTTAGATAATATAATAAAATCTACTGAAATAATTAAAATGATCGATCTATTTCAATAAAGTCCGTTACGTATTGGGCAGAGTAATGAAGTAGGTTATGACCAGACAATGTGATAAATAATGACGTTTAAATCAGTACTAATTTTGTAGCCCGATTTACTTGTCATTATTCATATTGTAACCGCGTAGTGTCTGTGTAAGAGTATATACTACCCATATCGTCCTGTGGGTGTCATAAGATGCGGCATAGGGAAATAGAAACAGGTCATGGGCAGTAGCATTTTCCTGAAAACAATTCAAAATAATAAAAAAAAACTGCGATTGACAACCCGCTCGCCAAGCGAGGTGACTATGGCAAAAATATGAGGCAATCTATGCGGGAGGCCTATGTTCAGCAGTGGACTGTTATAGGATGTGATGATGATTATGATACATAATGATCGGGCATTATAAACTTAGTACATATTACTATAAACATACGAGTATATACACATATAACCATAGTGTCCCGATTATTCACTTTTTCATACCAAATACCAGTGCTCGATTGAATAACTAATGTAAACGTATCGAAGGACAACATTATAAATTAAAACGTTTTGAGTATTAGAAATTTAGAATCGTGAAATCGTTGCTTGTTTAGAACTGTTACCCTCATATGAGGTATTTTAAACCTATTAGAAATATTCAACTTTCTAATTTATGGCGATGTAGAATTTTATCAGATTTTAAATATATTTAAATTACTTATTTTTTGGCCTATTCAGCATCCACGTAACACGAGTAACAGGTGTATCCACGTAACATAAATAACTTATGGGTTACAGACGAGTTAACTTAGGCGTCAGGGTGGCAGACAATTTTGCAAAAGCAATATCTGCATAAACTTGACTTAATAAGTCTGCTTTGATTCGGTCGGTAAGAATATTTAAGGCCATAGTGGTTTAAGAACCTTTTCTAGATTGTTCACTTCTATTGTCTTCTTATTTTGCTATTTTTAGGTCGTAATATTAGAAAGGTGGATGATATTTATTTTATGAAAAAGGCGTTTCTTATTTTCCACCTTTAAATAACTTCATACAAAAGGCTGAGTAAAGTAAGGAAAATATCTAGTGCTTTAAAGGCCATATTGTCCTGCTTGTCGAGTTGTCAAATGTCAACCGAAGTGTTTTTGTTTATGAATACTTTTAACAAAGAGTAAAAGCTGTCTTACAACTAAAAAGAATACTAAAGGCGTTTAAAATAATCCCACATTCTGAAGACGGCTCTGAGACACATTGCAAAAAAGAATTAAAGCGCGAAAGTTGTTTTACTTTCGGCATTTACTTTGTTTTTAAAGTAAATTTTTTACCTTTTAGAGTAGACTAAGTACTAAAATATCACAAGCTCAATGTCACCTAAATCCATTAACAACTTGATCCTCTATTTTGTGACCCTTAGGAGAGAAGTTTTTTCTTCCGGATTTATATGGAACTACCTATGTGTAAAGTATAAACGATTTAATAATTGAAAAGAATCGTAAAACTTTCAATAATTAACGAAGATATCGCGTAACACACATACATATACTTTAATAATATATATACACATATATATATATATCCTATACTATTAAACGAGCAATTCTTGTATATATATATATATATATATATATATATATATATAATCGGGATCTCGGAAACGTTTCGGGGATAATAAATCGATCTAGCTAGGATTTATTTTTAGAAAATGTCTTTTTGTCCGTGTTTTTAGGCAATGAAAAACTGCTACAATATCGTCAGAATAAGAAGGTAAATTTTGACAGATTGTTAATGATTATAAATAGCATAATTTGTATAATGGTCGGTCACAGAATCGTAAAACCCCGGTTCGAGTCCGGACCGACCGACTGACTTTTTTAATTTTTTTTCAAGTTCCTTTCTTTTTTGAGAAAATCTATTTTTTCGAGCTCTTTTTTTAGTATTTTTTAAAAACACGAAAATTTAAATTAAAATAATTGCACTCATGATTTTTTATTCAAATAACCTGTTCCGTTTTTTCTGTTATGTCGCTAAGATCAAAAAATATTACTTATATTTCATCAGTATGTAATTTGTATCTAAATATAATTTCCAAAACACACGAATTAAAAAAAAAAACCGAGCGAAAAATACCGAGCAAAGCTCGGTCAACCAGGTACTATATATATATATATATATATATATATATATATATATATATATATATATATATATATATATATATATATATATGAATTAATGAAATATATTAGAAATAAAAATAAATATAATAATTGAAATATATATCTATATACTAGCTGGCCAGGCAGACGAGCTTGAGGTTCTGCTCTTTTTGACGACCCTTTGTCATGTCCTATTAAAAATCCTTAAATTCGCAAAAAAATGTGGATCACTCACGGGCAAAAAAATATCCTATCTCTCAAGTAAGGACAAACTGCACACGGTGTGCAAATTTGATTAAAATCGGTTAAGTAGTTTAGGAGTCTATCGCGGACAAACAACGTGACACGTTATTTACGTATATTAAGATGTAAAAAAACACAAACAGTCGAGTCGTTAACCTCTTTTTGTATGTCGGCTAATAAAATACGATTATAATCTTTGCTTGATTTCTAATTTAATCCTATTTAATCGAATTACAATAACCAGCGCGTAGACCATTGCTTTGATTTATTTTAATTATCAACTAGTTTGTGCGTAGTAATTCGGTCAATTTATACAAAGCAAAGTGAAGAACAGTTATATACAGTTATTTATCGGAACGGTACAAAGCTTTTTATCAATTATTTGAAATCAACCATTTTTATCTTACTGATAGACTATTTAATATTAGTTTAATGTAATAATATTTATTAAGTGTTAGCAAAATACGCGAAAAACAATGTTTGCTATCGTTTAATTTAAATATAAAAATGTTATCTACATGTAAAATATATATATCTAATTCTATTTGGTGGTGGCGTGATAAAACTCTTTAGTCTACTCTATAACATCATCATTAGTAAAATTTTAAAAAAGCTCTTAAAATCAACTACTTCCTGAAAATTAAAAGATTTCAAATATGTTTGTATAAAAAAGACGCCTTTAAAAATTTACTAATACTAATAAATCGGTATCTAAATTTTAAAGTTTTTAACTTCTCGCTAAAAAAATTGAAAATTATAAAAAAATATGGAAGTTATTGGTTTTACCCTGATTTTCGAAAATCTCTAATGAAAACTCCATCAGATCTCGACACTCTATGTGTGTGTGTGTAAGTATGTAAACCCTTCATAACTTTTGAACGTCTTGATCGATTGAGATGCGGTTTTGCGGCGTTCTAAAGATCTCGATGTGGAATAGATTTGGTGATAATATGAACTGATTTGGACGAGTAGATTTTGAGAAATCTCAAAAATAAAAATATTGGAACACTGTTTTTGAACGGCTTTACCAACCGATTTCAAAAACTAATCGGCTCTTAACCTCAAAAATACAATACAGACTATATACACTATGAATATAACGCGCTACTTATAAAAAGGCATACAATAACACTTGCTGGAAAATGGGTTTCGAAATAAATAGATGTTTCATAGAATTCATATTTACGATTTTAGGTTTCATAATAGGTCGCGAAAAGTTTATTGGTGCATAGTTAGGGAATGAATTTTTCGAGTAGATTGATGAATGATTAAAAAGATGGGAAAATAAAATACATTGTGGTCGACTCAAAAGTTATTTTTATACAAACGTATTAAATCCATCTTATAAAACTCCACTGCTAAACATAAGCCTTCCGCACTATCAAATATGGAGGGCTGTCATGGTCGCCACCTGGTTGGCAACCGCAATTTTAGTACAGATGACGATATGGGGTGGTTGATATTATTACACTGCTACTACACGCTTATCCTTATCACCTAACAAAAAAGCAATAAAGTAAGAAACGTTACAGGACATGTGTCACCACTTATCAGTGAAACCAATTATAAAAAATGTATCCATAATTTACAGAAAAACATTTATTACTGGTAACATAAATATTAGGTATATTCACTTAATTACGATTTCGGAAGGATTTTAACTCATAGTTTATTCAATAGGTGGAGTTGACGATGCACGATGGTACTGTTCGAGACGTGTGCTTCATAGAAGACACATCGAATAAAACGAGCCTCTTGGTGAGCGGTGGTGCTGGCGATTGCAAGATATACGTAACCGATTGCGCCACAGGCAAGACATTCCAGGTGAGCAAATTCTAATTTCATTTACTCGAACACATATCTCACCCTCGTTCACTCACTTATTTACCTTATTAAAGTGTCCGTAGAGTCTTGAAATTTCGTCTCACATACAACAAAGAATTTTTCATTATACGGTACTATCTTTCCGCGTTTGTTGAAGAACGATCTTGTTCAATGTTTTACACATTTAGTAGATGTTTCCTAACCTGATCTATATATTTAATACGTCAGAGTTAAACTTTGTTCCCCTTTTTCAGCATATTGCGCGCACTAAGGATTGTGAGATTGGCAACGTTTAAGTTTGTATAGACGAGGAGTGCAGAAAGCGATAATTTTAATTGAATTAAATAAAAGTTTCATTATTTATATTCATATTGCTAATGTCAAACACACCATATATGGCCTGTCGTTTGTTTACGTTCATACTGCCAATGTGAAATATTTTGATGGTAGAAACAGTCGTACAGGTGGCACAGGGTATACACTGTCGCCAAAGAATTTTAAAAAATTGCTAACGAATAATTAGTGCTTTATTTTGTGTGATTTCTAAGTTTATTTTTTCAATATTCTGTGGCGTGTATATTATGGCAAAAGAGCGTATTTTTTATATGAGATATCTACGTTTTAATGTGCAGTTGAAAGTGAAAGCTTAATATACAGCTGTATCGATCACTAGGCGACCACTAGTAGTCATTATTTACTTAGTGTTATACATCATCATCCTCAAGTGACGAGCAAATAGCCCGCTGACGTAACACTTAAGTACTTAGTCGGGTCATAAGTTCTGTCAAAACTTTACTATTTAAAATTTTTGAATACTGGTTCGATGAACTTTACCAATTTTAAAAATATAACGTTTGCGCTTGCCGAAAATAAAAAAGACATTAATTTTCATTCATATTCATCATTCAGTGATCGAAGACAGAAGATAGAGTAGCGATTATCGCATTGAACCGCTGTGGTTACGCGCCAAAAGAGATTTTCAATATTTTACAAAAATTGAAAATAACCCCACGATTTGTTTATCACACTATCAAACGATTCACTGAAGATTCAAGCTTCGAAGATCGTAAGAGGACCGGCCGACATCGTACAGTTAGGACACCCGCGATCATCAAACCAGTGAAGGCGCGAATCAAACGAAATCCTGTTCGTAAACAAAAACTCTAAGCTTTTCAGACGGGCCTAAGCAGAACCACGGTCAAAAGAGTGATCAATGAAGACCTAGGACTACGAGCTTATCGTAAGAAGACCGGACATTTTTTAACGAGCGTTTAAAAAAAATAGACTGGACGGCGCTGCGTTACGGCGGCACGCTGGTAAAATAACCGCGATATTTTGTTTTCGGATGAAAAAATTTGTAACATCGAAGAAATTTATAATAAACAAAATAATAAGGTGTATGCCCACAGCTGTAAATAAGCCAGCACGCTTATTCCGAGGGTTCAACTATCATATTATCCTTCGTCACTCATGGTTTGGCTTGGAGTCTCATATTCAAGTTTAATTGAGGTGTTTTATATTCAAGCTTAATTGAGGTGTTTTCTGTGAAAAAGGTGTAAAAACCAGTGCCGAGGTGTACCAAAATACCGTCCTCACAAACATCATGGAACCTATTTCTCAAACAATTTTCAAAAACAGACATTGGATATTCCAACAGGACTTTGCACCAGCTCATATGGCACGAAGCACGCAAACCTGGTTGACCGCTCATGATATTGACTTTATCGGACATGAAGACTGGCCCTCGTCTAGTCCAGATTTAAGTCCACTGGATTACAATATATGGCAAAATTTGGATAAGAAAGTCTGCGCTAAACCTCATCAGAATTTGTAATTATCTGAGCATCTTTGGCTAATGCAGCATTGATGATTGGCCGCGTCGATTAAGAGCATGTATTCAAAATAGGGGAGGGCATTTTGATAATGTAAATAAAATTGTATTCTAATTTAAATTACCTTTCTTTTCATATATAATTTCTATATAATCATCAAAAAAGTGTATCATTAATTTTATAAAAAGTTTTTGACAGAACTTAATATGACCTGACTAAGTATATCGATGCAGGCAGTCAGCGCCCTGCCAAGAGGTGTAAGCACCTGTCCGTCTCGTTCTCGTCGCCGTGTTTGCTCACCGTTGACCAAAAGCATCTACGTGTGAAGCCCCACAGCGTTGTTTATTTTATTTAGGCTGAAAGAAAATGGATTTTTTCATGCGGTATTTCACAATGGATGAAACTTGGATCCACCACTACACTCTGGAATCAACTCGGCAGTCAAGTGAGGGAACATTAACCAAAGAAAGCCGCCCAAAGCAATCAAAAACTCAAATTACGGCTGGAAAGGTTATAGCATCCGTGTTTTGGAATTAAATAATTATGATTATACGATTTTAATACATATAATAAACATGATTTTAATACATTTTTGTGGTACGTGGAAGAGCCACGTTGCAGCTATATTGTGGTTGTAGCACGAATGGGTCGGCTTGACCGGGGAAGGACCACGCTCTCGCAGAATACCAGCGTAAAATAGCAGCTTAATACTGTTGTGTTTCGTATGGTGAGTGTAGAGATCGGGAGACCCTTATTTACTTGAAACGAGGCATTCCATCGGTTGAGAAAGTCCTCAGGGGTGACAATGCATCTGCGTTTTGATTCTTAAACGAGGATAAATGTCCATAAGGTCTATGGGCCACAGCATCCACTTACCATCAGGTGGACTGTGTGCTCGTTTGTCACCCTTATTCAATAAAAAATATATGTTTATAGACTATCTACAGAAGGGCGAAAGCATCAATACCGAATATCATATTATGTCGTTATTAATGCGTTTGAAGAACGAAATCGCGGAAAAACGGCCTCAAATGCAAAAGAAAAAAAGTTCTTTTTCATCAGGACAATGCACTACGTCACAAGTCTGTTGTCATTATGGCGAAACTTAGTGAGTTAAAGTTTGTGTTGCTTGCTCACCCTCTGTATTCGCCAGATTTAGCCCCAGCGACTATTATTGCTACCTAAAAAATGCTAACCGGAAAGACATTTTGCCTCAAATGAAGAAGTGATCGCCGAAATTGAAGCGCATTTTGAAGGGTTGGCCAAATCGTATTATAAAAAAGGCACAGAAATGTTAGAGCGACGCTGGACTGAGTGTATCACTCTTGAAGGAGACTACGTTGATGAAGAAAATTGAATTTTGAATAAAAATTATGTTTTTCTTACTTAATCTCGGAACTTATATATATTGACCGGTGTGATAGGTTACAATAACGACTCAAAAAGAGCTATTTCGAATAAGATTTTATTTTTATTATTATAATTGTATTTTTTAATCTTAAGGTTTCTTGTACAATGTAATATATTATTTTTATTACAAATTGCTTGATTGGTTTCTTAACAAGACAAAGGTATTATCCGAATCAGTGGTAAATCAAACTTGGAAACTGTCAATGAGTATTATTATTAATCTTTATGGAATTTAAAACAAAAATCTAGTATATACCAAAAAAGTAGGAAGTTAGACGCAATTGAGTAGATGACTGGTTCACTAATGAAACTGCCAAAACACACCAAAAGTAGATTTGCACGTGGGAGCTAGTCAAACGGGCAAACACGTTATTGTAAAAATTGTTTTTCGTTAGTTAGTTAATATATGGTTAGCCACGTGTTTTTCGACTATTATAGGATATAGAGAAGGTGATACGTGTAGTAGGGCGGTGTAAGAATATCTTTTACCCCATATCGTCTCGTAGGTATCGTGAGAGGGAAACAAAAACTCAATATAATTTTAAAAATAAGACTGCGATTGCCAACCCGCCTGCCCAGCTTGGCAACTGCGACGCATTATATAATATATCATATTATTATGGCAATCATAACTCTATAAGGTAATCTATGTCGAAGGCCCTATGTACAGCTGTGGACGTTTCATGTGCTGTAGCAGTAAAGGTATAGAGAAACAACGTAATATAGGAAGGTACATATTATATTGTATACATTACATTAGTAAATTTTGTTGACATATTTTAATATTGGACGAACTATTTATTTATGATTAAACATCTACTTTTTACCTGATTGCGCGACAACAAAGATAAGGTTATGCTTTTTACGGGTATCTAGGTATGTGTATCTGGGATTCCTTATATATCACAAGGGATTGTTTTTAATAATGAAAAGTATTATTATATATAAAGGGAGTGAGTATATATTATAATATAAGGGTATGTGGAGTGAGGCTAAGGAAGTATTATAATATAAGGGATTGATTTTGACAATGAAAAATATTAAAATATATATAATTAATTAATTCGTCTCGTGCAATGTTTATGTTATGCTTGTTTTTATACGAAACTAGCTTCTGACCGCGGCTTCGCTCACGTGACTCACTATTTTACCCCCTTAGAAGTTGAATTTTCAAAAATAAAACCGTAAGTTAGTTAAAGTTTTTCTACCGTAAAGAGTCCACCCTGAGCCCTGAGCAAGTTACATTGTCTTCAATTTTTTCAAATTAAAATACAGCCTATGTTACTCGCTGATAATGTAGCTTTCTAGTTTCTATAGGTGAATAAATTTATGAAATAGTTCAAGTAGTTTTGAGTTTATCTATTATAAACAAACATACAAACAATTAAAACTTTTCTCTTTATCATATTAGTTTAGATGTCGGTACGAACAGAAAATTCCGTACCATGTTGATTGTCATACTGCTGAATAGGTCTTCCGAAGTCAAGGTAATGTTTCATAGAATAAGCTTCGTTTAAGAACTACACAACATGAAAGTTGTGTAGGTAAGATTTCTACATATTTTCTTTACTTTTTAAATTATTGCATTAGGTTTTTTATATTAACAATACTCAGTTATATTCAATGGACAGCGCATGGGTATATTTAGTGAGTAGCATGAAAAAAAAAACACTAATCACGCTACACGAGAAGCACCAAAGCAATGAGACAGCTCACACCGTTGAAGTCGAGAATATCGCCAACTAGCGGCCGCTAACGCACGTGGCTGGGCCACCGGAAGAACCACAAGCATTGACCCCAAATCATATCCTGCTGGGCTCTAACAGTCACGTCCCAGCACCAGACAATTTTATCAAAAAAGATACGCATGCAATGGCGCGTTCGATTTCTGGAGTCTCTGAGTGAGATAGTATCTCTTCTTACTCCGACACCGGCGGGATCGGCACATTACCGGTACCGCCTCAAAGGTCGGTGATCTGTTTAGCATTTGAGTCCTGTTTAACATCTGAGACCTGTACTTATCACGAAACGTGAGGCCGAGAGGAAAAGCAACCAGATTCTACCCCGGAAAGGACAACAAGGTACGAGTCTTCGACATCACTACGAGCGACTGGCATCTTGCAGAGACCCTGCAAGAAGTTCGTCGTGATTGTAGTGGAATCGCAGGTTGCAACGTCGGGAGAATTGTGCACGACAGCATCAAAGGAGGCCGTGTGTCCACCAGGGCACAACAAGTGGGGACTTGACTTCCACGTAACATTTTATCATATTTCGTATGAAACTTGGTTATTTAATATCATGATTTATAAACGTCGAATGTTTTAATTAATTGATATTTAACGAAGTACTTTGATTTACGACTAAGAAACAATAGTTAAGTGTAGATTACCTATATTAGAAGTGATTTCATTCATAAAATTAGTATAGCTAAAATAGTAAAAACCCGCATTACAGACACATAAATATGTATATAAATAAAGTAGGTATTCTGTTTTCTTGTGTTTTATTGAAAAAATAAAATAGGAATTATGTGTTTCTACAAAATGTCTGCATAGAATTTTTCAGAAAGTTGTTATAAAACAGATAAATATCGTGACCATTGACCGGGGAATCATTCGACGTTCGGTCCTTACAAGAAAAAGAAAGAACAAAGGATGATCGAAAAAAACTGCCCTGCCCTCGTCTGCCTTCCTGACAATTCAACAAGAGTTTTATTCGCCCTAAAAACCCCGTGCAATCATCTATAACAGTACTTTAGCACTAAACGCCCATTAAGAAACCTAATAGTAAATAAAATTCGACTGTTTACACATTTATTCGATTGCTTGGATCCTAATCACATTAATATGTACAATAACTTAATAAATAATACTAATAACATTAATATGTGTTTGTTCGTATTTTATGTGTTACCATACCGTTTGTCAGATTGCGATAAAACTTTGTCAACTTATTGCTTGTACTTCCGCGAAGGTTATAGCATAATACAATTAACATATAGTAGGTGGCGCGCGTATCGTACCGTACCGTAATTTATTTGAAAGTGATTTATAATTCAATTTCAATAAATATTTTTTCATACCTAAGTAGACAGTATTCTAAATCTTCCAAATTTAAAGCGATATTTCCACAATTATTCTTCTAGAGCAGTAACGCGCTAGGTGCTAATACACTGAAGACCTCAGCGACTGGGGACACATTTATTCTAATTTAATATCGTTTCGCTTTGTTTCCCGTAGAGGTTTTCATTTTCACTAAGTGAAAGAAATATGTTATTTTTGTTTGCCAGATTTTATTTTCAATATTTTTAAATAGATTTATTTTATGTACAGCGATGACAATTTAAGTTTGTATATAATGCCGTCCTTTTTTGTGTTTTTTTTTGTATAAGTAGGTATGTATTTTATACATAAACAATGTGTCTAGACGTATTTAAGTTTTAATTTATTGACTTACGTGAAACATCTACATTTAAATCGTAGAAGGAGGAATTGTGAAGCCATACATGTAATTAAATTTATTGATTCAACCTAAACGTCTCACTCAACGTCATTATCAGCTGTTATATCTCACCCTATTTGTAAACGTTTTTACTCCCTTTATTGGTAAACGTCTGGTGTAAATACAACTAAATTTCATTTATTTTAAAATATTATTTGATATGACGATGGGGGGTGGAGGGGGTGGATGAACTAATAAGGCATGTAAAGGAAGTCGACGGATGTTGATGGCTCGGCACCGCGTTTTGTGGAATTTCTTGGGGGAGGTCTAAGATCAGCCGTGCACTTGGGAAGAGCTGTAATAAGATGATGATGACAATAAAAGTTATAGAATATTAAGTACTGCAGGCGCTGTGTTATGAATCGTGTAAGATTTTAGTACCAAATTATAATACAAAATATCATTTGTCGTATGTCTGCAGGCTTTAAGCGGACATTCTGGTCATGTGCTATCGTTGTACACCTGGGGTGGAGCGATGTTCGTGTCGGGTAGCCAGGACAAGTCTGTACGCTTCTGGGATTTACGTACCGGAGGCTGTGTCAATATCATTTCGCCACCCAACGGACATCCAAATAAGGTATGTTTGTTAAGATAATTATGACGATAGTATAATAAATGTGGATGGGATGGGTATTGGGTACTGTATTATTACAATCAAACTGTTAACCACCAAAAATTAATTAAATATTACAATACGCTTAAATACAACAATATTTACAAAAAATGTTGAATAATAACGTTGATGACCCGCTTCTCAAGCCCTTTAACATACTTTTGACTTGACCACTTTAATAATTATTTATAAACTTTAATAAATATTTAATAATTATTAAGTTTTGAATATTTAAAATATTCAAAACTTGTTACTAACTTATAGTGTTTACAATAAATAATAAAATACATTTTATTTTACGTTTCCGAAAACGATAATAGTAAAGTTGTAGCTTAAATAAAATATTTAAATATGTTCTACTGTTGGGCAAAATCAAAAAACATCAACAAATAACATTTTGAGAAAACGTTTTTCACAATGTCAGCACTTAAAATAGCAAAAAAAAGCGTCGTAAATTTTCCTCTGGTCCTTGACCTACCACGACTTGCTTCAAAATTTCGCTGCCGTTATTAAAGTTTATAGGCGTGCTCAATCCTTACCGGTTTTTAAGAAACATATACATAATTACTATTTTCATTTTTAATTCTGTCTAAATCATCATTTATAAGTATGTAACATATACAATGTAGTGTATACAATATGTAACGTAATTAACGCACCCCCTTAGACACCCCACATTAGTATATTATGTTATAATCAATACATACGCTGAATTTTTAGTTAAACATTTTTATGCACTGATTATTTATCAAATTAGTTATACTAATTCCGGAAGAATGTTGTGGTCACAGTACAAATCCACGAACGCAAAGACTTTAACTTGCTTGAAATAAAGTTCATTTTTCTTTATTTTTATTGAATGACAGAATTAGTAATAATACAAATAAAACTGCACTCTTAAAAGTCTTATTGCCTTAAGTTATGGTCCATTTCAGTTTGTTTTGACTGTACAGATTTAGTGTGTCTGTAATTTACGTAGTTTTAATTATTTTTGGGATAAAAAATTACCTATATTAAAAATGATAGGAATCGATTCAGTAAACGATTCTGAACAAACTAATTTATTAATTATGTTACGTGTTGTATAGTGTATTCTTTAAATTATTATTAGGGATCGGCAGTGGCGTCACTAGCGGTGGACCCCAGCGGTCGTCTTTTGGTGTGCGGTCATGACGACGGTTCGTGCGCTTTGCATGATGTGCGCGGTTCCCGCGCCTTGCAACGTTTCACGCCGCATTCCGGGGACGTGAGGAGCGTTCGTTTCTCTCCCGGCGCCTACTACCTCCTCACCGCAGGATACGACGGTCGCGTCGTCCTCACAGATTTGCAGGGTAAGCTATTCATTTCGGTCATCAATACCAACTAGATGTCGGGTCGGCGCAAGAAATCCATCTCAGTAAATAGGAGCGCACATGAGACGTGAGCTCTTGCACGTGAGAGTGTAGTTCGCAAGGCAATAACGGGAAAAAGAACTTTATTTGTTATAATTTAAGGTTGATTTCACACTAAATGTTATTTAATTTATGTATGTAGTATTTAGCCGTGATTTTGTACGTGACCCGTTATCTAGACTATCACAATAAATTCGTTTTCACGATTAAGATTGTTTTCGACTATTTTTTTTTCATAGTACAACCTAATAATTATTTATGTATTAGTGCTATGGGACTGATGGTTAGATACTAACGATAGTTTTTCTTATCTTAATTTTTTCGTTATAAGTTATTTTATTGCGTTAATTGTACTGTAATTATTAACTATGGAACAGCGAACTCACCTGTTATGTGCATTATTTAGCTTACTAGGTGACTTTGATTACTGATTTGATGACTGATGTAATTAAATATTTTACGGAATTTAATTAATTTTCGCTGCTGCCGTTACTTTACATAAAAACCCTTAAATATATAATAATTAAAAAATAACAGGCTTCACTCTGGATTGAAGCAATAAAATGGTTAGCGACTAAGTATAATGCTACGGTAACAGTGTCACCGCAGCGCTCATATTCTGTCCGAGCCACATAAGTTGGTTCACTAGCAGTCGCTAAACATTGGCTGGCTCAATGTAAATTTCGCAGCAGTAAGCCTTAATGCTTTTGGAGCAGAGCATTCGCTATGAGGCAATGCGATTTATCATCTAGGGCTCCTACCTACCTATGGTGACACGCGATGAGCCCTTGATGAGTGCTTGACTACAATCTCATCTGGTGAGATGGGATTGTAGTCAAGCACTGACCCGTCGGCCCTCTTGAAGTTGTCAATCACATACAATTTTACCTTTGGTTATGTGATTCTTTAAGTTATATATTATATAATAAGTATAAGAACGATTAAAAGACACGTAAATCCGCTAATGACCATTTGGGCAAACTGTTCTATGTCTCAAAATCCTCTGATAAATCAGAAGAGCTTATTACTTTTGTTTGAAATCGCCTGATACTGATTGTCTAGTGCTCAACACCGGGGATGCATTTATAAAGTGTAGCGATTTTATTGAACTGTTGGATGATATGTTATTGAAAAGCTAGTGTAGTTGACAGTAGTGGCGTAAAAATATGCCTCTCCATCTTGAATGAAACCAGTTATTTTACTTATTTTAGTCACGGGTGTCCGACGACCCAAGGTAACCATGGTTACCTTCACTTTAAAATTATTAATTTTGTAACAGATCTACCCAGAATACTATTTCGAGATAATAAAACTCGTCAAAATCCGTGAAACAAGTATTCACTGTGAAGTGTTTACATCATCATCATCATCATTAGCCTGCGACAGACCATTGCTGGACATAGGCCTCCCCCAAGGCTAGGTGTTTGCATAAACATAATAAATCCTCACCATCTTGTTCCTGTCTCATGAAAGAGTTTTGTAGTAATTTTTTTTTTGAATCCAAAGGTCTCTGGTAGGTGGCGGTATTATCACCTCGTATAAGTGAGATGTAAAACACACAGACCAGCAACGGGATCAGCGTCAAAGAGACGTGTTAGTCATAAAATTGAAGTGGTCAAATGAAATTACAATTTAATTCCTCGACCACCGTCTGATAGTCTTTAGAAAGATCATGAGTCCTATTATGTGTTATTGCGATCGTTAAACAATACCCAAGCGTAGCTATTGCGTTAAATTCTCTCTCGAACTTTGCTTATTTTCCATAATATTGCGATCGCGGAGTGTTAATAAAGGTCTGATATAATACATATTATCGTTAAAATTCTCATTTCTTAACACAGGTGACTTGACTTGCACCTTACCGAGTGTTCCGGTCGCTCGTCACCCGGACAAAGTGATATCAGCGCGATGGCATCCCGACGATTTCTCCTTCTTGTCTACATCAGCGGACAAGACCGCAGTACTGTGGACGATACCGCCTGTGTAAGACGCATAGCTGGTTCGCGGCTTCTATGCATATACACGCTTCTCGCGAAGAATCAACACCAACATGTTTCGCGTAGCTCTAGAAACTTCGCGCATCGTCTTGATCACGTAATACGATGAATATGTCTGAAATATATCTGAAAGCTCTTTCATTGCTCGTTTATGAATTAAGCGATTGTTTATTAATTATATTTTTGTTTGATTTATGTTTGTTTGATGGAATCGATTTTTTTGTGTAAGGTGACCAGTCAACTTTATATGTGGGAACTCTGAGATTTATGAACTTTAAGCCAGCATCAATTAAAAATCTAGATAAAGGTGCGATATCTTCTATAAGGACTAAAATAGAACATCTGGTTGCCTCTAATTACTTGTCGTATTCTATATTCTGTGTGGGACTGCTCTTTTACTGTCTTTGTCGCTCTATTGATGTCCCACTGTGGTAGTAATTACGCGTGATTCCGCTGTAAAAAACTATGTAATCATAGTGTTTATATTTTGAATCAAAAAAGATTAATGATATATATATATATATATATATATATATATATATATATATATATATATATATATATATATATATATATATATATTGCCGTGTAGTGGCGGTTAAGAATATCCACTACCCCATATCATATATATATATATATATATATGAGATATTTATTAGACGTTGAGTCGCCCGATACATATTTCTCACCCTACTTGTTCCCTGTAACATCGGTCATAAATCTGGTGTCAAAGACTGGCGACAAATAAAGAACCTCCAATTTTATAATTCGTGTTTTATAAAATTTTAATGTATGTTTAATGAAGTTGTGATGTCATAAGTTTATAAGATTATATTTGATTTTTATTCCACTTATTTAGTTCGTTAGTAAGGCTCAAAACTTTGCGTGCGACAACGACGTACAGTAAATTATTTTTGACGAATTTCATCGTTTCTTTAATTTTATGAATTTAACTCTAAATATAATATTCCATTATAACTTATGTCTTCAATTCTAATATAATGTTGTTATAATTTGCGCGCTATGCTGTAAGATGTTTTATCATATTTTTCATTTTAGTACTAATGATCAAAACGAAGCTTTAAATAATAAAGAGAATTTCATGATCTTAAAACAAGCTAACCTTTAACCTAAAGTGATATACCGTCACAAGGACATTAGTGTATTTTAATTATATAGGCGTTCCCCGCGTGCTGATACAAGTGGCAACACTTTAATATGTAGTAGAATAATTAACTAATAATCACGACTCAGTGTGACACGTTGTAAAAAAAACCCATTAGTGATTGCTTCGTCATTTATATAAAGTTAATTAAACATTAAATTATTTGCAATTAAAACGTCGTCTTCAAGGAATCGCTATTTATAAATAACTACAGATGAGATGAATTATGACAATTTTATTTGTTTAAAAGCAGCGCCGTCTATTTGAAGTAGTTTAAACAAAAAGTTTAGTTTTTAAGATAATGATTTGTCAGAGAGACAAGAGCCGAATGTAGAAAAAATGTCAAGGCATAACTTTACTAACTTAAAAGTAGGTACATATAACAATAAATAATAATAATAATGAATGTACAATTGGATTTTAAATTATATATAGTGATCAACACTTAGCAACCTATACAGGTATTGCAAAAAGCATACTTATCAATTATTTCTGTCACTGTTAGTTTTAAAATTAGATTAAAATTGTGCTTTTCGTGTTTTTTTTTCAAAGCAAAATCTTTATTTAACACAATCGTCAATATCAAAATGTATGTCATGTTCCATTTCCAGAACAGCTAAATTTGGTAGTATCAACGTTGACGCAGTCGATCTCTGGTAACTTTTTATTAACTTTAGTTTAAAAAGTTTTTCTTGCAACTTTCATACTAACGGCATGTTGTATTAAAAATCCTCAGCATTTTTTTTAATTTTAATTTAATATTTTTTTGTTATGACTATTCTTTGCATCATAGTCTTAAAAACGAGGATAACCGCAATAGAACCAGAGCAACCGACATAGCCCAACGGATTAGTAAGCTGAAGTCAATGGGCCGGCCTTATAGCTCGAAGAACCGACAACCGATGGGGAAGAAATGTTCTCGAGTGGCAGCCTCGTACTGGCATGCGAAGCGTAGGGCGTTACCGCACTAGTTGGATTGACGTCCTGGTAAGGCATGCATGAAGTCAATGGATGTAGGCGGCTCGGGACTGTGCTTTGTGGCAATCCTTGGACCTATGTTCAGCAGTGATTATTTTGTTTGATTGAATAACTGATTAGTACTCGCTGTCGCTTGTTGGTTCATTCACGCGAGTTCGCCGGCGCAGTGCCGGCCAGGCGGGCGCCTGGTGGTTGTCGCTAGCACTTTGGCTATATTCAACTTCATCTCGCCTCCTCTCTTACGCACCCTTACGGTTTCGCTTGGCACGTTTTTTTACGTTTTTTTACGTGGTAGAGCCACGCTGCAGCTATATTAATTGTATAGTTGTAGCACGAATGGGTCGGCTCGACCGGGGAAGGACCACGCTCTCACAGAATACCAGCGTAAAAATAGCCGCTTAATGCTGCTGTGTTTCGTATGGCGAGTGTAGAGAACCGGAGACCCATTTTACTGGAAAAGAGGCATTCCATCTTGGTCCTCAAGACTGACAACGCATCTTCATTTTGATTCGCAAACGAGGATAGATGCAGATGTCTATGGGCCACAGCAACCGCTTACCATCAGGTGGACTGTGTGCTCGCTTGTCACCCTTTTCCTATATAAAAAACGTGACAATGCGGGTGCAGTTTCGAGTTAATTTTATTGAAAAAACTGTTGCACTTGCCGCCGCCCCCTTTCGTATGCCGCCCGGGGCCATGACCCCCCCCCCCCTCCCCCCGGCACCTCCACGCTACGCCACTTACTAAAAATATACGGTAAATATTATATATCTTATATTTTTATTATTAGTAGACTTACAGATATTAAATATCTATTACCACTTCTTAAATTAATGTAAATGTAACATATCTAATTAATAATATTCACGATCGACTTCGCATTACTAAAATCCTACATTTTTAATGCAGCAACTTTATCTAAAGTCACACTGAGTCAATGGTTATTTATTTATTGACTTGTTTGTAATTGAACTTTATTATATTATTATAATATATAATATAAGGTCTAGGAATATGACGAAAAAATAACAATGAGGCAGAAAATTTGTGTTTAATATTTTCAATATATTGACATTCTTGCTTTAAATTTAAGCTACGTAAATTTTAAATGTAATTTTTATATTTTTTTAAATATATCTACGTTATAATTGAGCTTGTACTGAGTTGAATACCAATGGCTACGTTTGATCCGAAACCGCCATTAAATATTTAAGTGACGTAATTTATTGATGAAACTTAACTTGCTAGCTACTATTCTAATTTTAGCAAGAACCGTGAGAGTACTTAAACATTAAAAACGAGTGAACAACCTCCATATTTATCATAGATTATTATTATTTATTCAGTTTGTGACATCGTTGGATATACAAGCAATATTTTTAATTGAAAATGACTGAAACGAATATGTTTCCCAACTCAACAAATAAATAGTTTTATTTTTTCGTTATTTGTTAAATTACGTTAAAGGACTCCGAACATTTCCCTGTTTTCATTAAAAAAAGCATATAATTTTGTTTGCGGTCAACTTGCAGTTTGTTATCTTGGATTTTGAATTGTGCGGAGGTGGCGTCATTTGTGCCAAGACTTAGCCGTTGGTTTTCCGACTGCATTAGATAATGTCTGTAGTTTTTTAACACCGACCTGTGCTTGTGTTGTATCAAAATTGAAATTATTAAATGATAAATAATATTTGAAACAATTGATGTTACATAATAAGCATAATATTATCATAAATATATATTTAATGTAGATTAAATGCAAACAGCTTCGCACAAATATAATGTAAAACTTATATGTTAAAATGAAGTCAGACAAGTACTTACATTAAGTAGTGTTTGATATAACATAACCGGATACAAAAATGTATACAAAACCTATACAAAAATGTATGCAAAATTATATTTGTGCCGAGTTTTTTTTGCACATTATTATACTTGTAACCGTATTAAAATTATAATATATATTTTATGTATGACATTCTGTATTTTAGTAATATTTTATATAAACGTTAGTTGTAACAAATAACATAAATATCTATCTCATAAAACTCACCTGTCAAGAGCAAACGAGGTCTTAATTAAAACGAAATTTGTTAACAATTGTATCTTATTATTTTAAAAGAATATAATCCCTATTATTTACAAATGATTGTTTGATTTTATTGCCTTCTTTATGTCTGACTGAAGTCTAAGCGCATTTTTGTGTGATTGTAATATATATATATATGTCGGTTGAATGAGGTTGATCAGAATGGGAGTCTTCCTCAGAAAACATGTGTGGGCGCAATAGGGTCACGAGCAACAAAGTAATCTAGATCACGTTACTAATTTAATTGGTACAAAACATAACGAACGTGTGACGATTCCTAGCACGATGTGGTCCGTCCGGCTGCTAACAGAGAAGTGCACTGCCGGCTCGCTCGATCCTCCCGGCTAGACTCCGTCGAAGGGTTGGGTCACAACACTTCCGCCTCGTAGTCAAGTCAGCACTCGTACTTCCCCGACATGTATTATATAAAATTGTCTGCCTGTCTGTAATATCGAAATCACTACCATATATTGGGCCTGAGCGGTAATCGGCAAGCCATTAACACATTAAAGGCTCAAGTAGAATAACTTGTATTAATTAGCGTCCATTAACTCTTGTATTTCAGTTGATGACGCTTCTCATATTACACCCGGACATTTTTTGACTGGCGAAAAGCATCTATCTATATCCCTAATTATCTTATCCTAAGTCGATGGCAACTACTGCAACAGATGTTACAAAATTTGTGGACTCGTTGGAGTTCAGAATACCTTATAACTCTTTAGCATCGTTACAAATAATCAGATCAAAATGAGGAACCAGAAATTGATTCCGTCTTAAGTAGTTAAAGATGAAAGGCTTTCTCCAAGAAAATGGCTATTAGGTCGTATTTTAGATAAGCATCCAGGAAAAGATGATTTAACTAGAATTGTTAAATTGCAATTTAAGAATATTATTTTCAAAAGACCTATTACAAAAATTTGTCCTCTTCCCACAGATTGAAATTAGTCTTAGCATGGTTAAATTGTATATATTATGATAAAATTGTATAATCTTTCTTTAATTCTTATTTTCCTTGTATTATATAATCCTTGTATTATAAGTATTTTAAGGACTATTAGTCTTTGGGATGTTTGGAAGACAATTGAAGTTAATTTTTATAATGAACAACAGTTGGCGCCACAAGTCGAAAGAGTTTTAATTTTAAATTTTTTATGATAAATATAATAAAGTAGGTAGGAAAGTAATATGAAGTTTTTTAACAAATATAATATATGACTTTTTTCATAAAGTTTAATTTCAAATAAGTAATCATATATCTTTAAACGAGCAATTCTTGTATATATAATCGGAAACGGCTCCAACGATTTTCATAAAATTTAGTGTCCAGAGGGTTCCGGTGCAATAAATCGATCTAGCTAGGATTCATTTTTAGAAAATGTCGTTTTGTCCGTGTTTTCAGGCAATGAAAAACTGCTACAATATAAGAAGGTAAATTTTGACGTTGTAGTAATGATCTTAATAGCTCAAGTGGATAATGGCCCGTCGCGAAATCGTAGTGCCCTGGTTCGCGTCCTGTCTGCAGTCTGACTTTTTTCCTTTTTTTTCAAGTTCCCTTCTTTTGTGAGAAAATAAATTATTTCGAGCTTTTTTTTAGTATTTTTTTTTAAAATACGAAAATTTAATTGCACTCATGATTTTTTATTCTAATAACTAGTTCAGTTTTTTCTATTATGTCGGTAAGATAAAAAATGTTCATCATATTTTATCAGTTTATAATTTTTATCTAAATATAAATTTCCAAAACACACGATTTCCAAAAAAAAAAGAAATACCGAGCAGTGCTCGGTCATCCAGATACTAAGTACTAGTGTAAACTCTGATCATGTTTGAAAATGTCGCGATTAATTGAAAATCGATCTTTTAATGCTCGATTTAATCAAGAATCGATTCTAGTATGGGTCGATACAAATCGAACTGGAGATCAATATTTGTAAGTGAATCGATATGCCTACTCGGAAATCAATTACAAAATAGCGTTTCGTTCCACGGTCTTTTAACTTATTAGCTAAAAGCTGAGCGATTTCTCATACTGCAGTAGACTTTCTTATTTAAACACGAAGTTCTCAGTGGTATCTCTTTTTAGTAATAAATATGTAAAATATACAAATAAATATACGTATTTGACAAGTTATCTTTGTAATTTTTTTCTTTTTATACAAACTGCAGAAATGATTCAGTACATGCATTTTTTCCATATTACATTAACCAGGACACGAATACAAAAAAAACTTATATTTTTTCAGCTTTCTTTATTCCGTTTAGTTTTTCATAAAACCTTTAGGCCATAGGTATCTTATTTTTGTGTAATACCATGAAGATTCATTAAAATTTCTAGTGGGCCCAAAAACGATTGTCTCCTTTGGCATGTAATCTAGTATTTAGTACACAAACAACAAAAAAAATCTACCCCAAACACCTTAAACTAGGGGATGGGAGTTTTTTTTTATAGAAGAGGTGCAAACGAGCGTACGGTTTACTTGATAATAAGTGATTACCGCCGCCCATGAACAACTGCAACACCAGGGGAATTGCAGATGCGTTACCGGCATTTTAAAAAGGAGTAGGCTCTTTTCTTGGAGGTCCCTAAGTCGTATCGATCCGAAAAATTTCTTGTGGTAGTCGGTTCCAAGGTAGTTGAGCGAAAAAGAAAACTTCCATATAGGTAATATGAGACTTCCGCAATTTTGATGCCTAGAAGTCTAAAAATTAATATAGGGACTCCTTGTAACTCCTTGTTATAATTAATAATAATAATATGAAAATTATACAAGTATTCAGATTTTTATTACAAATTAAAAATATAAATATTGACTTTAGTCAGCTGTATTCGAATATAATCGCCTAATAGCCAAGTATTGCCCTGATCTATCGCTTATTGTAAACAGTAAATCAACGAATAAAAAAGGCAAAAGTGTGATATAAAATAGACACCGCTGATATGCAAGGAATGGACCACGAAAAAAGAAAGAAAAAATTAACAAAATAAAAAAAATTGTCATAACCAAATTACAAAAAGAAATGAAATCCCACTAAAAACATTTCCATGTAAAATGTTGCCAAGACGAGACCATGAGAGCCAAGCTTCGAACTCTACAAGCCCTAACTTCACAAACTCTACAATTTAGTCAAAATATGCCTGATCAAAAAGTGCCATAGTCGATGCTGATCTGTTACGAAAACTAATGTTTCTTCGGTTAGTATTAGAGTTAGCGTCACTCATAATTATCATCATCACATTCACGAGTCCACTATTGAGTATATTTCTACTTTCAAGGAATAACAAAGTACGCACCACCATCTGCATCCATTCACTACCTATATATCATATTACCAGCAGTGCGAATGTACGAGTATGTAACTAAAATTTTGGCGAGAATCATGGTTATTTGCATTGAGATACGTAAGTACCTATAGGTTATATGCCGATTTGTATTTTATATTAATAACATACTTTAAGTTCATTATCGTAATAAGAAAACGCTACAGTTATGTGCTTTCCACCACAGTTTATACGTGGTAGAGCCACGTTGCAGATATTACGGTTTTAGCGCGAATGGGTTGGCTCGACCGGGGAAGGATCACGCTCTCACAGAATACCAGCATAAAATAGCAGCTTAATACTTAGATCCGGAGACCCTTCTTTACTGGAAACGAGGCATTCCATCATAGTCCTCAGGGGTGACGCATCTACGTTTTGATTCTTATTCTAGAATAAATATTAAAATTTGTCGAAGAGGATTGATGTGGTCTATGGTAATTAGGCCTTTTTGGAAACCGGCTGTTTCATGAGGCTTGACGACTTCCGTTAAGACTTACGTTAAGAGACAATTAGTAATTCGTTAACGCAGCTTAAAGGGATCCGTTTTATAGAGTTTCATGGCGTTGTTACCTTTCTTAAAGAAAAGCATCATATTTATGTTATGCTATGTAGGAGTAACACCATCATTAAGAACGAAAACAACGTAATGATTCGGCACCCGTTTTAAACCTAAAACCTGTATGACCACTAATGAATATTACTAGGCGATACTGAGTACACCGTCGACACACTCCCGGTACTGATAATCGGGAGTGTGGTTCAAGGCTCTCATTATATTAACAATGTGACCAGTCGTATTGTTAATAGAGCTTTGCACAAGTCAATGTAATCGGCGAGTTCCAAACTCCTCACAGACAAGCTCTGTTAATAGTTAATAACTAATAGAATCGGGCGTTAATTTGCGTTAATTAATTGCACTAAATTCAAATTCATTTATTTCAGACAACAAAGGTCCATGGGTTAGTATAACATTAATGTTTAAAACTATTATTATTTTGAAAATTATTTAAATTAAATTATATTATAAGGGCGCATTGTACTTCAAATGGCTTAGCAAGATCCTTTGTTATACCGAAAATACTGCAGCATTGTTTTTGAAATAAATATATGGTGAAGTTGAGGATTAATGTTAAGTACTATGTTAGACGAAAACACGATTCCATAAAATTTTCTCGATGGAAATAATCCAAAGTTACCTCCAAACCGAACTATAAACCGCTGGTATTCAAAAAATACTTAAAATTAGATCATGAAACTTTGCATACTAACTGAACTAACTATAAAGCAGGGCTTATGTTACTTACTTTTTTTATTTATCATTACTTTTACCGTAAAAAGAAATTACCTAAACTATCGTCATTTTAGCTCCGGCTTTTAAAGGGAAGGGTTGTGTCGCTTGTGCTCAGAACAGACATTACCAACGGGACGACATAATATTAAAATAGACACAGGTGTATGGTGTTGGCGCAATGGGAAATAAGCGTAATAAAAATAAGAAGCGTATCATAAACTTAATGAAGTAAGTTTCTACCGACCTATCTACTTACAGTATTAGTGATTACAAATATTATGCAGAAATTTAGCATATCACAGGTTTGGAACAGTGGCTAAGCGATTGGTTGTTGCGCTACTAGTCAGGTGTTTCTGTATGTGAAAATTTGTGGTTGTAATCGCACCATCTACGATTCAAGAGAAATCGAGTGTGGTGCAACTTTATGAAAAAAAAGATAAAAAGTTGCCTAAATAGGTTTGTTATATAAATCAATGTAACAGATACGTTACTAGTACACGTGGCTATATAATTACCAAACTACACCCTCCAGTATAAGCTGAACTCAAATTGTAAACGCATTACGTACGCAGTCGAAGGATCTGCCCATTGTTGGTTTAGTACTAAGCTTGAGTTTTATAGTTTTCGCCGTGTATGTATGTAATGTGACAGCCGTTTACTTATGTAATTATGTTGCAAGTACCTACATATACATACCTATATAAGAAATTTTGCAAACCGATTCTAAGCCACTGCATAAATTCTACTGCTACAAAAAACTAGTCAAGCGCGAATCACCATTGTACTGAAGTTCTGTAGGCATTGACTTGGTGTAGCGTTGCCAGGCGTCCGGATAAAACCGGACACAGTGAGGCTTTTTGATTGCGTGTCTGGCCAAATTAGACGGTGTCCAGCCTGTCCGGCTTTTGTCAGGCTTTTTATATTTGACCATTTTTTTAATTTTTCAAGTACTTAAATAAATACTATTGCAATTATTGAAATTAATATTGTAATAAATATTGAATGACGTCTGCCCGGCTTTTCGGTTTATATTACATACTAGTTTTTAGCATATACATATATCACAATCTGCATTAGCTACAGCATCCACTAGACATAAGATGGAATGAGTGCTCGTTTTTTTTATTATTCTATCATTAAAATTTAAAATACGAAGAACAACTGACAGTCGTAGGACTGCATGTCAGATGTGAAAAATTCTTAGCTTCACAAACATTATTTTTATATATTATGGGTATATATATACACACACACATATATATATATATATATATATATATATATATATATATATATATATATATATATATATATATATATATATATATATATATATATATATACATACATATATAGTACCCGGTTGACCGAGCTTTGCTCGGTATTTTTCGCTCGATTTTTTTAATTCGTGTGTTTTGGAAATTATATTTAGATACAAATTACATACTGATGAATTATAAATAATATTTTTTGATCTTAGCGACATAACAGAAAAAACTGAACTGGTTATTTGAATAAAAAATCATGAGTGCAATTATTTTTATTTAAATTTTCGTGTTTTTAAAAAATACTAAAAAAAGGGCTCGAAAAAAATATATTTTCTCAAAAAAGAAAGAAACTTGAAAAAATAAAATAAAAAAGTCGGTCGGTCGGTCTGGGCTCGAACCGGGGTTTTACGATTTTGTGACCGCCCATTATACCAATAAGCTATTTATAATCATTACCAAACTGTCAAAATTTACCTTCTTATTCTAACTATATTGTAGCAGTTTTTAATTGCCTAAAAACACGGACAAAAAGACATTTTCTAAAAATAAATCTTAGCTAGATCGATTTATTATCCCCGAAACTCCCTGGACACTAAATTTTATGAAAATCGTTGGAGCCGTTTCCGAGATCCCGATTATATATATATATACATATATACAAGAATTGCTCGTTTAATAGTATAGGATATATATATATATATATATATATATATATATATATATATATATATATATATATATATATATATATATATATATAGTGTGCGAACGAGAGGCGCGGGAAAGTGGAGGCGTAATTAGAATTTCAGCTGAGGTAATTAATAAATTCTAAATTAAATTCTGATATTTCATGTACCTAAGAGGTATACCGTGCGGTCGACATGGTTCGCACGAAGTGCCTCACAATGGGCGCATGCGGATCATGTGCCATCGTTCTCGGGATGCTGTTGTCACTTCTCCGAAAGCTTCTCATCAGCGACGCTACATCTTTCCGAACTACATGAAAACCGGAAGTTCGGGTCTGTGAAAACATGCCAGAAGCACTACAGTTATTGTACTGGACTCGCAGGGTGTTCATCGATTTTTTGGCATACCCAATCCAAAGACCGCTCGTGTACAGACCCTGGTAATACGCTTTCAATATGGTTATTTTAACCTGGTCTGAACATCGGAAAAATCTACGGGCCCGCATATTGCCGCGTATCGCCAAAGCCCTACGCTCCCTCTCTATATCTAGATCACCTTTAAGGTCAACGGCAAGAATATACCCTAGATATTTAAATTGATAAACCCGCTTTAGTTTCGATCCATTTAAGATTATTGCAGGGATGGATTCGGGACACTTGCCGGTTACCCTAAAGACCATGTATTCACTTTTATTAATATTGTATACAAGACCATGCGAGGTAGCGTAAGTCTCGCAGACCTTTAAAATTTCTCCGATCGTATTCGCAGTGGGACTTAGCAACACCAGTCATCCGTATGGCTGATGCTATTGATATTAATCACACCCACGCGGCATCCAACACGCATGTTATTAAGCTCCATCAACAGATCGTTAACATACAGGTTGAAGAGCTTTGGAGACGATAACCCTCCCTGCCTCACTCCGCACTCCAACCTGTATGACTTGGAGGGACTGTTTGACCATTTAATATGATTGGTTTGGTTTGCATACCAATTCCGAAAGATATTGATCATTTCCGCTGGAATACTCCTGTCTTTCATCTTTCTCCAAAGCAAATCGTATGAAATGAGATCAAAGGCTTTGGAGAGGTCCAGAAAACTGGCGTCCTCCGGTCTGTGTAGTACTGTACAGTATGATTGAGGCTCAAAATTGCGCTTTCAATTGATAGTCCGGGCCGAACACGAACTGCGTATCACGCAGGTTTAAATAATGTTGGAGGCATCTTGGCTATCATAGTACCAAGGGATATTGGGCAATAGTTTCCCGTATCTGAGATATTAAAGATGTAAACAATTAATTAACTAAGATTCGCGTACTAAAAATAAAATGATGTGTCTTACTTAGTTTGGAAAGTATGTCCCGACCTCCCTATAACTAATGCCAAAAACACTACACTAGAAAAGACACGCCATCGTGGATAATACGACACGCGTTTCGCCTCAAAATGAGACATCATCAAGCGAAATATAAGGTACTCTGTGTTGAGTGGAAGAATTTAACTTAAATATTCTAACGTAGAAAAACAATTAAGTTGACTTTAGTAGATGTCAGACAATCACCGTGTGCATGAGAGAGTAATTGTGTTTTGTTTGTGGCTGTGTGTAAACCTAGCGTGTAAGGTCCGCTTTTAATATGTAATGTGTTTAGTTTATAGTGTGTTTCTCATGTTTATTGGTAAAAAAAGATATTTGTGCTACGAAAAATTATTTTTTCATTTATTATGAGAACACACCACACCCTGAGGAAGAGTCGGCCATCGAGTCTATTACATCTGATCATGCCTCGTTTAGAGGCGAAATACGTGTCCCATTAATGACAGTGACGTGTCTTTCCTAGCGTAGTGGTGTTATTATTAGTGGTGACTGGATAGTGCATGCAATTGAGAGTGGGCGCGCGGTGGTCTTCACACAAGATTTTAAAATTAGATTAGAAACAATTTTATTTTTTATACGCGTATCGTAGATAATTAATCTTTGTCATCTTTAATTTACTGGTCATAACTATACAGAATTAACTTTTTGTATTGACATGAAGTGTAACAACATTATTACAAACTGAAATATGTCAGATATTGTGTTAAACGCAAAACAGGGTGACCTTAAGGGAAATAATAAATAATATTCGGTGGTGTCTAACCCATGTCAAAACCGGTTCAGTAGTTTCTGAGTGATGGTCATGTCAGTCGATCAATTTTTAGGAATAGGAATAAACATTCCATTCGAAAGGCATCGAAAATGTGTTATTCAAACACTTAAAATATACCATCACTACATAGTAGTTAGGTTGTACCAGTTCTGGCGCACTGAGTCAGAAGTGGTACAAGTACGACGTTCGTCGACTAACGATCCTAAAAAAAAAAAATTATTTTGGCATGCTCTGATCACGAATCTGCGGTCCATTTTTGCGTAGGATGCACGGTTCCGGAGATGTGCAGATCAATTAACTCTTATCTAATTGATATCCGCTGCGAGTCTCCACCGTCATTAGCGCTCCATTGTTCTTATCTACTTATCTATTGTTCGTTCAATACCGTCATTATCTATTCTTCCTCAGCGTGGTGCTATTGTATTATACTCCTTTGTTCCTATCTACACTAATCTGACTCATTAATAAAACACATTACCCAATTTTGTTAAAATTTTTATTTATAAAATACAAAATCTTATTACTTATTATCTATAAAATAGGAGCGAAACATCTCATCCACTAACATATCGTTGTACAATGTGTTCTCTGTAAATGTACTCGTAAAACTATGCATTGAACATCGCTGAAACTTATATAACAAATACATTAAGCAATATTCGCCACAAACTGAAGTCCTATCAACATTCCAGTTCCATCTTTTACAATTTCGTACAGGTGCCCGTCCATATGAATCAAAATATTCACCGACGTCATTCGTATCGATATATAAAGCTACCCAATGTGACCCTGGTTTATCATCTGTACCCAAATTGCATATTACCTAGTCAGGTCATAAATTCTATCACATGTTTAATATAAAATAATTGAAATGAGTTTATTCAATATGTAACCATTTATATACCAAACTGAACTTAACAAAACATAGATTCTTATGACACTGTAGTTTATTCAAAATGACCTCCGTAATTTTGAATACAGGCCTTCAAACTGCGCGGCCAATCGTCTATCGCAGCCCGAACGAGGTCCATGTCATATCGGCGGCTGCCTTAATCAAGGATGTCTTGAGTGACTCCAAATTGGGATGAGGCTTTGAGCACGCCTTTTCCTCCAAGTGTTGCCATATCTTGTAATCTAACGGATTCAAATCTGGACTGGTCTTTGTGTCGGATGAAGTCGATTTCACGCGCCGCCAGCCAGTCTTTTTTTTGTTTTTAAAGAACGTTACCCCCACACTAGGATTTTCTCCTGTATCGTGGGGGGCAGTTTACAAACACAAATTTCACAAGGACAAACATCCAAACTCGGAACAATTACTTGTAGGTCGTACAAATACTTGTTCCGTGCGGGATTCGAACCCGCGACCCCCAAGCGCAGCCACTCATTGCTAAGCCACTACGCCACGGAGCTGTCAAAAGTCTTGTGTGCTCTTCGCTCTATAAAACAAAATTGGTTCAACAGAAAAACAATTTTTAAAATTGTTGACGACGAATGATAGAATTTTTAATATTGAAGAATACAAATGTCCAAAATACAATGATTTGGTAAATGTCATAAATTTAAACAAACGTTATGTGTGTAATAATCATATATTTGCAAAAAATAAACACAAAATTTTACATTGTTCTTGTGACGAAGTGTGGGTTTTTTACAAGTGGTTATTGCTTGAAAATAAAATTTTAAATTAATCATAAATTTTGTTTGATTTCCCAAAAACATTAGTTATAGTATACTATATAATACAAAATTGGTTCAACAGAAAAACAATTGCAATCAAACAAAATTTATGATTAATTTAAAATTTTATTTTCAAGTAATAACCACTTGTAAAAAACCCACACTTCGTCACAAGAACAATGTAAAATTTTGTGATTATGTTTTGCAAATATATGATTATTACACACATAACGTTTGTTTAAATTTTTGACATTTACCAAATCATTGTATTTTGGACATTTGTATTCTTCAATATTAAAAATTCTATCATTCGTCGTCAACAATTTTAAAAATTGTTTTTCTGTTGAACCAATTTTGTATTATATAGTATACTATGTCGTGAAGCGACAATAAAAAAACTAAAGAACCTAACTTAACTACAACGAAAACAACCAAAATAAAATAAATTATTTAAAAATTTGAAAAGTTTTACAGTTTTTTTTATAAAAAAAGGTATGAAGGTGATGATGGGTTGTAATGAAGATAGTGATTTACAATATTATTAAAAAAAATAACAAAGATAAAGATACTGCAACGAAGTATGCACAGGCTACGCCTATGAAAGGTGCACAGTTCCTGCTCTAGGTACACGTAGAATCTGGAGAAAGCACACGCAGCGTCTGGAGAAGGTACACGCAGCGCTTGGAGTAGACACACACAGCGTCCGGAATAGACACGCAGCGTCTGGAGTAGGTCCACGCAACGTCTGGAGTAGGCACGCAGCGTTTGTAGTAGGTACACGCGGCGCTTGAAGTAGGCAAACACAACTTCCGGAGTAGACACACACAGCGTCCGGAATAGACACGCAGCGTCTGGAGTAGGTACACGCAACGTCTGGAGTAGGCACGCAGCGTTTGAAGTAGGTACACGCGGCGCTTGAAGTAGGCAAACACAGCGCACTAGTAGGCGGAGGCGTAGGCGTGGCTAGGCGACGACTTAAGGAGCGGGCAGAGGCTTGCAGGATCCCGAGGCAGTGCGGAAAAGGCCTTTAGGAGATGCTTCAAGTATCAAAGCTCAAGTCAGACTCCCCCATTCGCAGATTGTTCGGCTTATTTTCCCTTTTTGACGGATCTGGCATAAGAACGGAAAATTATTCTCATTAAATTTGAAATTATTTAAATTAAAAGCAAATTCTTGTAAATGGCCAAGAAGAAAGGAGTATTTTGAAGTAAAAACATCAGGCCGGTAACGATATTTGAATAAAAATTGCCATGACAACCTGATAAACAACGATGTCAAAACATGTCAAATTTTGGTTTTAGGCTCGTAATACAGAAACGGCAAGATTTAAGTGAAAAATGAGATATTATTTATATAGGAAAAAAAAGTAGCGCAACACCGCGCACGAAACCCGAAATTGCAGAGTTACGGAGAACTAAATAAAAGACCGAAAAAGGTAGACTCCATTGACACCGATTTAAAAAGTGCTGATAGCATGAAAAATACGAAGTGAAAATGATTTGTTATTGTGTTCTTATGAATTAAAAATATTACAGGATCCTATGGAAATAAAGGTGATGCAAAATATCAAGTTTTGAGGCGAATGCAGAACATCAAAAACAGAATGAAAAAATAAATTTAAAATAGTGTAAAATGATATGTAAGTATGTATAAGCATAACACTATGACTATAACTAATGTTTTTGAGAAATCATACAAAATTTATGATTAATTTAAAATTTTATTTTCAAGTAATAACCACTTGTAAAAAACCCACACTTCGTCACAAGAACAATGTAAAATTTTGTGATTATTTTTTGCAAATATATGATTATTACACACATAACGTTTGTTTAAATTTATGACATTTACCAAATCATTGTATTTTGGACATTTGTATTCTTCAATATTAAAAATTCTATCATTCGTCGTCAACATTTTTAAAAATTGTTTTTCTGTTGAACCAATTTTGTATTATATAGTATACTATAACTAATGTTTTTGGGAAATCAAACAAAATTTATGATTAATTTAAAATTTTATTTTCAAGTAATAACCACTTGTAAAAAACCCACACTTCGTCACAAGAACAATGTAAAATTTTGTGATTATTTTAGCAAATATATGGTTATTACACACATAACGTTTGTTTAAATTTATGACATTTACCAAATCATTGTATTTTGGACATTTGTATTCTTCAATATTAAAAATTCTATCATTCGTCGTCAACATTTTTAAAAATTGTTTTTCTGTTGAACCAATTTTGTATTATATAGTATACTATAACTAATGTTTTTTGGAAATCAAACAAAATTTATGATTAATTTAAAATTTTATTTTCAAGCAATAACCACTTGTAAAAAACCCACACTTCGTCACAAGAACAATGTAAAATTTTGTGATTATTTTTTGCAAATATATGATTATTACACACATAACGTTTGTTTAAATTTATGACATTTACCAAATCATTGTATTTTGGACATTTGTTTTCTTCAATATTAAAAATTCTATCATTCGTCGTCAACATTTTTAAAAATTGTTTTTCTGTTGAACCACCTTTGTATGCGATCACTTCGTCTTTGCACAAATTTCTAATATACCAATTTAATATGGGAATGATTTTCTCTTGTTTGTAGGCACATTTTAATTCTTCGGTCACATCAAAATATGGAATGCCGTGCACGTGTATTTCACAATAACGAACAGTTTTTTTGTCTTTTGGCGACAAATAATTGAAAGGATAACTTGGCCGAAACAAATAATGATCGATAAACGAATCATTTTTATTAGATAGTTTTACGTCTAGAATAGCCATTTCTCTACATTGAAAATGTTTATGAGGATATGTAATGTAAAATCCGTCCATGTCGATGATGTATCTAATATTTTTTAGATTTTGTGTCATTTTGAACCAAAATGTTAAAAGTATTTACACGTGACTAAAATTTGTTTGTTCCAACAAACTTCACATAACAATTCATTCTTCATTACTTCCCGTCATCCCATTTCTTCCTTCTGCTCTTTTCTTCCTGTAATTTAAGAAAACAGAATCACATTCACTAATGATCAACTAATGACTGTCATTGTTAAAAAAGTATTTTTTAACTTTTAACTTTCTGCTATTGTCTTTGTATTTATGGCTAGGAAATGTCCGCGGCGCGGTCTCAATGCGTGTTGGCGAACTTCACATGCCTTCGAAATTTTCTCAGACATGCAGGTTTCCTCACGATGTTTTCCTTCACCGCCGAGCACGTGGTAAATCAGCACTTAAAATTGCAATTAACAATTTAAGTGGTGTCGGCGAGGTTCGAACCTGGGTGGCGTACTGTGAAATTTACAGCTTGCGCTAACCATCTGAGCTACCACGGCTTAATCATATACACACACAATATTTTAATATAATTTGTTAACACTAAATCATACACACGTAAGAAAATAACAGAAAGAAAAGTAAGTGTGTCAATAGAATAAACACTTAAAATTGCAATTAACAATTTAAGTGGTGTCGGCGGGGTTCAAACCCGCGTTACGTACTGTAAAATTTACAGCTTGCGTTAACCATCTGAGCTACCACGGCTTAATCATATGCACACACAATATTTAAATATAATTTGTTAACACTAAATCATACACACGTAAGAAAATAACAGAAAGAAAAGTAAGTGTGTCAATAGAATAAACACTTAAAATTGCAATTAACAATTTAATTGGTGTCGGCGGGGATCGAACCCGCGTTACGTACTGTAAAATTTACAGCTTGCGCTAACCATCTGAGCTACCACGGCTTAATCATATACACACACACACACACAAAATATTTAAAAATAATTTGTTAACACTAAATAATAATAATAATAATAATATTCCACAACTATCACACAACGCCATCTAGTCCCAAGCTAAGCAGAGCTTGTGTTATGGGTACTAGACAATTGATAAACATACTTATATATTTCTAAATACATAAATATTATAGATAAATTACACCCAGACACAGAACAAATGATCGTGCTCATCACACAAACATTTGTCCTGGGTGGGAATCGAACCCACGACCTCCGGCATAACAGTCAGGGTCACTAACCACTAGACCAACAGGCCTGTCGTTCAAAATCATACACACGTAAAAAAATAACAGAAAGAAAAGTAAGTTTGTCAATAGATTAAACACTTACATCTATGACCTTTGATGCGTTGAAGTAACACAAATGTATTATTGATAGATACACTGCGGTCAAACGACCATACACTAACTCCATGACTGCAGTTGCTTGGTCTTATATAGTACCAGTAAGTAATAATTCTAATCTAAAGAATTTCTACAGTAGAATTGATAATAACTTTATGCGTCAACAACCTTATCTCACATTCTTCGTGTTGCGTCTTATTCAGTGTATTGATGACTCAAATACGTTTTGTATAATTTTTATCGTAGAAGAGAGCTACAACAAACAAAATGATAAGGTGTACGCACACAGTAGTGAAGAAGCGAGCAACCGTATTCCGCGTTACCAACGGGGTCATTTTCCATCCTCGCTCATGGTGTGGTTGGGAGTTTCTTATTGGGGCTTAACAGAGGTACATTTTTGTGAGAAAGGTTTAAAAACGAATGCAGTTGTGTATCAAAATACAGTCCTGACGAACCTTGTGTAACCTGTTTCTCATACCATGTTCTTTAACAGGCACTGGGTATTCCAACAAGATTCGGCGTCAGCTCATAGAGCGAAGAGCACACAAGACTTTTGACAGCTCCGTGGCGTAGTGGCTTAGCAATGAGTGGCTGCGCTTGGGGGTCGCGGGTTCGAATCCCGCACGGAACAAGTATTTGTACGACCTACAAGTAATTGTTCCGAGTTTGGATGTTTGTCCTTGTGCAATTTGTGTTTGTAAGCTGCCCCCTACGATACAGGAGAAAAACCTAGTGTGGGGGTAACGTTCTTTAAAAACAAAAAAAAAGACTGGCTGGCGGCGCGTGAAATCGACTTCATCCGACACAAAGACCAGTCCAGATTTGAATCCGTTAGATTACAAGATATGGCAACACTTGGAGGAAAAGGCGTGCTCAAAGCCTCATCCCAATTTGGAGTCACTCAAGACATCCTTGATTAAGGCAGCCGCCGATATGACATGGACCTCGTTCGGGCTGCGATAGACGATTGGCCGCGCAGTTTGAAGGCCTGTATTCAAAATTACGGAGGTCATTTTGAATAAACTATAGTGTCATAAGAATCTATGTTTTGTTAAGTTCAGTTTGGTATATAAATGGTTACATATTGAATAAACTCATTTCAATTATTTTATATTAAACATGTGATAGAATTTATGACCTGACTAGGTAATATGCAATTTGGGTACAGATGATAAACCAGGGTCACATTGGGTAGCTTTATATATCGATACGAATGACGTCGGTGAATATTTTGATTCATATGGACGGGCACCTGTACGAAATTGTAAAAGATGGAACTGGAATGTTGATAGGACTTCAGTTTGTGGCGAATATTGCTTAATGTATTTGTTATATAAGTTTCAGCGATGTTCAATGCATAGTTTTACGAGTACATTTACAGAGAACACATTGTACAACGATATGTTAGTGGATGAGATGTTTCGCTCCTATTTTATAGATAATAAGTAATTATTTATAAAATAGGAGCGAAACATCTCATCCACTAACTAATTATTATTATTATATTATATATATATATATTATTAATGAGTCAGATTAGTGTAGATAGGAACAAAGGAGTATAATACAATAGCACCACGCTGAGGAAGAATAGATAATGACGGTATTGAACGAACAATAGATAAGTAGATAAGAACAATGGAGCGCTAATGACGGTGGAGACTCGCAGCGGATATCAATTAGATAAGAGTTAATTGATCTGCACATCTCCGGAACCGTGCATCCTACGCAAAAATGGACCGCAGATTCGTGATCAGAGCATGCCAAAACCTTGTGACCGTGGTTATTATAAGAAGCGACAGAGGGAAACTAAACTTGTTTCAGCGGATAGGCAGCAGCATCTTTCTGATAACAATTCTAAATAAATAAACTGAAGGGGATTGCGATTGCTAGCCGGCCTGCCAAACGTGGCACTTATGGTAAATATGGCCCCTAGGAGACAATCTATGGGAATCATTCACTTTACCGGCCTATGTTCAACGGTAGACTTTTCATAGGCAGTAACGGTAACGGTAAATATCAACTCATAAATCAACGAAATTAAAAAAGTAAGACTGCTAAATATTCGTTAATTAAACCACGCCCGTCATTTTTGATGACCACCGTATTTGAACATTAATTTATAACTTAGTAATTACATTCATATTATGCAATTCATAATCACGGAATGTAATAGTAAGCTTAATAATCGCTTACTGACCTATTAAAACTATCTTACAATTTAATAAAACGTCGCTGCGCATGCAAAATGCGCTATGGGCCGTCCAATAATCACGTGATTTTTTTAAACATTTTTAACCCCTCCCCCTCTTGGTGATACCCCCTTCCCCGCCCAAAATCACACGTGATTTTTTAGTTTTTAGTACCAACAAAGAATCTTAAAATGTTTAGAATATTATGTTTAAATACATGTACAAAGTATAATCTAGTTTTATTCTGAAATTAAGGACCATGATAAAATGTCTAGACAGAAGGGTTGCAGATTGTTTTTGACTGGCATTATAATAATATTGAAGGAATGGTGTAATTATGCGAAACATATATTGTACTAGATGAACATATTTATTGTACCTACATTTTCCTTGAACCACGGATAGCAAGACTTTTTTCAACACTAACAACTGGATAAGCAACTTGCAAGTCAGTTGTTGGCACTGTGCTTTATTGAAGATCAGCGTCGGTTTAGTCAAGCCGGTTTCAGAATCTCTCTCGATCTACTGATCGATCGTCGGGTGACGATGCATAAAGAACAAACATTGTGCATCTCTAGATTATTATTGCTCGGATTAGGTTCATGCTTATGACATGAATTTACATGTACAGGCAAGCCAAGGTCTACCCACTACACGCCGCTTTTCGGTATATAAATCGCGCGTTTTACGAAAAAATAAATACACGTGATAATCTTACTATATCCCCCTCCCCCTTGTTATGTTTCGTGATTTTTGCCATACCCTCTCCCCTCCCTATCAAGCCTCACGTGATATATGTATTTTTTTTTGAAAATTGGGTTTTGATGTCATTTTATTCAATTTTCAAAGGCGCATGTGCCTGTAAAACCTGTTTTGTTGCATCTCTGTCAATTTAAGAGATAACATTATCAGCTATGTGATTTTGATGAATATATTTAACAATCCCATCACTCTATGCACATAGAGTAAATTTACTTCTGAACATGTCTTATGGAACTGCGCCTGGCAGCGGCACATAGCGGATTTCTTAAACAAATCCAAACATAATATGTTTGTATATTTATTTAATGTATGCGGTAAAATACACGTGGCAATGTTTATAAATTTTCTGTGTTGGTTTTTCAATATAAAATAGATTAAAGTATTGCCTTGTAAACGTAAATAATTAGTGATAAATAATACTTATTACCTACTTTGGCACAATACATGTAAGTATCCCACTCAGTTTAACATCTTGCGAAGGTGGTGCCTTTATGTGGACATAGTTTATTTTTTAAGTTGGTACTATTGGTTTATCGACGTATGAAAAAGTCCGCTTCGCGTTGTGTTTCGACATGAATTGAGCCTAAAACTCTTATTCACACTGTATTGCTATAAGCTGGCGTAACGCTTAACACCTTTCTATAAATGGTAGTGTCATGTTGCAGCTATATTATGATTGTAGCATGAGTGGATCGACCGGGGAAGGACCACGCTCTTACACAATACTAGCATAAAATAGAGAGAGCCGAGAACTGGAGTCCCTTTTTACTGGATGCAAGGCATTCCATCTTAGTCCTCAGAGGTGACAATGCATTTTGATTCTTAATCGAAGGTAGATGTGGATGTCTATGTGCCACAGTATCCACTTACCATCTGGTGGGCAGGGTGTTCGCTTGTCACCTTTATTTATAAAAAATAGATTCCAAATCTTTTTTCCCGTCATTTGATTGTATATAAATACGACTTTTAATTGCACAGGTTCACCAAAGCATATTAAAAATGAAGCGTCACAATAGAGCACAGATTTTAGTTACCATGGAAGAAGATCTATATCAATAACGCTAAAGATGTACATGTGCTTGCTTGCCGTGAGGGTTATGGTGGCGTTACTGCCAATGAATTTGTTACACACATTGTAACTTTTATAGAACTTTATGCAACCAAAGGCTATAAAAAATTAGTTCAATGTCTGATGGTTGTGACCATCAAAACCGTAATAAACTTTTCTCTAGTGCGGAGTAGACGGTTCAAGGCTAAAGTCGGTTGAAATTCAACAAATATTCTTGGAGAAGGGTCATAAAATGATGGAGGTGATTCGTACATTCAACACTGGAAAAATGTTTTACTCCACCATTGAACTCACGGGCAAATTATGTAATGAGCATGCGAAAGGCGCGACCGAGTTAACCATATATTATCAGACATGTGGACTAATTTTTTTTAAGAACTATGAAGTACGAGTTCAATTTCACATCGATACGTCCCGGTAAAAAAGCAGGTGATCCTTCTACGGCAGATATTAGATAACTGTTGTACAAGAACAGTGAAATTTTCTACAAAATGAGGCACGATGACAATGAAATGAACCTTTTTATCGTAGAGGGGGAAGACTGATTTGTACGAAGAAGCCCAGTGTTTGTATACTGCTCCGAGAAAAATTTAAAAGAGCAAATTTGACCGTTTACAATCATTGAAACCTTTCATGTACCGTGATTACCATACTTTTTACGACAATATTTATTCTTAATCATCATCATCATTACAGCCCTTCACAAGTCCACTGCTGAATATAGGCCTGCCCCAAGTAACGCCACAAAGCACGGTCCTGAGCCACCTGCATCCATCGACTTCCTGCATGTCTTACCAGGTCGTCATTCCATCTAGTGGGGGGTCGCCCTACACTACGCCTACCGGTACGAGGCTGCCACTCGAGAACCTTTCTTCCCATCGGTTATCGGTTCTTCGAGCTATATGGCCGGCCCATTGCCACTTCAGTTTACTAATCCGTTGGGCTATGTCGGTCACTCTGGTTTTACTGCGGATATCCTCATTTCTGAGTCTATCACGCAGTGAAACTCCGAGCATAGCCCTCTCCACAGCTCGCTGAGCGACCTTGAGCGTCCTCATACGGCCAGCAGTGAAGATCTTTGTTTTGTCCATGTTCATCTTAAGACCTATCCGTTGGGAGACACCATTGAGGTCATTGAGCATAGTGCTAAGGTCCACTAGCGATTCTGCTATAAGGACTATATCGTCGGCAAATCGAAGGTGAGTGATGTACTCGCCATTGATGTTCTTCCCATCGGTTATCGGTTCTTCGAGCTATATGGCCGGTCCATTGCCACTTCAGCTTACTAATCCGTTGGGCTATGTCGGTCACTCTGGTTTTACTGCGGATATCCTCATTTCTGAGTCTATCACGCAGTGAAACTCCGAGCATAGCCCTCTCCATAGCTCGCTGAGCGACCTTGAGCGTCCTCATACGGCCAGCAGTGAAGTTACTAGGCTGGAAAGGATACGAATACCGTATCCTTTCCAGCCTAGTAGCTTGAAAACGTCTTCCAACGCAGCGGTGAAGAGTTTCGGGGATATAACATCACCCTGTCTTACACCTCTCTGCAGTTGGATAGGTTTCGAACTCTGGTTCTGTACACGGATAGCCATCGTAGCCCTACTGTACAAATACTTCAGCACTTCGATATACCGACAGTCAACTTGGCACCGCTGAAGAGACTGTAGCACCGCCCAAATTTCGACGGAATCAAAGGCTTTCTCATAGTCCACGTATGCCAGACAAAGTGGCAGATTGTACTCTTCGGTCTTTTGTACAATCTGCCGCAGGGTATGTATGTGGTCTATGGTACTGCCTTTTCGGAAACCGGCTTGTTCGGGAGGCTGGAAGTCGTCGAGTCTGCGTGCGAGACGATTCGTAATAACTCTCTAAAACAGCACTTCGACGCGGCTCAGAAGGGAAATCGGTCTGTAGTTCTTCAAGAGAGCGTTGTCTCCTTTCTTAAAGAACAAGACCACCGCGCTTCTGCTCCATGCCTCCGGAGTTGTGCCACCATGAAGGACGGAATCGAAGAGCTTCTGAAGGACTTCAAGTACCGGTGTTCCACCCGCTTTCAGAAGCTCCGCTGTAATTCCATCCTCGCCCGGGGCCTTGCCGTTTTTAAGGTGCTGGAGAGCCATTCTAATCTCGCTGAGACTGACGTCCAGGATATCATCGGAATAGTGTCGGATAAGACTTGCTCTTGGATCGTTACTCACACTTGCCACACCTCTAACGATGTTGTGTACAGCTGCCCATAGAACCTCTCAATCTCACTCAGAATCTCAGGTGTCCCGGAAACGATGTTGCCACACTCAGACTTCAGCTTTGACAGTTGGCTCTTTCTGGCAGACAGATCTCTGGCAAAGACTTTGAAGCCCTTGTTCCGCTCGATCGCTTCTTTAATACGAACAGTATTAAAGTTGCGTAAGTCTCACCGCATGCATTTGTAGATCTGTCTGTTCAGTTGCCTGTATGCTGTCAAATCTGTTGACGATTGCAGCTTCATCTCCCGTCTAACAGCCATGAGATTAAGAGTGTGATCAGGGAGTTTTTGTGTTCTTCTGCGGCGGGTCTTGCAGAATTCAGCTCCGACCGCATGGACAGTTTCCACGAGCTTGTCATTCATATCGTCCACTGCATTGCAATCTTCTAGGCACTGAAAGCGGTTACGTAACTCGAGCTGAAGGGTTTCGGGATTCTGGATTAGAGCACGAGGATTACGGAACGTAGACTTCATTAGACGCGACCTCTCCAACTTAATGTTTAGGTACAGTGTGCCTCTAACGATTCCGTGATCGCTGCCAGTTTTCACCCTTGTGATCACTGAGACATCACTGAACAGTTGGCGTCTGGTCGTCATATTGAAGTCAATCTCATTTTTTGTCGAACCGTCGGGGCTCGATCAGGTCCACTTCCTGTGGGGCTGCTTCTGGAAGAAAGAGTTCATCATAAAGAGTCCCTCTTTCTCCATAAAGTCGGCCAGCTGCTGGCGTCTTCGGTTCCGTTGCCCTACTTCAAATTTCCCTACCTTTAGCTCACCGCTTTCTCTTGTGCATAGTTTTGGGTTGAAGTTTCCCATCAACACCGTGTAATGGGTTTTGGAGGAATGCATGGCTCTGGAAATATCCTTATACATTTCCTCCACCTTCTCATCGGGATATGCCGAGGTTGGTGCGTGAACCTGTACGACCTTCAGCGAATACCGTTTGGGGATTCTGAGTATCAGGTACGCGACCCTCGTCGACACACTCCCAATCTTTACAACGTTGTTGACGAGAGACTTGTGGATGATAAATCCGACACCTCCTTGGGACAGATGGTCGCCCTCCCGGTGATAGAACAAGTTGCCGGACTCGAGGATTGCCGTGTTCTCCCTCTCTCTTCGGACCTCGGATAATCCAATAATATGCCAGCGCAACTTGTATACCTCTTCTACCAGCTCCAGTATCTTCTCGTCAGTCCTCAGGGTACGTGCGTTATATGTTGCCAGGTCGAGTCGTCGTAGGTGGGAACCGAACCTTCACCGGAGATTCTTAGCACCCAGTGCCCCGCCGTTACCATGGTCGCCACCGTAGCCAGGAATAGCGGGGCTGCCGGGGACTGGGGGCCGTCTGTTTGCGTCGTTATTCATTGGGGGATATTTGCCATAGTTGCCACATTTGGCGAGCGTGTTGGCAACCGCAGTTCTTTATTATATCACAGTTGTTATTCGGAAGATGCTGCTGCCCATCTCCTGCCTGTCTTCCTCTGTCACCTCTTGCGACACCCACGGGAAGATATGGGGTAGTGGATATTCGCAACCGCCACTACACGGCACAATGTTTATTCTTAGATTAAAATAACTGTATAGTAACTTAGATTACAAGTGATTTCAAAATTTTCCAAATAATATATAAAGTACCAATGTAATATTTTGATTTGTGATTTCAGTATTTGTTAAGCGAATTTTGAAAGTTTATAGAATTATTTATTTTTTAGAATTTTGGTTTTTTAGTATTTTTTTGGGTTAGATATATTTTTAAGGGTTTTATATTTTTATGGTTTTATTTTCATAGGTTAGCTATAATTAACCGAATAATTTTCTTTTAATTAATAAATAGCTTGAAAATGACCTATTTTATGACTGAAATTATTTAGTAAATAGGATATATAGCATTCAGGGCAAATAAAATAATTAGATAGTAGAAGATTAATTCAGTGATGTGACAAAAAACACTTAGATCGTATTTACGGCGCAAAAATAATAAGATATTTGTCCAGAATCAACAAATAAAATTAGCAGTTAGAGTATAATCGTAAAAGGCGAAGAGAGACATGTCGAATTTTCTACTTTACCTGGTTTTTCAATTTTATTGGTTGTTAGAAAAATAAACAGTTTTTGCTTTCCCTGAAAAGTTTTTTTTAAATAGCAGATTTTGCATGCGCAACGACGATTATCTATATTAATATTAACTTATAAGTAACTACAATTCTGCGTATATTAAATAACTAGCTGCGTGCTGCGGTTTCACCCGCGATTTTCACGCATCTAAGACATGGGGCCTCGCTTAAAGAGACACTCAGTGCTGATTTCTCGGTCCTTATCGGGCGCGACGTTCGTGTGGCGAGCCGTCTTGAAATTAAACTATGCGTCCAAATAATATTCCTATAAAGAGCAATGTTTAACTTCATAAAATTGTCTTGATCATGGAGTAACTTTCGTTCGTAAAGATTAATATGCCTTGCCTAATAATAACTCCTATAAATCACTTTTTAATTTGCAATAATTTTTTGTCACAAAATACCTTATTGGCTTTGTGGCTTATGTATAAGAAAGAGGCATACGGTATTGCGGACGTTTTTTAGATGGAGTAAAGATATATTTCGTTTCGTTTTTTCCTTGAATCACAAGCTGAAGAATACTATATTTGTGTCCTCTTCTTATGTGTTCAAAATACTGCAGCTTCCTTTTCTTCACGGTCCTCATTATCTCCAACTTATTATTCATTCGACGCCTTACTTCAACATTTGTTATTCTTATAATCCGGGATATTTGGAGCATACGTCTGTATACTCATATTTCAAATACTTCAAGTTTTGAACATAATGTCGAGGTTAAGGTCCAACTTTCGACTCCATAAAGTAGGACACTGAATAAATAACAGCGCACTGGTCTCATGCGGCGTATTAGGTTAAAGCGTTTACAACACAAAAACTTTTTTAGCTTTATAAAGGCACTACGGGCTTGTTTTATACGGACCCGAATTTCCTGTTCGCTACTCCATTGCTCATTTATGTAGCTTCCTAGATATTTAAATTTATTTACGTGTTCTATTAGGTTATTCTCCAAAAGTAGATATTCATTTGTCACTGGGGTCTTGGAAACCACTATAAAATTAGTTTTAACGTTAACATCCTGGCTGAAGAACCTTCGTGAATGGTTTAACCACAGTACTCGCTCTCTCTTCCATGCTGCAGCGTCAATGATAAAGTTAGCCATGATGGTCGCCAACTTTCGCAGAGAAGTGGCATCCTAATCATCATTAGCCTTTACGTTATCGCACGCGGATAAAGCAGTTCGGGAGCGCTTTTTCTTTTGACTTACTTAACAAAATCAATATTTAAGGCTAGCTGAGAGGTGTTATCAAATGATATATAGCTATACCTCATGAATCTAGCTATAATACACAAAAGGAATTTATGAAATCGGACAGTTAAAAAAACTTCCGCTTTTTATGTTAGTACATAAATAGATAAACCACAATCGTTGGGAAATTTTTGTAAATTGTCAGTCAAGATGCCAATCAAAACCTTCATTGAATAGATGAAATTGTAGCTACAATTTTTCAGTTTTGTAAATTTTTCACCTCAATATTGTAATTTTCAATTTTATTATACAAATATATTTAGGAATGTAATGTAATAAACCGTAATTATAAATTGTAATTCAATAGATAGGGTACTGGTAAGGCACACATGAATTTGATAAAAGCAGGTTGCTATGTTTTCTAGTAGACCGGTGAGGGGCTGTAATTGATATAATTGATAATGAAATAGCTATGGGCGCGAGTAATTTTAGATGAATTTGAATTAAGTGGGGATAGGACTTCTTTTCTGCTTAGATCTGTGTCTGAATATCCACTAATAACTTCTTTTCTATACGTTTTACGACCTTTATTATGTTCTGCAAGCTTATTTGTCAATAGCTTTTTATAAAAATAAGTAATTTCTGCTTCTCTATATTGAAACGTAATTTTTGTTATACTAATTCAGTCAAGCATCATTCATGAGTCATCGCCATGGTTTTCATTTTAAAATCAAATAATCATTACGATATTCGCTTGATCTGATTTCCCTATTGGTTTCGACTCAGTGACAAACCTATGGCCGCATATCGTATCATCTCAGAATACATTTCTGAGCATATCATGTATATTTATTTGAACGAATATATTTGAATAAGCCTTGTAGCGCGACTGAGATGTTATTATATTAACATGAACACTACACATTTATATAAAACTAGTTTTTAGTTGTACTGTTATATGTCAGAAGAGTCACTGACAAGATTGGCTATATCATTAAAATCGCTTCCATTAAAACATACTTCAAGCCGGTAAAGAAGATTGGTCCGTTTTTACCATCAGTCAAGTATAATATCCCTCTGCAAGATGCAAGAGTGTACAAGCTTGATTGTGAATGTGGTCTCTCTTACATAGGACAAACTAAAAGATCAATTAAAACCCGCGTTAAAGAACGTATAGCTGATGTGAAGAATCAACGCTCGGGGAAGTCAAGTCTGTGAACACGTACAGGATCGCCCTCGTCACTACATCAGATTTGACAGACCACAAATTCTCACTAAAGAACACATATTCCTTCCAAGGATGATTCGTATGGCTATTAAAATTAAAAAACATCCTAACTATAAGCACCCAGCCATCTTCTTTAGAAGATGCCTGGGTGCTACCATCTGCTAAATGCATCTGCCAAGCATACAGCTGCAAAACTCCAAGATACTATGAGTTCATACTGTGTAGATCAGAACAAAAAAAATTTAATCTGTGGATAGCCGCGGTTAACTATAACATCAGAACGTCGACCATCTGGGTTCCTTTACCCTTTCTACTGTTACCACGGATGCTGTAAAATGCTCGAAACGTCGGAAATATAAATAAAGTTAATATACGCGATAAAATCCGTAAAAACTATTTTTATTAAAATGATATTGTTACGAGCTTGAGGCTCGTGACAATAAAAATTGCCGATAAAATTACCTAAATTAACACTTTAATTTACTTTACACAAATTAAAGTTAGAACACTAATAATTAAACACACTAATTCACTTAATTCCGCTAAGAAGCTTCGCTTGTGTCGCTGAGTTCAACTCTGTCTCGATCGCATCTTGCGCCACCTATTTATTTAAATTAGCAAAATATCCGGAATGTTCAAGTAAACACGCGCAAGGTACCGAGAAATCGAGTATAGATTTTCTAGAAACTTAGTTCTTCGGGTGGCGCTGTCGGTCGAGAGATCTGTGATGTCATTCTCTGCAAAGCTCCCCTCGCTCTCGTTCCTGACACTAGATGGCGCTAGTTGACTTATTCACACAACACTGCCCCCTCCTAAGACATGCTCGTCCCGAGCATTATCGGTCCCATAATAACGCGCCAAGCGATCCACATGGACGATCTTAGGAGTCCCTCTTGCGCCTTTCTGTATCCGGTAGGTCACATCGTTGATCCTGGGTACAATCCGGTACGGGCCGTCCCATTTAGCTTGAAGCTTAGGAGATTTCCCTTTGCTGCGGACTGGATTGTGCAACCACACTAATGAACCTTCGTTGAACCCTTTATTGTTCATTTTGCGGTCATACCGGGTTTTCATTTTCTCAGACATTTGCTGGCCCGATTGTCTGACGTGCTCATAAATGTCATTCATTTTGTTCCGCAAGTCATATGCATAATCGGTTATACTGCGTGGGGCATCAGGTGGTATCCCAGTGATCAGGTCTGCAGGCAGCCGTAATTCTCTTCCAAAGTTTGCGAAAGCTGGTGTCACTGCTGTACTTTCGTGAACAGAACTTCGATATGACAACAAAAACGGTTATATGTGCTTGTCCCAATCTCGTTGCCGATTGTCTACAACTTTTGCTAGGTACCTCTCCAATGTCTGATTAAATCGTTCCACCATTCCATCAGATTGCGGGTGATAAGAAGTCGTTCTTGTTTTATGAGTACCCATAACTCGGCAAGTTTCCTGGAATATTTGAGACTCAAAATTCCTTCCTTGATCGCTGTGAATCTCTAAAGGTACTCCAAAACGACAGAAGACTTCATGAACTAGTTTATCTGCAACTGTTGAAGCTTCTTGATTTGGAATGGCGAAAACTTCTGGCCACTTAGTGAAGTAATCCATCACAACCATGAAATACTTGTTACCGCTTTCACTCTCCGGAAACGGCCCCGCCACGTGAATGGCTATTCTCTCCCATGGTGCACCAACATTGTACAACTTCAATGCACCTCTACTACGAGTCTGAGGTCCCTTTACAGCCGCACAACTTCTACATTTGCGACACCAGTCCTCGACATCGTTTCGACAGTGGACCCAGTAAAACCGTTCTCGGATCTTCAGTAGAGTTCGTTTAACTCCCAGATGGCCTCCTGAATAATCATTATGGTACAGCTGTAGAACATCCGGTACTTTAGCTTTAGGGACAACCATTTGTAAATGACAGCTGTCTCCCCGAATATTTTCCCATTTACGGCACAGAACTCCATCCTGAAGCAGCAAGCTATCCCACTGGGCCCAATAGCTTTTAGTGATCGAACTCATCGCTGAGACGTCGCTCCACTTGGGCTTGGGAGCACTGGCCTTCATCCATTCCAGGATCGGTAGGTGATGAAAATATGTGACTGAATAACGAAAAATATCTTTATGTAATAAAGTTTACAAGAATTTCAAATAAACGTTTTACCTAGTTAAGCAAATTATCTTATCGTTATCGCGTTAATATATTTTTAGGTTTACAATATATTTGGTTGTCGTTTTATTATGGTTTTATGACTTTAATAGACCAATATACAAGTAAATTAGCTATAGATGTATGCAATAATATTTTGATATTTTCTAAGATATATATATATATATATATATATATATATATATATATATATATATATATATATATATATATATATATATATATATATATATATATATATATATATATATATATATATATGAATGAGGTGTTGGAGTTATTTTTCAGCTAAAGGTTGTCCAGAAAATCTTGGAACGTCTGATGAAGGATCTTGTCTGGTGTGACACCTCATTACCAGTAAAAGCGCCTGCGGTGGTCTTGCGATTAGTAATGTTAAAAAGTGCTGTTTACCCAACGCTCTTTGCGCAGAGCACTCCTGTCCCTGAACGTCAACAAGTCGGGTGGGCCTGATGGCGTCCCTCCTATTGTGCTGAAGACGTGTGCTCCGGAGTTGACACTGGTTTGAACGCGTCTTTTCTGGTACTCCTACTCCCTAGATATAGTCCCGAAATCATTGAAGACAGCCTTCGTGCACCCGATCTCTAAAAAGGTTTCGCTCTGATCCGTCCAACTAAAGGCCTATCGCCATCACCTCCTTGTTGTCTAAAATAATGGAATCCATTATTAACAGCTAGCTCATGCGGTACCTTGAGGATTACCAGCTGATTAGTGACCGCCAGTACGGTTTCCATCGCGGTCGCTCGGCTGGAGATCTTCTGGGTTACTTAACTCATAAATGGGCGGAGGCAGTAGATTCTAAGGGGAAGGCGTTGATCGCTAATTTAAACATAGCGAAGGCTTTCGATCGGGTTTGGCACAAAGCGCTTCTTACGAAGCTTCCTTTCTATGGGCTTTCCGAGAAATTATTAATTTTTTTTAAAGAATATTAACAATGCTATAAACATTACTAATATTCTCCTTAACCACTCGTGGTAAGGTTAAATTGCTTGTGTTACGCCTGTAGTCGAATGGCGGATTCGAACCCACGACCTTTTTGAGTTCGCGGTCCGCGCCCTGCCAATTTGGCTACTGTCGCTTCAAATCGCTGCAATTAGATCACCAGTTATCTTCTAAGGTCGTAGTAGACGGCGCATGCTCCGATTACAAGCCCAGTAGTGCTGGTGTTTCACAAGGCTGCGTGCTATCACCAACGCTGTTTCTTCTGAATATAAATGATATGTTGCAAACTGGTAACCTGAATTGCTATGCAGACGACAGAAATGATGATGTTTTATACACCGGCCGTGTGAATATTTCTCGGGAAAACGTCGCCGAGTACCGGGACCAAATTGCGTCTGATGTCGAGACTGTTATACAAAGTCTCGGAATGGGCGACTAAATCTAGTCCAATTTAATATCCAGAAGACACAAGTTTGCGCGTTTACCGCAAAAAAGAACCCATTCGTCGTATCCTCAGTTTCAAGGCACTCCTCTTGTTGCCTCAGCCAGTATTGGAATCTTAGGCGTCGACATATCGAGTGACGTGTAGTTTCGTGGTCACTAGGAAGAGAAGGCCAAATTTGTCTCTTAAACGCTTGGTGTGCTATAGTTCTATTATATTGGTTCGGTCGCACATGGAATACTGTTCCCTTCTCTGGGCGGGGGCTCCCCAGTGCCAGCTCTTTCCATTTGATCGCATCCAGCGCAGAGCAGTTCAAATTGTCTGAGACCGAGCTCTTTCCGATCGGCTTGATTCACTGGAACTGCGAAGATATGTTGCATCTCTTTGCATATTTATTATCGCATCTAGCACGGGGAGTGTTCTGAGGAATTGTTCGGACTAATTCCAGCCGCACAATTTCACCATCGCATATCGCGATAAAACTTACGATACCATCCATACCATCTGGATGACTGGCGGTCCACCGCCGTGCGATGTAAAAGAAGTTTTCTTTCTTGCACAACTTTCTTGTGGAATCGACTTCATCAGAGATTTTTACGGAACGATATGACTTAGTTTAGGGACCTTCAAGAAAAGAGCCCACTCCTTTTTAAAAGGCCGGTAACGCATCTGCAATTCCCCTGGTGTTGCAGTTGTTCATAGGCGGCGGTAATCACTTACCATCAGGTGAGCCGTATGCTCGTTTGCCCCCTCTCCTATAAAAAAAGTATGATAGGACGGCACCGTGGCACAGAAGCTTAGCAATGAATTGCAGCGCTAGGGGTCGCGGGTTCGAATCCTTGCGGTACCTACAAGTATTTATATGGCTTACTAATAATTGTTTTTGGTCTGGATTTTTGTCCTTGTGAAAATTATGTATAGTCGTCGGTACAGGTTGTCCCGAAACACAACGTCAAGCGGGTATGGCGCGGTAGGATAGGTTGTACCAGCTTTAGCAAAAAGAATCTATGTTGCTTGGTTATGTATGGCAAGTAAAAGTTTGAAGATGTTGACAATCAACCCCCTAGAACATATATTTAGGGTCCTGTGATCACATGTTTCTAAATTTTTCAGTGTTTTTTTAAATGTAATCCTAAATAACTATATTACTGATTGCAGTCACGCATCCAATAATTAATATTGCGTGATTCGTACAAGGACATAAAGTTTAAAATTAAGCCATGTAGTACAAAACATAAACTTTAAAATTAAGTCATGGTAATTAATTGAATATTAATTAAAATTAACACAGAATGTGTACTTTAGTTGCTGCTATAACGGCAAATAATAAAAATAAATTAAAAATTAAGGGGCGTTCCCTACTAGAAACGTGTTTTTACGATGGCAATTATAATATACCGCAGCATGCTTATGTTATGTAACTGCAGCATTTTTATACGTAGTATACTCCGGCCGCTGGGTTATTACCGATTTGACACATGACGAACTGACAATACTAGTGAAGTGACTGAACCAGTAACCCTAATATCATTTGGGAACAGTTTGTTTTTAAATATTCTAGTATAGTGTGTAATTAAATAAAATCAAAACAATAATAGTTAAAGACACAGGTTCTTTATTAGGTGGAGTATCCTTGATGGGCGTAGATAATTGGTCGAGGACATATCAAAATAAAACAAATTTGTAAACACTGTTACACATTTTAATGAATAGAGTAGGTACAAGATGTTTTAATAAATGACTACCAGAACCAGATTCGCCAGTCATCGCTATCAGTCACTTGTATGACAATTTCATTCTCTTTAATGGTGTCCACTCTTATATCGCGTTCATAATCATCTGTTATTAGTTTTCGAGTCTTTTCGACGACCTTGACCCAATCTTCTTTCGTTATTTTGCTGCAAGCATCTTTTAATAGACCCATCATTTTATTAGTACTGAACGGCGGAGTCGTATTATTACGAGCTGCGTAACCTGTAAGGTCAACATTAAATAACGTTAATTTATTACATTAAATAAACGAAATGTTACACAATTACCTACATGTAAGGGACGTGAGATATTTATTTCTTAGTTATGTATCTTTTTACTTATATGCTGAATATTGGATGTTATAATAGTACAAATTATTCATATTCATAACCTATGCGATAAAAAACAATACCTTTGATTTGTGCCCATATTAGCTTAATGGCATTGTACTGGCAGTGATAAGGCGGAATTCGAAATACCCGATGTCCATGTGCTAGAGCTATCTCATCTACTTCATAACGGACTCTTGATGTTTTATTTTCGCGTACCAACTTAACTAAGTCAGACTTTAGCATTTCGGCAGTAGTTTCAATTCCATTCTGGTGTAGCCATGCTACGAGATCAGCTTTCTTGTCGGCCTGAGTAGGCGCTTTATTCACTTGTTTCGAGTGATATGAAGCGTTGTCCATTATTATGATAGAAGGCTCTGGCAGGCTGGGTAATAATTGATTTTCGAACCAATTCGTAAAAGTGTCTGTATCCATCTCCTCGTGGTAATCGGAAGTACTTTTTGATGCGAAAGCCAGCAGTCCATTTTCAAAGAAACCACTTCCAGCAGAACCGGCGTGACAAATTATCAGTCGCGATCCTTTTCCAATTGGAACCTTTGAGGTTGATGCTTTTGTTTCGTCAGTCCAAGAGCGTGACACAGTGTGGTTCGCATTTAACCATGTTTCGTCAACAAAAACGACGTTGTCCCAAGACACGATTTTTCTGGCTTCTCTTAAAAACTCGCTCCTTTTAATTATTAAATCAAATCTTTCCATTAATATTTTCCTTTTATTCGTTTTTTTTTATGTTCAAACCCAATTTCGTGCAATAGTTTTGACAACGCCGTTTTACCGCCTTTAAACAAGCCAGCTTCTTTTAAAGAGACCAAAAGCAAACGTCTAGTTGGAAACTCGTTCCTAGTATAATAACCATATATGTGGTTTCTTATTGCATCTGCATCAAAAACATCAACAACTGTCACGGGCTTTTGTCTTCGTTTTTTCTTAGGAGTGCGTAAAACATTATCTTCACTTCCAGAAGCACCAAATTTTTCTTTATTTATATTATATAGTGTTTTTGCACCAATTCCAAGAGCTTGTGAAACCCAATCTTTCACTTGAGTGACAGGAATCAAAGGGCCGCCATTTTGTGACTCACGCTCAAAGTAATCCTGTAGCTTTAGTACAAGCTCACGACATTGACTATTCAATGTTTTTCCTCGTTTCGGCATTTTCAACAAAATTACCAAACACAAACAAAATTAGTCCAATAAAGCGCAACGATAAACAGGAGAAAGCCGAGTCAAAAAACAACGGTTACACAAGAGAACGTAGTCTGTGCGCAAGAGAGTACGGAAGACGACTAATTACTTTCCTCTATGACGACTAAACAGATTAAAATAGCGGTGGTAAGGGTGTTGCCAGAATAGTATCGCCAATTACTTAAAAAAATACACCTATTATAACATTGCTTAATTGAGGGAGACTATAAGTACACATAAAATTTGTCAATGAAAATGCTGGGTAAGTTTCATAACCTCCGCTCTAACTATCTCTTGGTATATATTATTATATGTATATAGCAAGCGTAACTTGGTTTATAGGTGAGATAAAAAATTATACCGGCGCTGATAAGGATATTAAGCAGTATCCGCTGATACTACAATTTTTTTAATTATTAATGCGCACGGCAAGCGTAACGATTACGGTATTTTTCTGGATGTTCCACCAAAAAAAGAAAAGAAATTGATAGCAAATCGTACTAGGAACTAATTTGATCTCGGACAGTAAACCATTAGACTTTTTACTATTCAGAACAAATCGCAAAATCTGACTAACTGGAAAGACGACGACGTTATATAATGCTCCAAGTTTAATTTCAATGTGACCAAGTTGCGGTTTGAATCTGTCGATCTTTATATTTGAAACTATTATTATTTGCGATTCTGCGTATTTATTTACTTAAAATATTTAACACTTTTTTGCACTGCAATTATGTGAAAATTACATCACTAAAACAACTGCTTCTTAGAGCACTTAGAATTAATTCGATTTGATGAGTTTGGTTTTATTATATGAATTTCAAGCTAAAACATCTTTATCTTCTGAATCTTCCAAATATCTTGTAGCAACGGCGAATTTTATTTGACAGACAACTAGTTTTTTTTCGACGAACTGGACAGGACACACTTATGTGGACCGGGAATGGCCACATTCGCTCAAAATATGTAGGTGACGTAAATGATATTGCGAACAAGCGTAAAATATCAGTATAATAATAATAATAGTACGATCCTTTGTCATCTGGGCGAGCGGATGACGGCTGCGGAGAACCACATAAGGATAAGAAGGCGTATCTTCCAGGGCGATTGTCTGAGTCCAATTTGGTTCTGCCTCTCTCTGAACCCTCTCAGTACCTTACTGGAGGGCTCCGGGAGAGGATTTCAGCTACGGAAAGGAGGGACAAAAGTGACCCACCTTTTCTATATGGATGACCTCAAGTTATTCGCCTCCAGTCACCCCCATCTTATGGAACTGTTAAACATCACTTGTGAATTTAGCAGTTCCATTGGAATGGAGCTGAGGACGGATAAGTGTGCGGTCCTCCATGTTGAAAGGGGAAGGGTTGCTAACTCTGAGGGCACTCTGAGGGAGACTTGTCTATGCCCGTCAACTTAAGGACCCTTTCCGAGGCTGAAACATTCCGATACCTGGGTATGTCACAGAACATCGGTATCGATGAGGCTGGTATGAAACAGTCAGTTTGCGACGTGTTTTATGCACGCTTGACCAAAGTGCTTAACAGCCTTTTGTCCGGTGTGAATAAGTCACACGCATATAACTGCTGGGTCATGCCTGTCCTCATGTATACCTTTGGCATACTCAGGTGCACTCAGACTGAGCTTAACGCCCTGGGTAGAAAAGACCGCACTACCATGACGTCCCATAGGATGCATCATCCGAGATCGTCGGTAATGAGGCTGTACTTGCCGCGAAAGTATGATGGGCGTGGCTTTCTGAGCGCGCTCACCATGCATAATCGTGAAGTGTGCAGTCTCCGTCAATACTTCTTGGCGAGATCGGATGATCCATTCTATAATGACGTCATTTCTAGTGATAAAGGGCTTACCCCTCTATCCTTAGCCAACGAGCAACGGCAGGACCCAGCAGTGCTTAGCATTTCCGACCGGGAGACCGTATGGAAGGAGAAGGAGCTCCACGGGAGGTACTACAAGGCTCTACATGAGCCATTCGTAGATACAGTCGCCTCCCTCAACTGGCTACGTTTCGGTGACCTCTTCGGGAAAACCGAGGGTTTTGTCTGTGCAATACAGGATCAGGTTATTAAGACCAACAACTATCGGAGATACATCCTAAAGGATGGCAACCGTCGACGTCTGTCGAGCTTGTCGCCATCCCGGGGAGTCACTCAGGCATGTCATCTCCGGTTGTTTCTCTCTGAGTACTTGCACAGGCACAACCTAGTAGCCAGAATTCTACACCAGGAGCTCGCTCTGAAATATGGTCTCGTGGACCGGAAATTGCCGTATTACAAGTACTTGCCGGACGCCGTGCTCGAAAATGACCGCGCCAGGCTCTACTGGGACCGGGCCATCATCACAGACAGGACTATTCTTGCGAATAAGCCTGATATTGTGCTGATGGACCGGGCACAGTCAAGGATATTTTTGGTCGATATTACCATCCCGTATGACGAGAACCTCGTGAGAGCCGAAACAGATAAGCAATCAAAATATCTGGACCTGGCTCACGAGGTGACCGACATGTGGGGTGGTCTGCCGGCCGAAATTATTCCTGTAGTCGTCTCTGCGAATGGGCTAATCCCAGTTAGCTTCTCTGGTCATCTGAGGCGACTGGGACTCCGTGACGGACCGCTCCGGGCTCAAATGCAGAAGGCGGTGCTCCTTGATACTGCCCGCATCGTCGGCCGGTTTCTTTCCCTTTCCCCCTAACCCTTGGCCGTTTAGTCTCCCCTGCCGAGGGCTTCCATCTGGTTGGGCTTTTATTTATTTATGTAGTTTTGTATTTATTTTATTTTATTGATATTTATGTATATTTATTTTTTCATTTTCGTTTATAATTATATATTTATACATCCCAACCAGATGAGAAAACTATATAGATACCCCACACATAATAATACGTTTTATTGACATACAGATTTAACAAATGTAAGCAAGAACAGTAAGCTTAACAATGTTCAAGATAAGATGTACAAATATTTACCGTTGGACCCCAAACTAGGATAATCCTGTATCTTGGGGTCCGAGAGCGCAAGTTAACTAGAGAATCCTACACAGTCTAACAAAAGAAAAGACATATTTTTATACTGAAAGTATCATACTCTAGTGTAATTTTACTTGAAATTCCTCAATTTCATCATAATATGTTAACGTGTTAGCCATTTTCTAACAAGTTGACAGACCTGTGAGGTCTTCTGGTTTCTGATGTTATGGTATCGTGATATTAACATGAGTGTAATTCTATAGTTTTCGTGTTTGTATTGTTTCGTATTGTGTTTGTAGTATATTGGAAACGAGGAATCTTATCTTGGTCCTCAGGAGTGGCAACACGTTTGCATTTCGATTCTTAATCGAGGGTAGATCTAGGTGTTTGTGGCCAGTAGCCCCTCTTACTCGTTTGTCACCTTTAATTTTAGTAAAAATAATATCAGTCTTGTAAAAAGTATAAATTAAATTACATTTAAACAAAAAAAAATTGGAATTTTATGTGCTAGAATACAATGCGCAAATTATAAAGGTCATGAAGTTAAAAGTCAGATCCATAACAAATTAATGTCAAAAACATACAGAGCTTACAATGAATTACTACGTCATTTAAAATCAAATATTGGCGTTTTGCCAAATTCGAAGAAAAAAATTATTTTAGCTGGCAATTTTTAATTAGGATAAGAAAGTGTACTTCTACGGCCACAGATAATACTATTTAACTATAATGCTACTATTTAAGGTGTTCTCTCAATTTGACCTGTTAATATACTAAAAATCAACCTAAGCACGATTTCCATATTTAAAAAAATTTCGTCAACCGATAGTTGAGTTTATTTACCGTTGTAGTTATACGAAACGTTTCTTTACAAACAGTACGTCAAGCAACTTACTAACTTTGAACATAAATCAACAAAAAGATCATTGTGAATTGTTGAAAGGATAACCTTTATATTATTTTCTTTAAATAATTTATACTGATTTTGTTAATAAAATTTATATTCATATAGCGTTCGTAAAGTCCACAGCTAAGCATGGGTCTTCCCCATTGATTGCCTAACAGCCTGGCCACGGGATATTCGCCGTAGCGAAAATTCGCGCGGCGGGAGCGGCGAGGCGTCTAGCGACTAAAACAAATGTATAGAATTGTATGGATCAAGCCACGCGTAGCGGCGAGTGGCGACGCGACCGGCGAAATTTACCGGGCGAATCGCGCGGGCGACTGGTGGCGCAGCGGGCGACTGAAACAAATGTATGAATCAGTACGGTGCAAGCCACGGAGTCGGGCGGCAGACGCGTCGAAAACCGACGAATAGTATAGGGAACAAAATATTTAGTTGTTTTCGCCGTGAAAATGCCGGGCTGACAAAAACAACTTAAAATTCTATCCGCATTGACTTGTATCTCCAATTCTGGTTGAATATTAACAATAATATAATCGCAGGTTTCAACACTCATTCTGGTATTTACTCGAAATTTTTTTCTGGATGCATTCTATTTGTTGTGGAATTCTCCACAACAAATAGAATGCATCCAGAAAAACCCGATTCCTATTCAAATCAAGTACTCCGCAATCTCATCCAAATATTATGTCTTGAATCAAAAAACAATTAATTTTTAAGCAATATCGAGATAACTTTGATAAAGACATTTCACTCCCGGCCTATCTGGTCGCGGCGGCAAACGTGATTTCCCGTGGCCCTCAAATCGCGCCGCGCGAATTTTCGCCCCGCCTGTCGTAACGCCGTTCGCGCCGCCGATCCCCGTGGCCAGGCCGTAAGATGGAATGTCTCGTTTCCAGTAAAACAGTCTCCTGATCTCTATTCTCACCATACGAAACACAGCAATATTAAGCTGCTAGTTTACGCTGTTATTCTGAGAGAGCGTGGACCCATCCGTGCTACAACTATAATATAACTGCAGCGTGGCTCTACCACGTATAAGATACTATATATACCTTTGTCTAACAACGGAACAACAACAACAGAAGGTTTGACGATCGCAGCACCAGAGGTCTCGCACCTCTGACGCTGCTCTCCATCGCTCCATCGCTATCTAGATATTTTGCCTATGGCGTAAGCGGAATGGTTGTATCACCAACGCCATAAATGGGAGGCCGTGAGCTCTTTCTGGGGTTTCCTATAGTCGCCTCTTAGGACACTTACGGGGCGAAATTGAGTGCTGGATTATTTTACGATGCCACCACATGCCTTTATCTGAGAATTTGAGCAATGGATTCGGTTCTTACTTAATGATCGAATGGAGAGGCTATTGAAGTAACAAATGATATTTTATTCAGTTTTTTTACAAATAAAAATGTCTGTATCGCTTAAGTATCTAACTTTCGACGACAATGAACTTTTAGTTTCATAAAACCGATATTAATCTATTTTATTACCACGTTAATATAGCGTTCAGTAGTTATTATGATAAATAACAAATTGACTTGATGGAAGCTTTATTTACAAAATGCTTCATTTTTATAATTCAACTAGTTGGTACCCAGCGCATCGAAGTAGATTTTAAAATCATAACTTTGAAATTAAGTAGACACTTTTGGGCCCACTAGAAATTTTAACGACTCTCAATAGTATTACACAGAAAAAAGATACCAATTTATTTTTATAAATAGCCTTAAGATTTTTGGAAAGGCCTAAACGAAATCAAGAAAAACGTAGATAAGATACGCGCGGAACCGGTAAATTAATTGTAACTTACAGTGACGCGCGTATCGTCCCGACCGTAACCACTGTAAGTTAGTTAATTGTATTACAGGCTTCGCGCAAATTCCAGCAATAAGTTGATAAAGTTTTAACGTAATCTTATGAAAGGTATGTATTTATATTGCGCATAAAATACGAACAAAAATATTCATTATGTTTTATTAAAATCATCAATAAGCTCTTGGGTGCTTATTGAATTTTAAAAAGGACTTTGAAGTCCAGTGATCATCATCGGACCATTAATAAAAATTAAAACGAAAATATTGAGCTTTCTCTGTTTTTATTTATGTTTCAGTTTCAGTAATATAAGCTTTTTTTTGCTTACCTTAATCACATTACTTGATTATTTCCTACCCCTTACACAAGACGTTCGGCCAGTCTCAATCCTTTTGTTGTCGACATATCTCACATTCGAACCAAAAGGTTTGCGTCGACGTTCGTAATTCTTACAGCAAAAGAGGGGAATAAATTGCCAATATCTCTCTATAAGTCTTTCTAATCAATAACAATATGTCTTCAAGTCAAAAGCGTCTATTTAGTCTTTTGTTACGACGCTTTACCTTCTCCGGCTACTCCACCACTTATCATCAGGTGGGATAGTCAAACACTGGCTTATATATACAAATGAAAAAAATTGAGTGTATGTTTGTAATGTCGAAATAATAGCTTTTCACAAAACGCCTATGAAACTATATACTACACTAGTTATATAAAAATATCCAACCAAATACCTTGCTGGCATATCCTTCAATCAACTTTTACAACAACCGCGTGAAGAAACAGCAAGATGGATTTTTTTACGCTGCCTCTACACGGCTAATAATTATGCACAAGGCTGTCTATTTTCGTGAATTAAATAAAAAAATGATTTTCAATAAGTATTATATGTAAATATACATATATATATATATATATATATATATATATATATATATATATATATATATATATATATATATATATATATATATATATATATATATATATACTGGATATAACAGATTCTTTTTGTACAGATTTTCAAATAGCAAACAGACCGACACTCTGTTACAATGAGTACATTGCATGTGTTCGAAATAAGTAAATTTTCTTAAATTGATATTTTCTTCACGATGTTTCGACACGTATGATTTTAATATAGATAATAATTTGGAAGCGACAGTAGCCTAATGGCAGGGCGCGGATCGCGAACTCAAAAGGTGACCACGTGAACCACTCCTAACACAAGCATTTTTAAGCTTACCAGGAGTGGTTAAAAGGAATATTAGTAATGTTAATTAATAAGATTACTAATATTTAAAAAATAGTAAAAAAGTTGACACAAATTTTATTGTAATTAATTATAAAAACAAACAGCCTTAACTAAACATCCTTTTGTCCGGTGTGAACAAGCATATAACGGTTGGGTCATGCCTGTAATCATGTATACCTTTGGCATACTTAAGTGGACTCAGACGGAACTTAACGCCCTGGATAGAAAAGTCCGCACTACTATGACGTCCCATAGGATGCATCACCCGAGATCTTCGATTATGAGGCTGTACTTGCCGCGGAAATATGATGGGCGTGGCTTAATATGCGCGCTTACCATGCATAATCGCGAAGTGTGCAGCCTCCGTAATTACTTTCTGACGAGATCGGATGATCCATTCTGTAGGGGCATCATTTGTTATGATAAAGGACTTACCCCTCTATCCTTGGCCAACGAGCAATGGCAAAAACCGGCAGTACAGAGCATTTCCAACCGGGCGACTGTATGGAAGGAGAAGGAGCTCCACGGGAGGTTCTACAAGGCTCTACATGAACCTTTCATAGACACAGTCGCCTCCCTAAACAGGCTACGTTTCGGTGACCTCTTCGGGGAAACCGATGCTTTTATCTGTGTGAAACAGGATCAGGTTATTAAGACCAACAACTATCGGAGATACATCCTAAAGGATGGCACCGTCGACATCTGTTGAGCTTGTCGCCATCCCGGTGAATCACTTAGGCATATCATCGCCGGTTGTTCGGCGCTTTCTAACTCTGAGTACTTGCACAGGCACAACCTAGTAGCCAGAATTCTACACTAGGAGCTCGCTCTGAAATACGGTCTCGTGGACCGGAAACTGCCGTATTACAAGTACTTGCCGGAAGCCGTGCTTGAAAATGACCGTGCCAGGCTCTACTGGGACCAGGCCATCATCACAGACAGGACTATTCTTGCGAATAAGCCTGATATTGTGCTGATGGACCGGGCACAGTCAAGGATATTTTTGGTCGACTTTAGCATTCCGTATGACGAGAACTTCGTGAAAGCCGAAACAGATAAATGAACAAAATATCTGGACCTGGCTCATGAGATGACCGACATGTGGGGTCGGCTGTCGACCGAAATTATACCTGTAGTCGTTTCTGCAAACGGGCTAATTCCAATCAGCCTCTCGGGTCATCTGAGGCGACTAGGACTCCGTGACGGACTGCTACGGGCTCAAATGCAGAAGGCGGTGCTCCTCGATACTGCTCGCATTGTCCACCAGTTTTTTTCCCTTTCCCCCTAACCCTCGGCCGTTTGATCTCTCCTGCCGAGGGCTTCCATCTGGTTGGGCTTTTATTTATTTATGTATTTTTATGTATTTATTTTATTTTATTGTTATTTGTGTATATTTATCATTTTCGTTCGCAATTATATATTTATGGAACCCAACCAGATGAGAAAATTATATAGATACCGCAAAATAAATAAAATAAAAACATTAATAATAGTATAATTAATTAGCATAAAAAATTAATGTTTTAATTTGTAAACTGAAGTAGCAATGGACCTGCCACATAGCTCGAAAAACTAGAGAAATCGTAATAATATTGTCTTATTATTACGATTTCTGTACGAAGAACCGATAACCGATGGGCAAAAAAGGTTATCGAGCTGCAGCCTCGTACCAGCAGGCGAAGTGTAGGGCGTCCCCAACTAGATGGAGTGATGACCTGGTAAGACATGCAAGAAGTCAATGGATGCAAGTGGCTCAGGACCGTCCTTTGTAGCATTCCTTGGGAGAGCCCCATGTTCAGCAGAGGACTTGTGAAGAACTATAATGATGATGATGATGATGACAAGATCTTTTCGTCATCAGAACTTAGAACCGACTTCAGAAACTATTATTGTGGAAACTATTTTGTTCTTTTTGTTTTTGAAGTGGGTTTTCACCTGAAAGTTTAGTGATTATTGAAGTGTTAACATCTTTCCTCTTACGTTCCCCTCTGTGGGAGTGGTAGTAAAGTGTGCTGTCATATAAACTAATTCATGGATGTAAACTATATAATAAATTTGTTTGCTGTTGATAATAAGAGTCTGAAAAGAGTGCAGATCATTGATAAAAAATTTGCATGAATAATGACGAATAATTATCCGAATAAGTATTTCAGATTTTAGCTTTTCTAAGTTTTGAGGTAAATGTCTATTGCTGCTCAATTGATAATTTTGAATCTGATTTAGTAATGATTGATAAAAAACAAATAGATTTTTTCAGGATATATAATGTTGATATTTAGACCGGGAGTCGGTGACAGGTGACGTTCCACGATTTTGTCGTGCATGCCTTTTTATGGCTTGATAACTGACCCTAAAATATCAAAGATTGTCGGGGCTTTAGCCCCCACCCGCGCGTCCTCTTCATAAGGAAAAGCGCTTTTCTTTGTGTAGCGAATTTTCGTGTTTTTTCGTGATAGTATACTGCATGCCATTGTAATATACGGAAGTTCAAGCAAATTGAAGCCCTAATAATTGATGGCATGCACCCCGCAGCGGCCCAAGATGATCAAAGAGTTCTGAAAACCTGAAAAAAATTAAAGGGCGATTCCGTGTTTTCAAATTGCATGCCGATATAAAGAATGGAAGTTTTTGTAATAAAAACACTCTGGAAAAATTAACATGCACCCCTCGTATGACCAACGGTGGAAAATTTCGGGAAAACTTTGGCATGCACACCAGGATATTGCAAAATAGAGGCATGCATGGCGAAAGTTGCAAAAAAAACTGTGCAAAATTAGGTGACTTTTTTTGCATGTCGTTATGTATTTCATGAATTTACATTATTTCAAGTCATGAACATAAATGGCATGCATGTAGTTACAGCCAAACATACCAAATTTGTGGAAAAATCGAATCAACATCAATTTTTAAATTGAAACAAAAAACTGAAAAATGCCGTGACTTCTTCTTCCATGCCGCTTTGTATCGTGTTAGTAGATACTATTTTAAGCCGAAATGCGAAATGGCATGCATGTAGCTTCATGAAAATTGTTTATATAAACAAAAAACGAGGTTTAATACTTTATAAGAGTAAGATAAGTTATATATGAAATAAATATTAACAAAATTTATTTTAATATAATTATATGATTATTGATAAGCTATAAGATGATTTTTCTGCGAAGTATGAGTTCAAAGGTAAATATATAAAAATATTAATAGAGTTTAATTAGATTTTAATTAATTTTATTGTAATGAAGCTAATATTTTTATTAGGTGCAGATCAGAAGCAAGCACCTGATTTCGCAGCAGAATTAAAAAATATAAATTTCAAGAAATCCTTCATCCCCTTTATCATAGACTATTGGGCGTCAGAACCATCAGTGACGGATATAATAGGAGATAAGCAACTATATGTTTCTTTCGAGAGATGTCTACGGTACAAAGTAGATGACACATCGTCACTTGTTTGCGAGGTAATGCCCAATTTAAAATGCGAAGGCCACGAGGAAGCAGACACAAAAATGGCGTTTTTCCTGTGTCAACTTAAAGAAGAAAAAGAAGTAGTAATCAAGTGCTCTGACACGGATATCCTCGTCATCGTCCTTGCAAACATGGAAAACCTACCAGCATCACTGAAGGTTTGGACATTATTTGGCGTCAGAAACAATCGTCGTTACATTAACATGAACAAGGTTTATGACGTACTGGGAAGCAAAAAATGCTCAGGCTTACCGGCTTTCCATGCCTTAACCGGGTGCGATTTCAACCTTGCATTTTACCGCAAGGGAAAAAGGAAACCGTGGGAACTGTATTCTGCCAATGAAGATTTCCAAGAAGCTTTCATCGCATTGCAAAGCCCAGATAGCGACAATTACGAAAGTGCATTTACCACGCTGGAGGACTTTGTCTGCAAAATGTACGCAACAGCGAAAAATGGCCTCAGAAAATGCTCTAATGTAGACGAAGCTCGTTTACGAATATTTACGCAAACATATACAAACAAAACAGAGCCCACAGACGAGTTCAAGCAAAAGTTGATGAATTTCGATGCTTGCATATTACCATCTTGTAAACGTGAACTCCAACAACAACTTCTTCGAGCACATATGTGGAAAAATTCTTTTTCTCCAGTGGCCAACGTTTCATTGAATGTAGAGGAATTCGGCTGGAAACTGGAAAATAACAGCTATTCCTTCCGGTGGTTCGAGGGTGATGACATTCCTTCTAATGTACAGGAAATTATTGAAGGTACTTATTTCCTTCTACTCATGCTTTTATCTTTTCACATTGGAGGTCATTATTCTACTAGAAATTTCATTACTGTACGATCAGTTGTTTTTTACTTATGTATTTTATTAAATACGTAAAATCAGAATGATAACTGAAAAACATGTTTTTCTTTAATTTTCATAACCCTAAAAGAAAGCGGCGCTAATGACGGGGAAGTCATATCGATTTATCCAAATTTTGATGATGAAGAGGATGACGAATCGAATAACGACGATGACAGTGATTGCCAATCCGATATTGGCTACACAACGGAAGAAGAGTCGGTACATAGCCGCAATGATGATGATGATGATGATAATGATAATGATAATGTCGATAATGATGATGAAGCGGTTGATGATAATGATAATTAATAATACTTCATGTTTAAAATAATGATACTGCTAATAATTTTTTACTTTCATTTTTCATAAAGAATTTAGAAAAAAAATAAAATTATAAAATCGGACCGTTTTTTTGTTTATTTAATTAATTGTCATAAAGCTATATGCATGCCATTCTGAATTTCAACTTGAAATAGTATCTACTAAACTACTAGTAAAATACAAAGCGGCATGCAATAAGAAGTCACGGCATTTTTCAGATTTTTTTTCAATTGAAAAATATTCAATTTTTTCACAATTTTGGTATGTTGGGCTGTAGCTACATGCAAGACATTTACGTTCATGACTTGAAATAATGTAAATTCATGAAATACATAACGACATGCAAAAAAAGTCACCTAAATTTGCAACTTTTATTAATATCTATAATACGATGGGCTTATTCAACATGCATGCCATTTGAATTAGATAGTTATTTCGTTATAAAATTAATATTCATCCTTATTAGGAGTAATTTGGAATCACGGAAAATCGGAGTTCAATTTTTACAGAGTTTTCCGGAAATTTTCCACCGTTGGTCATACGAGGGGTGCATGCCAATTTTTCCAGAGTGTTTTTATTACAAAATCTTCCATTCTTTACATCGGTATGCAATTCGAAAACACGGAATTGCCCTTTAATTTTTTACAGAACCCTTTGATCATCTTGGGTCGCTGCGGGGTGCATGCCATCAATTATTAGAGCTTCAATTTGCTTGAACTTCCGTATATTACAATGGCATGCAGTATACTATCACGGAAAAACATGAAAATTCGCTACATAAAGAAAAGCGCTTTTCCTTATGAAGAGGACGCGCAGGGCGGGGGGGGGGGGGGCAAAGCCCCGAAAATCTTTGATATTTTAGGGTTAGTTATCAAGCCTTAAAAAGGCATGCACGACAAAATCGTGGAACGTCACCTGTCACCAGCTCCCGGTCTGATTGCTTGTCACCAAGGTGAGATGTTAGATGTTATACATCATATGCGACTACTGTAAGGCTCTCTCGTTTTTTTACATTTATTTATCTATTTTATCCTATTCTATTCCTAGTCATCAGGCAAATTACACTGGTCGGCATCAAAATGAGAGCAAAAAAATGTATATATGGAAGTTATTACGTTAGTTACGTTAAATCCAAATATGTAGTTAGAATTCACCTAGCACGTCTAGTTTCGACGCAATAGCATTTTTGTTTGCACTAGAATTGTTTGCTTATAATTGCAGGTATTTGTGAACGTTAGTATGTACATGTATTTAGTTGTGTTCTGAGTCTGTTCTACTGTTCAAATCAAAGTTGGTAGATAAAGAAAGAAGAGCATGGGTAGCTTTTGAAAATGTATGTCACAATTTTCTTGGCAATAAAAAGGCTGAAAATTACACAGAGCTGATAGAAGAACTGCTTTCGTCGTATCATGCATGCATCAACATCAACTTGGATGCAATATGTCTTTAAAACTTCACTTCTTGCATTCGCATTTAGATTTTTTCCCAGAAAATCTTGGTGCCGTGTCTGATGAGCATGGTGAAAGATTCCACCAAGACATTGCACACATGGAAAAAAGATACAGCGGCAAGTGGACCCCAGCAATGCTAGCTGATTTTTGCTGGGAAATAAATCGAGAAACAGCAGTTAAAATGTATAAAAGAAAGCGATCTACCAAATAGTTATCATTTTTATGTTTTTTTTTTATATTTTTTAATTCATATTTCATTTTAATTTGTGTTGTAAAAGTCATCAATCAGTGTAAATTTTTTCGTTCTAAAATATATACATATTTAATATGTATATATATATATATATATATATATATATATATATATATATATATATATATATATATATATATATATATATATCTCAATACCGATATTTTATTTAAATGTAAATATCTGAAAAGCTAGAGGTGATAGTTGAAATCTTTAAACAGATTTGGACTCAACAAATCAAAGCCAATAGAAATCACATAGTAAACTTTTTGCTCCCGGATTTTTTTTTGCCGACCAATGTTATCAAAATATCATGATAATTGTACTATTATAGCCCAGTTTTAAGACCTTACAGTTGTGAAATGCCTTTGATGTCCGGCGATACCGCCGCCCGCTTATGTATTTACGCGGTAACGCGTATGCTAGGGGCTGTCACGAAAATGGAAATAAAATGATTTTGGATATTATAATGCTCAGTGGGCGTTTTTCCATTAGCCGGCCCGGCACCGGCACGGCACCGGCATGGCCGTGCATCGGCACCGGCACCGGCGCGCAGAGTACTGACACGGACTTCAGCACGAGGACATCTAAAGTACAACGCGTAGATATAACAATGGTATCGTCAAGCCGTTGACTATATTTATTATATCCTTTACATCTGCCACGCGAATTCCAACGCAGGGACGTCGAATTTTGGATTCATCCAATAATAAAAGTCAGATACCCAGAACATATTACGAGTATACTCTATTTGAAAAGTTGAAAAGGGACCCCAAACATTTCTTCAACTATTTTCGAAGAAATATTTTTTGGGGAATTTATATCTGAAAATTAATAAGAAAGATACTTCATTTAGAATGGCAATACCATCGGAAGAAATGCTAGTAGTGACGAGGTAAGTTTTTTTTATAGCGGGACTAATTTAATAATTTATATAAATTAGAATTTGCTTTTCAGTATTTAACAGATTTATCAAATTTACGCCTGCATTTTGTTCTGAAAATATATATGTTCTGTTGGCTGGGGGACAGGCAAAGGGTTAATATCGTGCAGTGTATTGTCATTAACTTCAGCTGATGAATACTGGTTGTTCATGTCAATTAGCTCTTGTTGTAAGGTAACTGTTGGCTGAGTAACAGGGGTTGGTGCAAACGACAACTGGGATAGGTATAAGTTATTAGAACTGGATGCACCGTTTGCTGGTCATGATGATTTTCAGAAGACGCAAAAATTCAGAGTTCGTTTTTCTTTTATCTTCCGAATCAACATCAGAATTTCTATATGCAAATACATCATTTCAGTTTCATTCATATCCTTTACGTAAAGAACTTTAAGGTAAAAAACAGCAGCATAGTTATTTTTCATTCATTCGTGAGGTAAGTGGAGCAGAAATGCTATCTTTATCGGCCTGTTTTTTTAATTCGGCCAATATTTCTCCTTCTATCACATCTGACTCCCTTGTTTTCTTCCTCTTCCGTGCCGGAATCGTTAGTGGTGGTAATTCATTAGGCTCTGGTGTAAGCGTAGGAGGTTCTGGTATATTTGATTTATTATTCGGTCTTGACTTCAAATAATTTTCTGTGTCAGTTAAATTGGAATCTGTGTCTGCCTTTTCTACAACTTTGAAAAGAAAATTTAAATGTTCTGCGTGTAAATATCTTTTCTGGAATCCTTGGCCAGTTTTGGTGCACAGAGATTTCACGAAAGAAGATCTCTTATATTCGCCCTTTTTTCATAATGATGAATGAAATTTCCTGTAAAAAATCGCTGTTTCATTAACTTTTATTTTCAGGTACCTCGCATCAGGAAACACCATGACCGATATTACTGCTATAGCATTTAAATAACAACTTTAAGCTACATTATACACTGCGTGTGCCACGAAATATGTGAGCATGATTACCATTTATTATATTGTACTTACTAAATGAGTTAATTTTTCTATTACTATACATTCTCGATTTAATATATTTAATATGTACTGAATTTGAAACTCGAAAATGTTTTTTCCCAAATTCAATATTTGATCTTATAAAAGTTAACAACCCTAACTTGCAAAGGATTAAAGCTCGCTTGCGTTTGTGGTAGCATTCAATTAAAAATTGAAAGGCGTAGCGCAGGAAAAGTATTTAAATTACAGTTATTACTCAGCACATGCGCAATACACTTTAATAAATATTAATATAGCTGAATTGATATTACTATGTGTCAGAGGGCGTAGCTCAGATGGTAGAGCGCCCGTTTAGCATGCGAGAGGTACCGGGATCGATACCCGGCGCCTCCAGTACATTATTTGATAAAGGAAAAAATATTTTAATACAAGATATATATTTGTTAAAAAAAATTAAATGTTTTGAAATAATTACATTTATATTACGATTACATTTAATGATTTCTTATATTTACGCGAACATTGCACATGATTAAAACTACTTTTACGGATTTTATCGCGTTTATTTTTACTTTTTATTTTTAATTCCCGACGTTTCGGGCGCTTTCCAGCACCCATGGTCACGGGGGACTGAGATGACTGACGTCCCGATGTCATTGTTAAAGAAAAAAGAAGCTGAAGGTACTCCGGGTTTAACAATGACATCGGGACGTCAGTCATCTCAGTCCCCCGTGACCATGGGTGCTGGAAAGCGCCCGAAACGTCGGGAATTAAAAATAAAAAGTAAAAATAAACGCGATAAAATCCGTGAAAGTAGTTTTAATCACGATTACATTTTGACGTGACAACGTCTTATAAATTGGTTTGCCGGGTGACACTTCAAGAAACTGCGTTACGCTCCGCTCACGTTATGCGCTCACAATGAGAGCGAGTGAGAGGCACGCGTCCCTTCCACTCGGGCATGGTTAGCCCGCCTAAGAGCGAGAGAGACAGACATAAAAAGTGTTATTTCATCCTTCTTCCTACTATACGAATGAATATTCACATTAAAATTATTTTACCACTCAAAGTCGTTGTCACGTAAAACTTTCTCCCGTATACCGACTTTACAGGCAACCAATTTTTATTAGTTAGTCAAGAGAAGAATTATCGTTTTATTTGTTTCATTTTGCAAAAGCTATCGTATTATGATTTTTCTTGTATCATTGTCATGTTTTATATATTATTATATGTTTATCATTGTAATTAATAGGTTTAAACGATTTCTTTCACATGTATCGTATTTTTTAAAATTTATTTAAGTAAATAAAATTGAGAATAAAACTGACAAAAAACTTTCGTTTTTTTTCTTAACTATGCGCATTTTATTCTTAAAAAATTGATCCAGTTTCGGAGAAGGAAACAGGCATAAAAATTAGTGTAAATACAAATGAGAAATTGATTTTAGAAAACTGTAGGTCGGGCTGTTAGTTTGAGTTGCAGTTGTCTCTCTCGATTGCCTTGTTCAGTCGTTCTAGATTATTCAAATTTATTGCAGCCTAAATATGCTCTTAATTGCTAAATATATTCGAGCTTAATAGGATATAAATTATTTTATTTATTTTTATGTATAACGTTATATTTTACTATTTCTGCTGTTATCTTGATGGTAAGTGCAGGTAGCCGGAGGCTATATTCCCCCGCACCCACCTTAACATGGTAGCGGAATAAAGAGAAGATTTACCCCGGGAGGGTACTAGCACACCTGGTGACGGAGAATCCCTCGCTGGGCATCCACGATCAAGTTATCCTACTCTTCCAGAGCGTGGGTGCTCAGGCTGCACCGCGTTTTCTGATAACGCACAACCAACAAATGTTGGGGGGGCACAACTCTGCTCGCGACAAAAACTACTCGAGGCAAGCGGAGCAACAACACCAAGGTGACCCCTGCCACGCTATCCGTGAATATTTGCAACATCAGGGGACTTCATTCCAACCTTAACGCTGTACACTAGCACGGACGGATATCAGGTTTCCGTTGATGCCCCTCTTGACTCCTCGGACCATTGTTTGATCCGGAGTATAGTGCCACTCACGCTCCCATCGTGGTTGCGTACTGCAGGTTGCCGCCATGTTTGGCATTATAGGTCAGCCGATTGGGACGGGATGCGATCTTTTTTTTTCATCCTACCCTTGGAGGCGGGTTTGCTTCTCGCCGGATGATCCCTGCGTTGTTGCTACAGTTGTTACAAGGAATGTTTTTGTTGTTTGGAAAAAATTTATTCCATTATCTGTGATACCTATCGGAAGCAGAACCCAGCCTTGGTTTGGTCGCTCCTGAATTGCTCCAAAATTGCATTACATCATAAGCAGGAGTGTTACCAGGCCCGGGCTCGCCAGGTGACGTCTCTGGATGTAAATACCAGCGTTCTTAAAAAGAGGTATAATTCTGCCTCCAGGTCCTTCAAAATTGTCATTGTCAAGGCAAAGTCAGAGCACATCACCAGAATTGGCGAGAAACTTGTTCGTCTTCCTTCGAGAACACGTGCGTTCTAGGGTGGATGACTCACTGGCCCATCCATGCGAAGGACAAAGCCGATCTACTGGGCTCTCTATTTGCGTTCAACTAGCCTCTTGATGACAGGGGGAACACACCACCGACCACCCCGCAGTGTGAGTGCTCCATGCAGGATGTGCTGTTTACCCCACGCTCGGTGCGTAGAGCACTCCTCTTCCTGGACATAACAAGTCGAGTGGGCCTGATGGCGTCCCTCCTATTATTCTGAAGACGTGTGCTCTGGAGTTGGCACCGCTCTTAACGCGTTTTTTCCGGTACCCCTACTCCCTAGGCATAGTCCCGAAATCATGGAAGACAACCTTCGTGCTCCCGATCCCTAAAAAAGGTAACCGCTCTGTTGTTCTCTAAAATAATGGAAACTATTATTAACAGCCAGCTCATGCGGTACCTTGAGGATCACAAGCTGATTAGTGACCGCCAGGACGGTTTCCATCGCGGTCGTTCGGCTGGTGATCTTCTAGGTTACCTAACTCATGAATGGGCAGGTAGAGTCAAAGGGGGAGGCGTTGGCTGTTAGTTTGGATATAGCGAAGGCCTTCGATCGGGTTTGGCACAAAACGCTTCTTACGAAGCTTCCTTCCTATGGGCTTCCCGAGAAATTGTGCAATTTGATCACCAGTTTTCTTGCTGATCGGTGCATCAAAGTCGTAGTAGACAGTGCGTGCTCCGATTACGTTCCACAAGGCTACGTGCTTTCACCAACTCTGTTTCATCAATGACATGTTGCAAATCGGCAGCATTCATTGCTATGCAGACGCCATGATGCTTTATACACCGGCCGTGCCAATATTTTTTGGGAAAACATCGCCGAGTACCGGGACAAACTTGTGTCTGAATTTGAGACTTTGTTGAAGAAAATTTCGGACTGGGGGCGACTAAATCTAGTCGAGTTTAACCCTCAGAAGACACAAGTTTGCTCGTTAACCGCTAAACAGAACCCCTTTGTCGCATCTCCTTAGTTTCAAGGCACTCCCCTTGTTGCCTCAGCCGGTATCAGAATCCTCGGCGTCGACATATCGAGTGAAAAGGAAACAGGTTCGGAAGGACCAATTTAAAACGAACCAGACGGGCTGGAACGTTCGATAAAGAAACAGAAGGGAGGAATCGAGGCTTCTCTCGATCCGGCCTCCTATAACGCCTACGTTGGGTTCGGGAACACCGTATGTGATCTCCGCAACGGAGTAACACACTAGGGCGATAACCTCTTTCTTTTTCAGCAAGTAGGTTCAGGCGGGGATTACGGGTCTTCCGAAGTCGTCCCGGTCCCGACGCCTTAATTCTTCGATGTGGACTGTATAACTTTAGGGATGAATTACTTGGGAATAAAACAGCAATTATCTTCAAACCGTTCCGTGAGAGAGTAATCACTTTTTCCTATCACTTCCCTACACTTTTTCTTCTTATTGACTGCTGGTTCTTCACTTTTCCCGAAGGATTTTCTTATTTTTCCGAACTAATTCCCCGAACTATTTCCCCGAACGAATTGCAATAAAACCCGTTCACTAAGCTACCCCCAGAACTATACGCGAAAGTGAGCCGCGCCATTCGCGTGCCTGCGCAACTTAACAACATGAATTTGTACTATTACTCTCTCACGTTTCACTTAATTTCTTTATTCACATAAATCATACACAAATACAAGTTATCTATTTAGATAGCACAAAACAATATCTACACCATGATATATATTATTTTTTCGTATCACAAAAATCCTTTAATTTATAAAACAAAATATGCCTATTTTAATCACAAATTCAAAATCCGAACTTCTTAAATATTTAACACAGAAAGTTAAAACAACGTTTCCCACTTGAATTTATACATATGTTAACTAATACAATAGTTTAATTTACATTTTCTCTATTTATTTCACTATTTAAAACACTTTTAAATTTCTTATACAAAACTATCATTATTTCACTTATACACAGGAATTTTCACATAAAAATAACACAGAATTCACCTTTTTAGCACGTACAATCAACCTGAAATGTTTTACAAGTCATTTTTACATAAATTGCTGAAATTACAAACATTTAAAATTTTTACATATTTGGCCTCCTAGGGGCGTGGTCAGCGTGCTTCCGTGAACTCACACTATTTGAACAACTAACTTTGCACGGCTCTCGGCTATCAGAAAAAATGAAAGTCTGAAATACACTGATTTTAACAATATTAGGTAAATAAGTGCTTCTACATAATTTTCAAACTGTAGGAAACTATCTCTGATAAGATTCTTATCAGTTATCATGTTTCTTATCAGATAACAATACAAGTGAATGTTTTCATTAATCAATCATAACAAATAGGCATTTGTTTTCGTACAAACTTATACAAGACGATACTTATGCAATTAACTTCCGTCAATTCTGTTTATGCACAGAGTGATCATCTCGACCGGGGAACAAATCCGATCTCTAACTTCACTTTAATATTCCTTTGAATTTACATCGTTGGAAAGACGATTTCAACCGGGGAACAAATCCGGTAACATAATTTATAACATAAAATTCCCTATATGAATTTATTGAAAGATATTACTTAGAAAACAGTAAACTAGTCCGGCCTGGGAGTCGAACCCAAGACCTTCATATCATTAATTCGACATTTCTTTAAGATTTAACTAAGCATTTTCTTATCAGAACATCTCCATTGGACAATGAGTCTTTGGAAAAGTTATTCGTCATCGGTTGACTTAATAAACTGAAATATTCTTATAGGCGCGTCGCCAACAATCTCCCCCCCGTGCGTTAGCACCATCATTTGGGAGGCGTCGCGGGTACCAGGACTATTATTCTGGATGTAGGTCTCCTCAAGATACCTGTGCTAGTAATGACGTCAACCACTCTGGTGGGACCGTCTGGTCCCGGTAACGTTCTACTAATTTTGCCTTTCGGCCACGTATTTCGTGGCAACGAATGATCTATTATCAAAACAATATCGCCTTCTTTAGGTTCCATGAACTTTCCGTTATTACCCGTTCGCGGTATTAAGGTAGGCATGTATTCCTTCAGCCACCTTGTCCAAAAATGGTCGGCTAACCTCTGTGCAGCTTTCCAATTGAGTTGACCCGTCAGATGCTGCTCTAGAAATAATCCAGGTGGTCGAACACCACATGAGCGTCCCAGAAGAAAATGATTGGGTGTCAATCCCTCTTCAGGACTATCCATACTGAATGTTACCAGAGGCCTGGAATTTACTGTGTGCTCTGCTTCTAAAAGCAACGTATGTAGAATTTCCTCTCGTGGGCTCCTTTATCTGAGCGTAGCGGTCAACGCAATTTTAATCGATCTTACTAACCTCTCCCAGGCGCCACCCATGTTCGGTGCTCCCGGAGGTATAAATTTCCATTTAATATATTTCTTAAATGACTCATTTTTCATGCCCTCATGGCATTCTTCGCATGCTTTCAATAATTCTTTATTCGCAGCTTTGAAATTTGTCCCGTTATCGCTGTATATAACGGCTGGTTTTCCTCTTCTGGCGATAAATCGCCTCAACGCCATTATCATTGACGCTGGTGTCAACGAGGCTGCTAATTCCAGATGTACTGCTCTGGTAGTCAGACACGTGAATAAAACACCCCAACTCTTTTCGTGTCGCCTTCCTATAGTCACACTCATAGGACCGAAATAATCCACAGCTGAGCATGTAAAAGGTGGTTCATGATGAGCTATTCTCTCCAGAGGAATATTTCCTTGTGGCACGTTCTGCGGTTTTGACCTGTATGTCCTGCACCACTGACAATGATGTGACACACTTCGTACTACATTACGTAATTTCAAGACATAAAATTTCTGGTTCACCTCATTCATCACCGTCTGGTGATTGGCATGTCCAAAATGATGATGAACTTCTCTAATCATCATTTTAACGATTTCGTGTTTACCGTCCAATATGACAGGTTTTCTACTTTCCTCGGTCAAATTAGACTTGAAAGGTAAACGTCCATTTAAACGGAGTAAGTTACCTTCTCCTATTTCCATAGATAATTTACTTAAGCGTGAACTTCTTTCAACACTTTTGCCTGCTTTCAAGCATTTTATTTCCGAATAAAAACACTCGTCTTGAACGAACTTCCAAATTAATAATTCCGCTTTTTTCAAGAGCGCTATGTCCAACGCGCCATCGGGTCCTTTAACCGACTTTGCTAAAACTTTGTTGGAACACATAACCGACTTTTCGGCTGCGTCGTCGGGTCCTTTAACCGACTTTCTTAAACTCTTGAATTTTTCTACCGCTTGTAAGGTGCGTGTAGTTGCCCCAAGGAATTTCTTAAAGTTGCTAAATCGTCCGTAGTCGGGTAGACTTAACGGTTCTTGCTTTCTTAACGCATTTACGCCCTTTGGCGATTTTTCTTCACCTGTTTCTAAGCTTTTTATGGTGTCCACTTGTTTGGGCCATAAATCAGGACTTTTCCTGAGGAATTCAGGTCCTTGAAACCAGCGACGACTTACATCGAAGGTGGAAGGAAAATTTCTAGTGGCGTCGTCTACCACATTTTGTGACGTTGGAACCCATCGCCATTCACATGGTTTACTGTGATCTTCGATCTCAGCCAATCGATGAGCAACGAATGGTTTAAAAGCGCGAGGATCTGACTTAATCCACGCTAACACTGTACGTGAGTCTGTCCAAAATACTCTCTCAGACATCTCGTACTTGCTCTCTTCACTAACCGAGGCAGCCAGCCTGCTGCCCATAAGAGCTGCTTGCAATTCAAGCCTTGGAATCGAAATTGGTTTCAATGGCGCTACTCTTGCCTTTGCGGCGATCAGCGTAATCCGCCTTATTCCTAGCTCGTCCGTGGTGACGTAATACACCGCGGCAGCGTATGCTTTTTCACTAGCATCCGTGAAAGTGTGCAACTCTCCCTTGCCGACGCCTTCAGCAACGGGTCTAGGTACCTCTAAATGACCTAATTTCTTCACTTCCGATATCCATTTACAAAATAACACGTGTAATTCGTGTGAAACTTCTTCATCCCAAGAGATGCCTGTCCTCAATACTTGCTGGATCAGCGACTTCCCTTGAATCGTTATGGGTGATGCGAGTCCCAAAGGATCGAAGACTGACATCACAGCGCTAGTTATCTCCCTCTTCGTAGGCGGTCGTAAACCTTCCATCACCTCTTCCGGTGTGTTACGAAGACTTGTGGAGAAACTTATTATATCCCGTTTGATATTCCAAATCAAACCTAACGTGCGCTCTGTGTGCTCTTTATCTCCCAGCGAAGCACTGTCGCTCTTATATTTATTTTCCATTTTACTTAAAACTTCGGGTCGGTTGCTAGCCCATCCCCTCAGTTGGAAAGAAGCGTGTTTATGTAATTCATACATATCGTTTACTATCCTTTCGGCCGTCGTCACGTCGGGAAATGCCTGTAGATAGTCATCCATATAAAAATTGCTTTCCGTAGCGGAAGCTGCTTCTGGATAGATATGTGCGTTGTCCTGCGCATTCCTATTCTTTACATATATAGCGATGCATGGTGATGACGCCGCTCCAAATATGAGTGACGTCATTCTATACTCTTCCGGTGGCGCGTCACGATTGGGCCGCCATAAGAATCGAAGGCTATCCCTGTCTTCATCCCGGATTTTCACTTGCAGGAACATTTCTTTAATGTCTGCCATTACTGCCACGCTTCCTTCTCTGAATCGTAGCAGAACTCCGAACAACGACTTCAATAAGTCCGGTCCGGTTGATAATGCATCATTGAGACAACGTCCGCCCGTCTTTGCGGCGGCGTCGAAAACTATCCTTATTTTCCTTTTTTGTGGGTGAGTCACTGCGAAGTGAGGAAGGTACCACGTACGTGGGGAAATGGGAATATGGTTCGCTTTCTCTGCGTAACCATTAACGATGAGATTTTCAATTTGCTTCTCATATTCCTTCTTCAACTCGCTATTTTTGTCGAGCTTTTTTTCAATATTCAACAGGCGACTTTCAACCTGCGCTCTATTCGACGCCATGCACTCATTGTCTGTGCGCCATAACAAAGCAGTCTCGTACCTATTATTAGGTATACGACGTACCGTTTTGTTCAAAATACTTAAGGCTCGTTCTTCTGGGTCGTTCGCGGGCTTTCTAGCCGACACTCCCAGAGATTCCAAACTAAAATAATCCTTGATCAATTTATCCATATCTTCCTCCTTCTTGGTGGAAATGTGGTTAACGATCTTGATCGGTTTAATACCACCCGATATGTGACCATGTAAAACCCATCCAAGTTTGGTGAGCGATGCTACAGATAGGTTCTTACCTCCTGAAATTAATTCACGAGTAACTATGAGATGCCAATTGTCCTGACCAATTAATATGGTAGGTTTGGACCTCTCATACATCAACTCATCCTTAATCGGTGTCAAATGAGAACACCGTTGTAATAATTCTCGGCTTATCGACTGAGGAGAAAGGTTAAGTGACTTAATTGTTTGTACACTTATCTCTTCTAAGTCGCTCGAGTAAATGCCTTTTATCTTAACGTTTAAGCGATACGAACTGTCGTCGTTAATTCGCTTACCTCCCACGGCTTCGATACGTAATCCCTCTTTACGTCCACGAGGCGCTAATTTCTGAGCCATACACTCCTCTATGACTGTCATGGTCGATCCCTCATCCAGAAGAGCTGTTGTCTTGACCTTTCCTCTAGGTCCATACAACTCGACCGGTATAATCTTTAAGTATGCACATGCCAGTGCATTCACTGTACTAACAGTTGTAATCTGAGCATCTTTACCCCCCTCGTCCCCTTGTGGCGAGGTTTTTTCATTGGGGTATCGGTGTAGCATTCGATGATGTGACATTCTACATCCTTCTACACCACATTTTTTCGCTTTGCACTCTAACCTCCTATGGTTAGGTGACAAACATTGGAAACATACTTTCGCTTTTTTGACCGCTTCCCATTTCTCGCGAATATTCATGTCCTTAAACTTGTAACAACTCACTATAGAGTGCTCCTTGTTGCATATAACACACTTATGTGTTACCCGACTTACAGGCTTATCCTGGGTTGTCATAACCACTTGTCGGTTGTGCCCTTTACTTTTTCGGCGTTCTAGACGCTCGCTCGAATTACTTCGGCGCATATAGCGCTCGCTCACGGCACAGCTGCGTACACCTCCCTTTGCAGTGTGTACAGTTTGCTTCCTGAATTCAGGACGCTTCCTTTTTTCAGGCGCATTTTCATTGTTTAAGGACGCTCCAAATTGTTCACTTAATAAATTTAAAAACTTGGCCATCTTCTGTAACTCTGGCTCCAAAGGATACTGAGCTCGATATTCAAACCATTTAAATTTAATCATAGTTCCGAGTTTCTCCACTATGCGGCTCACTAACTCCGGTGAGTACAAATACTGTGGTTGATTCAACGCTTGTATCGTGGCAACCACGTTCGTAATACGACTTGCAAAAGATCCTATATTCCGGCAATCTTCTGCCAATCTTGGCATACGCTTTACATTCTCGATTTCGGCTAGAATGAGCATCTCAACCCTACCGAATCTTCTTTCGAGAGCGTTCATTATTTCTTCCGGTTCACACAAAGTAAATAACAGCGACTTTACCGCCTCTTTAGCGGTGCCCTTTAATGCCCTCCTAAGGCGTGCAACATTTTGCACCCCTGAAAATTGGCTTTTCGTGTCTTCAAACACCGTTTTGAAAATTATCCATTCACCCGGGTCTCCATCGAACACCGGTAATTCCTGGAGGAAATGAAGCTGGGAAGACTTATCTTTACCAGCTATTTTTATTGCACTCACAATCGCTTCGGTCAATTCCGACACCTCACTCGCGTGTGTTTTCTGTGCATTTCCTTGGTTGCGCTTGATCTCCGCCCCTTTGCGGCGTGATCCTTTACACGCTTCCTTATCAGTAATATCGGGTTGTGCTACACTGACCGGCGCGCTCATTATGGTCTGCTGAACCCAACTCCTTACGAAAGGTTCCACCTGAGTATTCCGCTCTTCATCATCCTCACTCGAGTCGATCTCCTCTTCTCAGTTGAGTCGTGCCAACTCCAATTGAGACTTGGCCAAGGCAGCAGCTGCCTGTGCTCGTTCGAGCTCTGAGCGTTCGAATTTAATCCGCGCCTCTAATTCGGCTTTCAGCCTCGCCGATCGCGATGACCTACTACCTCTTTGTGACCCTTTATCACTAGTGTGCCCGATTACTGTCCTTGACGATGCCGCTTCTTCGGTCCTTTGACCTACTTTTTCGACCACCGTTTCACTCCTGGATATAACGGATTGTTGTGCGGTGCTGGCCTGCGTACCACTGGTGTCCGTCCTGTTGCTTGTCGTTGCCACGGACGTCCCTGTGTCCCATGTGCATGTGGACGTGTCGGTGGTGGCTCCACTTGAAGGAGTTGCTCCATTTGACGCAGTAGCTGTGGTCGCTCCAGATGGTTCCGCTTCTTTAGCTTTTCTTGAGAGCCCTGTCCTTGTCCTGCTCCCTTCGCTTCTCCCTGTCTGGTCTTGTGCCTTCTTCATCTTGCAGGAAGGTGATTGTTGGCCTACGGTCCCTAACTGTCCCTACGGTCCCTACAACCCCTTACCTACAACCCTTCTACACCCCAACCTAACACCACTACCCCTCCCCCCCCTTATCTCCCAACCCTACAACCCTACTACCACCCTAACAGCCCTATCAGCCCTATCAATCCTGGACGGGGCCTACCGAGGTGAGCCGTCCAGGGATGGAGTCGTGCAGGAATGGAATGGAGGAAAGGTTTAGGAACTGTCCCGCCAAGGAATATGACGAAACAGTCGAGCGGTAGTGCAAACGCAGTCTCGCTCGAGAGAACTGCTCCACCCGAAGGTGTTGTGCCAGAGCCCAACCGTTTGGCACCGTTAGGTGGTCGGGATGTATGCTGTGCTCGCCGCCCAGTTGCCGGTGACGCCTCGTCCGAGCGCCCTCCTCCGGCCGCGATGCAGTCAGGTGCCCGCGCGCACCCTCGCCTGGCAGCAGCAGCGGTGGATGCTTCTTCCTGCACCCTGATGACCCGACAGGAAAATGCCGGACACGGTCGTCCGACAGGAAATGCCAGACACGGTCGTCCGACAGGAAATGCCGAGCACGCTTGCCCGACAGGAAAAATGCCAAGCCCTGCTTGGCCACGATGAGTGCCTTCACAAGACACCTGCGCCCGGCTGCAATACGTGCCCCATGCGAGCACACGCCCCAGGCCGCAATCCCGGTTTTCTTTCTTCCGGTAGTTCCAGGTCCAGTCCTTCAGCGCTGACGTCCTGGTCTTCTGGCCTTTGGTCCTATTGCTTCAGCTCAAACCACCGGCTTCCTTCGGTTGCTGATCTTCACTCGGCTCCGAAGGTCTTCTTTTCCACAACCAGCAGTCCACAGCTGGTTCCTTGATCTAGCTGGCGGGGTTCGGGTGGTCCTTTTAATCCGGCTCCGAAGGTCCAATTGAAAAGGAAACAGGTTCGGAAGGACCAATTTAAAACGAACCAGACGGGCTGGAACGTTCGATAAAGAAACAGAAGGGAGGAATCGAGGCTTCTCTCGATCCGGCCTCCTATAACGCCTACGTTGGGTTCGGGAACAACGTATGTGATCTCCGCAACGGAGTAACACACTAGGGCGATAACCTCTTTCTTTTTCAGCAAGTAGGTTCAGACGGGGATTACGGGTCTTCCGAAGTCGTCCCGGTCCCGACGCCTTAATTCTTCGATGTGGACTGTATAACTTTAGGAATGAATTACTTGGGAATAAAACAGCAATTATCTTCAAACCGTTCCGTGAGAGAGTAATCACTTTTCCCTATCACTTCCCTACACTTTTTCTTCTTGACTGCTGGTTTTTCACTTTTCCCGAAGGATTTTCTTATTTTTCCGAACTAATTTCCCGAACTATTTTCCCGAACGAATTGCAATAAAACCCGTTCACTAAGCTACCCCCAGAGCTATACGCGAAAGTGAGCCGCGTCATTCGCGTGCCTGCGCAACTTAACAACATGAATTTGTACTATTACTCTCTCACGTTTCACTTAATTTCTTTATTCACATAAATCATACATAAATACAAGTTATCTATTTAGATAGCACAAAACAATATCCACACCATGATATATATTATTTTTTCGTATCACAAAAATCCTTTAATTTATAAAACAAAACATGCCTATTTTAATCACAAATTCAAAATCCAAACTTCTTAAATATTTAACACAGAAAGTTAAAACAATGTTTCCCACTTGAATTTATACATATGTTAACTAATACAATAGTTTAATTTACATTTTCTCTATTTATTTCACTATTTAAAACACTTTTAAATTTCTTATACAAAACTATCATTATTTCACTTATACACAGGAATTTTCACATAAAAATAACACAGAATTCACCTTTTAGCACGTACAATCAACCTGAAATGTTTTACATGTCATTTTTACATAAATTGCTGAAATTACAAACATTTTAAATTTTTACATATTCGGCCTCCTAAGGGCGTGGCCAGCGTGCTTCCGTGAACTCACACTATTTGAACAACTAACTTTGCACGGCTCTCGGCTATCAGAAAAAATGAAAGTCTGAAATACACTTAATTTTAACAATATTAAATAAATAAGTGCTTCTACATAATTTTCAAACTGTAGGAAACTATCTCTGATAAGATTCTTATCAGTTATCATGCTTCTTATCAGATAACAATACAAGTGAATGTTCTCATTAATCGATCATAACAAATAGGCATTTGTTTTCGTACAAAACATATCATACTTATACAAGACAATACTTATGCAATTAACTTCCGTTAATTCTGTTTGTGCACAGAGTGATCATCTCGACCGGGGAACAAATCCGATCTCTAACTTCACTTTAATATTCCTTTGAATTTACATCATTGGAAAGACGATTTCAACCGGGGAACGAATCCGGTAACATAATTTATAACATAAAATTCTCTATATGAATTTATTGAAAGATATTACTTAGAAAACAGTAAACTAGTCCGGCCTGGGAGTCGAACCCAAGACCTTCATATCATTAATTCGACATTTCTTTAAGATTTAACTAAGCATTTTCTTATCAGAACATTTCTATTGGACAATGAGTCTTTGAAAAGTTATTCGTCATCGGCTGACTTAATAAACTGAAATATTCTTATAGGCGCGTCGCCAACATTAATGTTTCGGGTGAATGGCACCCAATGTTCAGTGATACAAAGAGAAAAATTATAAATAACAGTAAGACTTTATGGACAACGTTAAAATCTTTAGCAGAAGTTTATATATATTCTTAAACAGAAACTTTGATATATCTATTACCTATACACGAGCAAACCCTAGTGTGAGCTAGGGGTTTTAAAAACTTGACTCTTCTGTTACTATCCATTTATGTGGACTACTAATAATCATTTTATTTTATTAAAAATTAACTACCATTAATTTTGAATCAAGCCTTTTGAAATAACACATTTTACAACAGATGCCATTGTCAACAGATTCCACACAATTTAAATATATTGGCATCGTCTTATTTTCTAAATCCTACTTTATGTACACATATATTACATTTATACAGAAGGGATCGCTTACCATCCTGATAATTGCTCTAACTTAAAAAATAATCGTTTATAGTGGTGTTTAGAATAAAATGCCTAAAAAAAGGCCACACACGTCAATTCTTTCGTCCGTTCAATACTTTTTTTTAAAATATTACCTAATATCAGACAGTTCGCTATTCCATTGTGCTAAGTCACTTAATGGAAGGAATAGGTATTTCGGGAATTCGTTCACCGTTTTACCGATCACAACGAAACGTGATTGTAATCGTTCCTGGCTTAACGCTTCTGCGAGGAAATTCTTCGCTTCCAGAATTTGAGCCTGTTTGAGCCTCTTGCGTGTAGTTACCTGAAAATTATTTAGAAGAACGTATATTTAATTAAATTTGTTTTACACGTCAGCTTGAAATTGACTTTATACAATGTCTTTATACACTAGGGCAATAACCTCTTTCTTTTTCAGCAAGTAGGTTCAGACGGGGATTACGGGTCTTCCAAAGTCCCGGTGCCGACGCCTTAATTCTTCGATGTGGACTGTATAACTTTAGGGATGAATTACTTGGGAATAAAACAGCAATTATCTTCAAACCGTTCCGTGAGAGAGTAATCACTTTTCCCTATCACTTCCCTACACTTTTTCTTCTTATTGACTGCTGGTTCTTCACTTTTCCCGAAGGATTTTCTTATTTTTCCGAACTAATTCCCCGAACTATTTCCCCGAACGAATTGCAATAAAACCCGTTCACTAAGCTACCCCCAGAACTATACGCGAAAGTGAGCCGCGCCATTCGCGTGCCTGCGCAACTTAACAACATGAATTTGTACTATTACTCTCTCACGTTTCACTTAATTTCTTTATTCACATAAATCATACACAAATACAAGTTATCTATTTAGATAGCACAAAACAATATCTACACCATGATATATATTATTTTTTCGTATCACAAAAATCCTTTAATTTATAAAACAAAATATGCCTATTTTAATCACAAATTCAAAATCCGAACTTCTTAAATATTTAACACAGAAAGTTAAAACAACGTTTCCCACTTGAATTTATACATATGTTAACTAATACAATAGTTTAATTTACATTTTCTCTATTTATTTCACTATTTAAAACACTTTTAAATTTCTTATACAAAACTATCATTATTTCACTTATACACAGGAATTTTCACATAAAAATAACACAGAATTCACCTTTTTAGCACGTACAATCAACCTGAAATGTTTTACAAGTCATTTTTACATAAATTGCTGAAATTACAAACATTTAAAATTTTTACATATTTGGCCTCCTAGGGGCGTGGTCAGCGTGCTTCCGTGAACTCACACTATTTGAACAACTAACTTTGCACGGCTCTCGGCTATCAGAAAAAATGAAAGTCTGAAATACACTGATTTTAACAATATTAGGTAAATAAGTGCTTCTACATAATTTTCAAACTGTAGGAAACTATCTCTGATAAGATTCTTATCAGTTATCATGTTTCTTATCAGATAACAATACAAGTGAATGTTTTCATTAATCAATCATAACAAATAGGCATTTGTTTTCGTACAAACTTATACAAGACGATACTTATGCAATTAACTTCCGTCAATTCTGTTTATGCACAGAGTGATCATCTCGACCGGGGAACAAATCCGATCTCTAACTTCACTTTAATATTCCTTTGAATTTACATCGTTGGAAAGACGATTTCAACCGGGGAATAAATCCGGTAACATAATTTATAACATAAAATTCCCTATATGAATTTATTGAAAGATATTACTTAGAAAACAGTAAACTAGTCCGGCCTGGGAGTCGAACCCAAGACCTTCATATCATTAATTCGACATTTCTTTAAGATTTAACTAAGCATTTTCTTATCAGAACATCTCCATTGGACAATGAGTCTTTGGAAAAGTTATTCGTCATCGGTTGACTTAATAAACTGAAATATTCTTATAGGCGCGTCGCCAACATCGAGTGACGTGCAGTTTCGTAGTCACTTGCAAGAGAAGGCCAAATTGGCCTTTAAAAAGCTTGGCGTACTCAGCAGAGCGGGACAGTATTTAATGCCAGCTCACCGCCTGAAATTTTACAATGCGCAGATTCGATCGCACATGGAGTACTGTTCCCATCTCTGGGCCGAAGCTCCCCAGTGCCAGCTTCTTCTATTTGATCGCATCTAGAGCAGAGCAATTCGAATCGTCGGCGCCCGAGCTCTTTCCGATCGGCTTGACTCACAGGCACTGCGAAAAGATGTTGCATCTCTTTGCGTATTTTATCGCATCTACCACGGAGAGTGTTCTGAGGAATTGTTCAGACTAATTGCAGCCATACAGTTTCACCATCGCCATCCATACCATCTGGATGACTGGCGCTCCACCACTAAGCGATTTAAAAGAACTTTTCTTCCTCGCACAACTTCCTTGTGGAATCAACTTCCACCAGAGATTTTCCGGAGCGATACGATTTAGAAACCTTCAAGAAAAGAGCCTATTCCTTTTCAAAAGGACGGAAATGCATCTGCAATCCCTCTTTTGTTGCAGCTGATCGTGGGTGGCGGTAATCACTTACCATAAGGTGAGCCGTTATGCTCGTTTGTCCCTTCTCCTATTAAAAAAACGAGTGAATGCATTCACTCATTTTTTAATAGAGTGAAATAGAGTGAATAGGGCTCTACACTCCATTATGAAAAATCAGAATGTGTCAACAAAGGCACGTATGGTAATTCATAATGCTTTGTTAATCCCTACTTTATTGTATGGTAGTGAAAGTTGGGTGTGGCAGAAGAAGCACGAAAGTAGAATAAATGTTGTAGAAATGCGGTCTTTAAGGAATATTCCAGGGTTGAAATTGAATGGCAGGATGCAAAATTGTGTGATAAGAGAAAAATGTGGTATGCAAAATGATGTTGTGACCAGGATTAAGAAACGAATGCTTCGGTGGTTTGATTATGTGGAAAGAATGAATGAGGAAAGAGTGACAAATCAAATTTATATGGCAGATGTAAACGGCAGAGTCAGGAAGGGACGCCCTAGACGAAAGTTTATCGACCAAATTGGCGATATTTTGAAAATGGGCCACATTAGAAGAACCCTTAACCGATGAGCGTGTATGCGTAGATGTATTGATGTAAAGGAGGTGAGAGAGGTATATAAGGATCTTGCCAAATGGAAGTCCGTAGTCTCTGCCTACGCCTCTAGGTGACAGGCGTGAGTAATTATATATTAAATATGCAATACAAATAAAAGATACTATATGTGTACAAAATGTAACGAAAACCCTGTAGTTCCCGTTAACCGCGTTATCAGAATTAACAAGAACACATTTAAAAAAATTATTTTAATCAAAAAAAAATAATTTGTAAATTGTATGTGGTTTTATTATCTCTGCATTGGCCGAGGAGTAAGAGGATTGTCAAAGAGCCCGCATTACCGAATCTCGTGTAAGTTAGGGGAAATAAAAAAAATTTCAAATGTGTTTTAAAAAAAATATTTCTATACTCTTGGATACTGATTCTGATTACACTTAACGGGAATCACAGGGTTTTTATTATCTATAATATAAACCTTTTTTATCTATAATTTATACCTCAATGGTATCTCCCAAAGGATAGGTCTTAAGATGAACATAGACAAAACAAAGATCATGTTTAATGTCCATGTCAAACCTATGCCGGTAGTTGTCGGGAGCACTATGCTCGAAGTTGTTGACGAGTACGTTTACCTGGGACAAATAGTCCGACTAGGTAAGTCCAACTTCGACCGATAAGTCAATTGACGGATTCAAATCAATCAAGTCAATAGGCAGCGTTCGGGAAATTATACATCTTCTCGTCAGGTATACCTCAAACTCTGAAAACTAGATTGTTCAATAAGTGCGTGTTGCCATCACTGGCAGCACGCACTTACGGATCTAAAACGTGGTCCTCAAGGTCGTTCAGCGAGCTATGGAGAGGGCTATGCTCGGAGTTTCTCTGCGTGATAGACTCAGAAATGAGTATATCCGCAGTAAAACCAGAGTGACTGACATAGCCCAGCGGATTAGTAAGCTGAAGTGGCAATTGGCCGGCCATATAGCTCGAAGAACCGATAACCGATAGTAGGCGTAGTGTAGGGCGACCCCCCACTAGATGGAGTGACGACCTGGTAAGACATGCAGGAAGTCGATGGATGCAGGTGGCTCAGGACCGTGCTTTGTGGCGTTACTTGGGGGAGGCCTATGTTCAGCAGTGGACTTGTGAAGGGCTGTAATGTTAGCCGTTTTTTTCTAATAGGATACGTGTGCAGGCAATGTCTATAGTTCTTGTATTAATAAAAAAATAAGTAAGGTAAATAAAAACACAACTCATATAAATATTTCTAAATTAATTTAATGGAAACAAATGGAAAAACAAAACAAATAGTCTACCCACATTATATGTACTTTCTCTGTTAGTTTCAATATTTTTATATAGCGAATTTAGTAAAATTTTAAATGCCAAAAATACAGTTACATTACTAGTAAATTGATTCATCGTTAATTTTAGAAAAACTGTTAAATTAAAGATACCTAGATTCTACCTCAATACCAACATTTTTTGTTCAATATGTAGCAGTAATTTATATTTGTTTTTAAAACCATTAATTGTTGTAACGCTACGTAAGAGAGGCGGCATGTTGTTGTGACACTTTATTGGATTGTATTTAAAACTTCCTCCGAATGCAGTAGAGCGGCTAAAACGACATACTAGTTAGTAAAAATTTCCTCCGAATGCAGTAGAGCGGCTAAAACGACATACTAGTTAGTAAAAAGTTTGTTTATACTTCCTAAATACAATTTCGAATACGCTTTACAAAAACATACCCCTAAAAAACACAATACTTTGAGAATGAGTATTAAAGAACGTATGTGATTCGTTCTACAATTGTTTTAGGTCTTCTACTAAATAATAATAAATTAAAATAAAAACCTTAGTAATTCATTTTGCAAATCATGGTTCTCAGTGTTCACATACATAAGTACATTTTATGTCTCTTTACTTAGTAAAATAAGCTTTCAAATTCTTTACTAAATGCCTGCCATCCATATTAACTTCATTTTTTAAATACTTGCTGAGGTCTTGTTGATAGACTGTGTGAACTGAAGGACCGCACTTGGCTGTAACTCTTTATATATTTTTTTATAAGTTCCAGCCTTTTACTAAATCCTGAGCAATTTATTTCGCGAACTTCGCGCATGATCACTCAGTGCTCACATACATTTTCACTTTCTCTGGGACAAAAATTCAGCTGTAAATGGCAAGAAAAAGAGTAGTGGATAAATAGGAATCGCTCTCGGAGCGTTTACCTTGGGCTTGCCTAACACTCCTTAGTTCATCATAGGTGACCAATTTTCATCTAGTAACCTCACTTTAAATTATGTTATAATATCCGATATTCAAAAACTGTTTTAAATGTGCCTAGGAGAATAGCAAAAATTTTATGAGAATATAACATAATTTATGTTGTTGAAAAGTCAACAGGTTTATGAAAATTTGTATTAACCATGATACATTCCCATCAAATGTTACAAATATGATATCTTTCTAGCCGCCCTAGAAAACTATATGCGTCAAACAAACCCGATACAAGAGATCACCATTTTATCCACAAAATAGACAATTTTCTGGACGAAAAAATTTTTGTTTATGAAGATGTACAATATACCAACATAGACGTTAATAATAGAGCCACGCTGCAGTTATATTATGGTTATAGCATGCATAGGTCGGCTCGATCAGGGAAGGACCACGCTCTCACAGAATAAAATAGCTGCTTAATATTCCTGTGTTTCGTATGGTGAGTGTAGAGATCCGGAGACTCTTTTTTACTGGAAAGGAAACATTCCCTCTTAGTTCTCAGAGGTGACAACAAATCTACATTTTGATTCTTAATCGATGATAAATGTAGTTATCTATGGGTCACGGTCACAGCGTCCACTTAACATCAAGTATGACTGAGTGTTCGTTTGCCATCTTTATTATTGTTACGAGCTTGAGGTTCGTGACAATAAAAATTGCCGATAGAATTACCTAAATTAACACTTTAATTTACTTTACACAAATTAAAACTAAAAACACTAATAATTAAACACACTAATTCACTTAATTCCGCTCCGAAGCTTCGCTTGTGTCGCTGAGTTCAACTCTGTGCCTCGATCGCATCTTGCAGCGCCTATTTATTTAAATTAGCAAAGAAGCGTCCCGAATATTCAAGTAAATGCGCGCAAAGGGACGAGTTTGCGAGTATAGATTTTCTAGAAACTTAGTTCTTCGGATGGCGCTGTCGGTTGAGAGATCTGTGATGTCATTTTCTGCAACGCTCTACTCGCTCTCGTTCCTGACACTAGATGGCGCTAGTATATCGTCGACTGGAGCGCGTAACATTATATTAGATTTATTATATTAGAACTCAGATCTCCGGAGTTCTATCACAAATGAGGATTATTTCTATTAAATATATTTTCCTATTTATGTATTTATGATAAAGATGTGTTTGAATTTTTCAATATAAAATGGTAATTTCATACTTTAACCCCTGATACCTTAAAATAAATAAAACACAACGAATATTTGTTAACATTCCAACAGATAGAATATTGATCTCATTAAAGATTAAGTATTATGTGTGTTATGGACCAATTAATTAATTATGACACTATTTATAATGCCCGGGTATTATGAACAATGAGAAGTCAAATCGGACTACATAATTAAAATTGATTTAAACTTCATTATTTATTATGAACTTTTATAATAATGTTACATATTATATAACCTTATCTAACATATGTTAGATGTTAATAGCCCTGTTACTAGCTTTTAATACAATATTAATAATGTACCAAATCTAAAATGGAATTACAGCGGAGCTTCTGAAAGCGGGTGGAACACCGGTACTTGAAGTCCTTCAGAAGCTCTTCAATTCCGTCCTTCATGGTGGCACTACTCCAGAGGCGTGGAGCAGAAGTGCGGTGGTCTTGTTCTTTAAGAAAGGCGACAACGCTCTCTTGAAGAACTACAGACCGATTTCCCTTCTGAGCCGCGTCTACGTGCTGTTTTCGAGAGTCATTACGAATCGTCTCGCACGCAGATTCGACGACTTCCAGCCTTCCGAACAAGCCGGTTTCCGAAAAGGCTTCAGTACCATAGACCACATACATACCCTGCGGCAGATTGTGATTGTGTTATGAGAAAGCCTTTGATTCCGTCGAAATTTGGGCGGTACTGCAGTCCCTTCAGCGGTGCCAAGTTGACTGTCGGTATATCGAAGTGCTGAAGTGTTTGTACAGTAGGGCTACGATGGCTATCCGAGTACAGAACCAGAGCTCGAAACCTATCCAACTGCAGAGAGGTGTAAGACAGGGTGACGTTATATCCGAAACTCTTCACCGCTGCTTTGGAAGACGTTTTCAAGCTCCTGGACTGGAAAGGATACGGTATTAACATCAATGGCGAGTACATCACTCACCTTCGATTTGCCGACGATATAGTCCTTATGGCAGAATCGCTGGAGGACTTAAACACTATGCTCAATGACCTCAATAGTGCCTCCCAACGGATAGGTCTTAAGATGAACATGGACAAAACAAAGATCATGTTTAATGTCCATATCACACCTATGCCGGTAGTTGTTGGGAGCACTATGCTCGAAATTGTTGACGAATATGTTTACCAGGGACAAATAGTCCGACTAGGTAGGTCCAACTTCGACCGAGAGGTCAATCGACGGATTCAACTCGGCTGGGCAGCGTTCGGGAAATTACGACATATCTTCTCGTCAGGTATACCTCAATCTCTAAAAACTAGATTGTACAACCAGTGCGTGTTGCCAGTGATGACTTACGGATCTGAGACGTGGTCCTTCACTGCTGGCCGTATGAGGACGCTCAAGGTCGTTCAGCGAGCTATGGAGAGGGCTATGCTCGGAGTTTCTCTGCATGATAGACTCAGAAATGAGTATATCCGCAGTAAAACCAGAGTGACCGACATAGCCCAACGGATTAGTAAGCTGAAGTGGCAATGGGCCGGCCATATAGCTCGAAGAACCGATAACCGATGGGGAAGAAAGGTTCTCAAGTGGTAGCCTCGTACCGGTAGGCGTAGTGTAGGGCGACCCCCCACTAGATGGAGTGACGACCTGGTAAGATGTGCAGGAAGTCGATGGATGCAGGTGGCTCAGGACTGTGCTTTGTGGCATTACTTGGGGGAGGCCTAGAGGCCTATGTTCAGCTGTGGACTTGTGAAGGGCTGTAATGAATGAATAATGAATGAAAAAATTTAAAATTAAAAAGTATAAAAATGTGGAGAAAGGAAAAAACATTTAGCAGTAACAAATAGCAGCCATAGGTTCCATTGAGATAAAAAAACTTAATAGACTTAGGCGTTACTTTGCGGAAATCCATCATACTAAAGATATTAAAGGTTACTTTGCAACCATCCGCTCAATAATTTATAGAGCGGATGGTTGCAAAGTAACTTTTAATATCTTTAGTAAAAAAATACCTTTGATGGAAACTGTAAACCCCTTGTGTTCAACTATTAAATAAGGGACATCAATAAATACTTTACTTAATATGATAAAAACTAAGCTATCTTTTTATTACTATGCTCAACAAGTACCGGACTTTATGAATAAAGTCCAGTCCATTTAATAAAGTTAAAAAGTAGTAAAGTTACAGCCTATATACGTCCCACTCCTGGGCACGGGCCTCCCCTCATTTCTGAGAGGGGTTTAGGGAAAGGAATAGTCCGCCGCGCTGCCCCAATGCGTGTTGGCGAACTTCACATGTCTTCGAAATATTTTTTCTTATTTATCAGACATGCAGGTTCCCTCACGATGTCCTTCACGTGGTAAATCAGGACTTAAAATTGCAATTAACAATTTCATTGGCGCCGGCGGGGATCGAACCCGGTTTGCTCGCGTATTGTGAAATTTACAGCAAGCGGTAACTATCCGAGCTACCACTTTAATTATTTCATTATAATTATAACTTTTATCACATTATCCACTCATATGGGGCATTATTCATTTGCCCATAGAATTTTGAATAATGCCCTTAATTTAACATTTGATGATTAGATACCAAGTGATTCCTGTGTACTTGAACGAATTAACTACTAATTCGTAAGATTGTGGAGTATTCTGAAGTATTTTCCTTTGTAGTGGTGGTTGAATATATATAATATGGATCACTTCGACAACCGTAAACCTCAAAGATTTTTTGCTAATATAAGTAATAAAATACTCGCCTGTAGACATTTTATACAGAGTACTTAAAAATTAATTAAAATGTTTGAAAAAAATACTACTGTTATTGTTGTTTTATTTGGCCTAGTTGCGTTATGATTTTGCCCTGAATAACTGTCATTCTAACTCCTGTCAAAAATAATGTAATAAATGTAAATTACATGGTAAACGTATAGGTTATGATTTAGGGCAGATATGTACATCTGACGTATCTGCCTCTCGGTTAATAGATTCTGAGAATATTTCAGAAATTAAGAACGATTATTATGCTATTATGCACAGATATGTGTGAATTGATTAATATTTGTTATAAGACTAGTAAATTCAGGCAGTTATATGTTCACACCATATAATAAATTATGTTACAAATATCGTACTAAATTCAAATTATTTGATCTGTTATAACTTATAATTGAACAACGCTTTCAAACCAAGTACTGATTTCAAACATGCATTTAATCGAATTCAAATAACAAGACTTATCTGAGCTTTATTTAAATTTATATTTTCTTTTTACTAATAATACAGGGTTTTGAAAAGCTTTGTTATTTTACAGATGGTATGGCGACTCTAACGGGGCCATACCGCATCAACACATCAATAGATGTGGTGATTTTACAGTGCGTAGCTCTCTGTACACTCCTCGGACGTAACATAGTCATTGGTAAGTCGGTCAGTGGTGATCTTCTGGGTTACCTGAGGCTTTCTTCCTATGGGCTTTCCGAGAATTTTTGCGATTGTATCACCAGTTTTCTTGCAGATCGGAGCATCAGTATCGTAGTAGACAGTGCATGCTCTGATTACAAGCCCATTAAATCTGGTGTTCCACAAAGCTGCATATTATCACCAACGCTGTTTCTTCTGCATATCAATGACTATGACGTATATATGATTACGATTATGACAAACCGGTAACATTCATTTCTATGCGGACGACAGCATACACACTGATGCTTACATATAATTTTTATACACCGGCTATGACAATATTTTTCGCTAAAACGTTGCAGAGTATCGAAACAAACTTGTGTCTGAATTTCAGACTTTGTCAAACAAAGTCTTGGACTGCGGGCGACTAAATCTAGTCCAGTTTGATTCCCAAAAGACACAAGATTGCAATTTACTGCTAAAAAGAATTCCTTTGTCGTATCTCGACATTCAGTTTCACGACACTCCCCTTCTTGCCTTAGCCAGTATCGGAACCCTCGGCGTCGACGTGCAGTTTCGGGGTCACTTTTTTATAGGATATTGTGACAAACTTGCACACAGTCCACCTGATGGTAAGTGGTTGCTGCGGCCTATAGACATCTACAACTATCCTCGATTAAAAATAAAAATGCAGATGCGCTGTCATCCGTGAGGACTAAGATGGAATACCTCGTTTCCAGTAAAAAGAGTTTTGGAAGAGAAGGGCAAATTGTTCTTTCAAAACCTTGGCGCGCCCAGCAGAGCGAGACATGGTATTTCATGCCAGTTTACCGCCTGCAACTTTACAAGGCGCAGGTTTAGGTTACTGTTCCCGTCGCTGGGTTGGAACTTGCCAGTGCCAGCTCCTTCCGTTTGATCACATCCAACGCAGAGCAATTCGAATTTTCGTTGTCCGAGCTCTTTCTGATCTGTGGCTTGACTCACTGGCACTGTTGCATCTCTTGCAGATGTTGCATCTCTGCGTTTTTTATCGCATCTATCACGGGGAGTGCTCTGAGGAATTGTTCGGACTAATTCCAGCCGCACAGTTTCACCATCGCACATCGCGACAAAACTCGCGATACAATCCATACCATCTGAATGACTGGCGGTCCACTACTAAGCGATTTAAAAGAAGTGTTCTTCTTCACACAACTTCCTTGTGGAATCGACTACTACCAGAGATTTTTCCGGAACGATACAACTTAGGGTTCTTCAAGAAAAAGCCTACTCTTGGCAACGCAACTGCCGTTTCCCTGGTGTTTTAAAAATGTAAATGTAACAATATTGAAACTAACTGAGAAATTGCATATAATGTGGGTAGCCTATTTCTTTTTTTTCTTTTCTTTCCTTTTAAATTAATTTGAAAATCTTCCCCCTATCCAATAAAAAAAGATAAAAAAGCGTCTATAGGGACGAAATAGAAGAATATATAATAAATCCTTTAAACGAGCAATTCTTGTATATATATTTAAATATATATATAATCGGAATCTCGGAAACGGCTCCAACGATTTTCATAAAATTTAGTGTCCAGAGAGTTTCGGGGTCAATAAATCGATCTAGCTAGGATTTATTTTTAGAAAATGTTTTTTATCCGTGTTTTCAGGCAATGAAAAACTGCTACAATATAAGAAGGTAAATTTTGACACTATGTTAATGATCGTAATAGCTCAAGTGGATAGCGAGCGGTTGCAAAATCGTTATGCCTTGGTTCACGTCCCGTCTTCGGTCCGACTTTTTTCCTTTTTTTTCAAGTTCCCTTCTTTTGTGAGAAAATCTATTATTTCGAGCCCTTTTTCTTGTAGTTTTTAAAAATACTAAAATTTTAATTAAAATAATTGCACTTATGATTTTTTATTCAAATAACCAGTTCAGTTTGTTCTATTATGTCAATAAGGTCAAAAAATATTGTTCATCAGTATGTAATTTGTATCTAAATGTAATTTCAAAAAAAAAAAAAAACCGAGCAAAGCTCGGTCATCCGGGTACTGATTAATAAAGAAGACAAACGGTTGTACAGTCCATCTGATTGGCTTTTCTATTTATTTTAAGCAAGTGCAGCTGGTTAGAAGCAATGAATCTCTAGATGGTAAATATACACAATGATATAAATAATATTTGATGTACTTTTTTATTGAGTGTAAAATGTTCTCTTTCTTTCATGGGCGATCATTATGAACGTCCATTAATCAAAAAAATGTTTGCAACCACTGCTTAGTTTCGTCATTTCCAGCACGGAATCGCTTTTAACGTGGAAGTTGAAATCGATTTTTTTTAGCAAACATTAAGAACAGCTGCACCCAAAGAGAATTTATATTTTACTCTACAGCAGTTTTTCTAAATATTACCTACACATGATATTTTTGTTCCACCTTAAAGGTAGCGTCTGGTATTCTGATAAATGCTTAATTCATTATAATAAAAAAAAGATCAAATAGATAAAGATAGTTTTTTATTACAGTGCTTGCTAGTTAATCAATAATTTTTAAAATGACCCAAGTCGGGATTAAAACCAGTCCAAGGAAGGCGAAGCGAAAGTATGGTAGAGCGTGTCAGTGAGCGTATACTAATCTTGAGAGATTCAACGCTTTCAAAATACAAACATGTCCCTTCACTGCAAAAGAGAAGCCCACCCACGACTAGACAAATTTTAACCTATAGGTACATTATAAATGTTAAAATTTCGATCAATTTTATATGTATACGTGAATTTATTTAAATGTAAAAATTAATGATGCTTTAACATGATTTTTTAACTTGAAGTAGATTAACTATCTATAACCGTTTATATTCAGGGGTGACAGTGCACCTATAGTCTTTTTCTTGTTTAGAATCTACTACAGACAGTATGTACGAGTATGTGCTGTATTTGCCACTTACAATCAAGTGGACTGCGGGCTCGTTCTTCCTCTATTAATAACAGAAATTAACTAACAGGCATTTTTTTTTTATAATAGATCAAGGAATACAAAAAACATCACATTTTATTATATCCTGCATCTGTAGTGTGAACATATACTACATTTCAACGCAATTTTGCGCGCATATTAGTGATAATCAATAAGGAAAACCGCGAAAATATATGAAACTTCTAACAATGCAAAGATCATGTAGCTCCTAATATGCGCTATTCTTCTCTATGCCAGAAAATATTTACAATATTTAAAAAGTATATATACTTTATAAGACTTGAATTTAAAAACAATTGATATGTAATTATATTATTTGAAAGAAGGGTTAGATTAGATTTGAGGATTATCTGTAGGCAATAGAGTACGAAGCTCAAATTTTGTATTTTATTATGAGTAATTTATAAAATAAAATAACATATACTGTTAAAAATAACTGTGCAGTGGCGGTGTAAGAATATCAACTATGTATTGCAACGGAATGAACACAAACAACAAGCTGATATACAAAAAGCTCTGGGTCTCACGCCTACGTCACAGTAAACGAGTGAAGCCGACCACAGGCGAGAGTGTGCCTCTATTACAGTCATATGTCAAAGGTGTCACTGACATCATCTCTAAGCGTGCTTCCGTCAAAACATACTTCAAGCCGCCGAAGAAGATTAGTCAGTTTTTGCAATCAGTTAAGTATAATGTCCCCTCTGCAAGATGCAGAAGTGTACACTTGACACAACTTGATTGTGAATGTGGTCACTCTTATATAGGATGAACAAAAAGGTCAATAAAGACCAGTGTTTAAGAACACATAGCTGATGTGAAGAATCGAAGCTCCGGGAAGTTTGTAGTCTGTAAATACGTACAGGATAGCGCCTGTCACTACATCAGATTTGATAGACCCAATTCCTCGCTAACGCACCGATTGTAATGCTGTGCTATCCACTGTAGTACAGCCTCACCTCATGCTGATGAGGTGGGACCGCGGGGTAAACTTACGATGAACTTGTCTCCCAGCTAAAGAGAGCGCACCTTCCTAGGAGAAATAAAAAAAAAGTTGTCTTCTCCAGAGGGGCTTTTAGAAGGGCTGCGGATGTGTGCGAGAGTGTAAGGCACTTCCGATATTTGGCGAAGTACGATTACCACAGGATTTTAGTTGGTGCAGTTCTGATACAATCCGTGTCTTATCTCTTCGAAGTGGGTGCAGACACTACCCGTGATAAGAGGTATCAATAATCACTTATTATCACGTGGACTCTCAGCTCGTGTTTTACCTTATGATAAAAAATAGCATTGAAGAAAAAAATCCAAATTTGCAACACTTACTATAGTTTTCCTTGTAGTACTCATCAATATATACTATTATATTGATTGATGAGATGAATTAAATTTATATTCCGTAAATATTCCGCTGAATTTTAAATCGACACATAAAAAATATTCAAGAATTACTTATTCTATTCAGTCAGGTTATTAGTTATTCGTAAAGTTAAACCGTAGCCAAGAATTTCTTGGGGGAGGCCTATGTTCGGCAGTGGACTTGTGAAGGGCTGTAATGATGATGATGATGATGAAAGTTAAACAATTATACAATTGTATCCATATATCTGTAGTTTTTAATTTGTTTATATTTAATTTTACAAAAAAGTTTTATCTGACGTTTGAAAAATCGGCCGTAAATTCTCTACTGTACTTTGTTACCTGCCTTTTACATTATGGCTACCTACGACGTTGACGTTCATCTGTCAGTCTATACAAATTTCGACATGGAGTACAAAAAATATTATTACTCAAATTTAATGCAAAGTTACAAGATGATATAAAATATATGTTGTATACAACATATATTTTAACAAGGTAAGGTTATTTCAAAAATATGGTTTGACCTTAATTATTATTAAAATAATGAAAAAAAAAACATTTTTCTCCAGAAAGAAGTGCATAATATAATGGAAGACATTATTCGACAATGTCATATAAAATGGCGACAGATCGATAAATTTTGTGACTCAAGAAGTAAATATAACCGTTGTTGGAATTGTTGATTTGGAATGAACTTTGACATTCCCGAATTATCGCTTTATGGGGCTTTAAGGGCTTTAAGAGAATATTTATACAATTCTTTTAAATCTAAAAAATGTGAATAAAATAGGTGAACGTGCAATTTGGTCTGCTTCGACAATATTTTTGGTGACTAATTGGAAGTTACTAAAAATCCTTATAGTCTAAAGAGGGATTTTTGTGAAAAATTAATTGTTTATTATGCAATTATTATTTCAAGATATACGTAACGAAAAAATTCTCTAACTTAGATTTATGATAGATTTAAATGCATGTATCCTTTTAAAAACAGTGGAATCGGACTCAGACTCAAAAAATTACATATACATAAACACTCACGCCTGTCACCCAGAGGGGTAGGCAGAGACTACAGACTTCCATTTAGCACGATCCTGACATACCTCCCTCGCCTCTTCCACATTCATATACCTACGCATACATGCTCGTCAAAAAATTAAGGTATATTAAAATTTGGACTTAATATATCTTCATCTTTTGAGGTTTTAGAACTTTTAGAAGTTAAAAAATAAAAGAACTCCTATACAAAGTGGAATCAGTATACGGAATTTGACGAGTGTTGAAGTCATGGATTCCTATTGAAAACTCATTGGCTTATAGGTAACTCTACGAACAGACGCGTTTAGAGAATGTTAGATCATGTCCACAATTCAAACCTTTATTGTAACCTTTATTACGAGTAAACTGTATTATTGAAAATTCGAAAAGCCTTTGAGGTTTTTGTTAATAATGCTTTTGACGTCCATATTATTATGTGCATTTCACCTAAGCATCCGCTTGACTGGCTATCAATCAATTATATCGGCTAAATACGGATCATCCCTCTAACAATGCCTGCAACATTTGATATGTAGAGGTGTAGTTATGGAACGTTGGATTATTGAACCGAGTAAGGTCAAGCGGTGTTTGTGACAAAGGCCATGTTTGGTATTAACAACGTATTGACATTCCAAACGATGATTAACGGTTAATGTCCATCAATCGCTTATCTTATACTAATGTTAATTATTGTGAAAAAACATATATCGTCGTAATAGTTGTAAGAGATTTTTTAAATATTAATACAATATTTGTGGATGCTATCAAGACACCTAAACGGAGGTTTTCTTAATTTCCCTTTTAGCGTCAATTTCAAAGCTAAAAATAAAAAAATACAAATAAAATTGAAATATCCCCAGGAAAATGTACCCAACATAAGAAATTAAAAACTAAAACCGTGTGAAATTTTTATGAAAATGCTGTAGATAAAAAGATCATTTTCACAATTTATGTTACTTAATTTAATATGACAATTTCTTAATATGTTAGAAGAATATCTTTTTTGACTCTTACAATTTAAAATGCAAAATAAAATAGCTGTGTCACTTTTCTATAAACATTTTAAATAAATACGTATGCAAGGCTTTTCAGAGAGTCACGTTCTTCGGCGCTCTGACTGACGTTTGCCATGCATAAGAGGATAGTGCACCATCGACAAGTCTTTGTCCTTTAGTAAGTAAAATATTTTATTACTATCTTTGATTCATAACCCTTTTTTTCCAATCGACAACAAATTATGATACAAAAAGGAAGTAATGGGAAATAAACCCAAGTTATTTTGCAAATAAAATAAGACGAAAAAACTATAGAGGATTGACCTAAAAGTTTGGTAAATTTATCTTGTACTAGCTAGTTAGTTATGCATGAATGTGTGTTTACTAATTTATAGTTTAAGTTCATCATAGTAACATCGGTATTAACAAAGAAAAAAGAGCTGGCATTCATTAAAATGGTAAACTCCTTTGCAAACCGTGGTAAAAAATGGAAAAGCTCAAAATATATATAAATAAATAAAATATACAATAGGCATATATCAGTAAGTTATAGCAGGAATTATATCCACTGGTGCTGGATATATCCAAATTCATATTGTTCTTGCCTATGGATACATGCCACCGTACCTCTGTAATTATATGCAGCAATACGTAATTAAGTTAGCGAATGGTGGGAACAAACGGCAGAGCATTTTACGTTTTAGGCTGGGAAAGAAGAGATGTATATAGAATACCAATGGTAGCAAGGTGTGTAAACGTTCATAAACTCGTTGTCACATAAGCTACGATGCCTCCTCTGACGGTGCGACAATTATTGACCAGTACAATAGAAATTAATAATAATAATACAATAATTGTACAGTGGAGTGAAAATTAACATTTTGTCACTTGTTCCTAATCAGAAAACAAAGTAATGGAGCCACCAGATCATGCGTCATTCAAGAAATTTTGTGAGTTCAACGGGTAAAAGATCTTTGTCAGACTACGGATTCATTTATTTACATTTGATTGCTTATAGGGATACCAGGACCTATGTTTATTACTTATATCAAACATACTCAACTTTATAATACAGTTAGTGAAGTCCCCAGAACAAAATAACTTTATTGAAAGGAGCACTGTTTTACAGAGTGCAAACTTGCTTTTGAAAACTAGAAGAAAAGTTGACATTTTTATGGTTTGTCAGAGTTTGCAAGTGGCATGAAAATACCAATTGTACTCTCGTTGTTAAGCAATTCTTATTATAATTATCCACAAAAATAGCAAGGGCAACGTGCCTAAAGCTTCCCGAGAATTAGAAAGGGCTTTAAATGTATACATACGTGGCCGCGGATTACACACATACACCACAAATTTTCATTTCCGGGTGCTACTCCAGACGGCACTCACGAACCTGGTTCTTTAGAAGTGAAAAACCCATAATCCGATTATAATATGGAACCCGAAGAAGCTATCAAACTAAAGAAAATTGACTTTTGGTTGATAAATCTGATGTTTTCACAGTCAACACAAAAAGCAAATGGTACTGCTAAGTTCAAGGTCAAAATATGTGTAAATTTGCCTGTGGACAGACGACGGTAAAATTAAATTAGAATTCATAAAAACGGGTGGCTATTTCTGAAAGGAAAACGTGGACCTTTAGTAAAATTCTACAACAAACCTCGATACACGAAGTATATGAATTTAAGAGACTACAGCTCACATTCGAGTAAAATATACCGATGAAAGATCGTAAAAGAAAACGTTTGTCTGTTTAATAATTTTTTATTATAATTTGCACAGAAAAGTACGATGCATTAAATTTTTTGATAAGTGACATGATTTGCTTTTTTGTTTCATATTATATATTATACTTTCATCTCCGTATTACTACATGTCCTGCAATTTACATGCATCTCCAAATATGATTTCCGTCATGTTGGATATCGTTAGAGAACATTTGACAAGGTAATTTTTAGTGATAAGAGAGAGAATGTTTAATAATTGTAATATTTTATCAAAAAAGGACTAAGGATTTTTTATGAACTCATAGAAAATTCTCACACCACGCGCAAATACATATACGGTAATACAGCCGCAAGTCCACTAGTGCATTCCCGTGTGTCGGTAGCCTATACAAAATTATTTTATGGTAATGCTGAACCCGCACACCACTCTCAAATTTACCATACCAATACAACCATACCAATTTACCATGATACCAAATGCGATTGCAAAGTTTCGCTAACTAACTTTACTCAGTACTTGCAAAAGTAATAACACTTTAAGTATTCTCAAGCCAACGAAGAAAGAGGAACGGAGCGCTGCGTAAATTTCAAGGAATGCAAAAACCAAGCCAAAACTATGGTCACCTTACTGCAAGAATACACAGTCACGTTCATGTATGCATCTAAAATCATTGGTAATTATATGCATGGTTTTAGGTGAATCTATGTGTGCTTCCATCAGTAAACTTATGCTCTGATAAAGAAAGAAAGAAAAAAGATATATGCAAGAATGCATGCCAATAAGTTGAACATGATTTCGGCTTGTAAATACAAACATTAATATTTTTTTACATCGCCTTTAAAAATAAAAAAGCAATACGAACCATAAATATCAAGCACCTATTTGCTTATTATTGAAATAATACTATTGCAATATTTAACTATTTTAAAGGATTGAAGTGTAATCCTTTTGTATATTCAATAATGCCATTGAAAGAACGCCCCCAAGACAGATAGGTGAGACAGGACAGACGAATATGTGATAAGGTGTCTGAAATTGTCAATTCAAGCTGAAAATTTTTTTCGAAGGGTTATGAAATATAAAACACTCGGTAATTAGTGTTCTAATTAGTAATTATACTACCTTATTGGTAATTATAAATAAAATAATTAACGTACATAACTCATACCTCATACATTTACTTACTATTTAGATAACAGAATATGACATTAAACTTACATAAAAATGTACGCTCCGTCTTGCTTTGTGTGTTGGTCTGTGCAAGTATTCTGTGAGAGCGTAGTCTCTCCCCGGTCGAGCCGACCCATTTGTGCTACAACCATAATACAGCAGCAACGTAGCTGTAGTAGAGTTGTTTGAAGCGTATTGGGAAAGGTGTTTTGAAAATAGGCTTAGACACATGAAACTTTGTATAGTTGCTGGTAGAGATTTTTTTATAAAGACTAATCTGTGCATATAAAAAAATTGTGGTGTCTGTCTGTAATATTGAAATATCTCGTTTCTTTTAAGCTCAGGAACCTATGTGCATGCTATTAGGATATAAATAACAATTTTATATCCTAATGGCATAAAAATAAGCCCCCTGTCTTTTTGTTAGGATCGGCTAATCCGATTGTGATGAAACTTTACGAACAGATAGAGCACGATGCTTT